>OX422143.1:126193330-126534868 GCA_949129095.1 Volucella bombylans | reverse complement strand
GCCATGAGATCGGGCAAGGATTTGGAAACACCAATGATGGAAATACTTCGAGGAGATTTTTTCACGAGGATTGACTTAATATGAAATGTTTTGAATTGCAGGGAAAACGTTAACACTGTCAAGTTTAGAGAGTATGCTAATAAAACAACAGAGTTATTAACGCTAAAATATCTCGAAAAATAATTCACACCTACTCTTCATAAAATTTTGCCTCGTAGTCAATATATAGTGTAATCGTTACGACTTGGAGAATTGTCAGAAGAAGCTCATGAATCTAAAGATAAAGACTACAAGAAATACAGATATCAAAATAAATGCAAGATTTCAAGAATGCGGCAGAATGAAGACTTTTTCAACATATTTGCAGCCTCATTGAAGCCATTCATTCCTTCGTTAAAACATGTAAGAATCGAAAAAGATCTCAAAGCATAATACGAATGCTCCCCAGAATCGATAAGTTTATTACGCATTACCCCAGATATTGACGAAAGTTTCCAAGAAATCTGATTTTTTATTTAAACTTGAAATACTGAAAAATTACTGAAATACTCGTATCTTATTATGTGCTCTGATGTGCCACAAAAAAAAAAAAATGCTCGTTTGATGCAACTAAAAAAGAAAACATTTAAAAAATGGTTCGTTTACCACTGTTTTGCTGGGATTAGCTTTTAGACACCCTATTATTATTTCAATCATGAACTTTTGATTATTTTTCAGATATTTTGATATATTTCAGCAGAAGATTCTGAAACACCCTGTAATTTTTTTTCTCAAAATTCACTAATATCATAGCCCTGGTAGTTTCTTTAAGTAGGAAAAAAAGCTGTCACGATATCTTTTTTCGTTTGTGTTATGATTTTTACAAGCAAAAAATTCAAAATGGGACACTGTGAGCCTTTTGCTTTAAAGTCCGTTGAGTCCGTGCATGCAAATGTTGAATCTTCAGAAGCAAACTTCAGTAAGTTTCAGAGTATATGTATGCTTGCCCCATACTACGTATTTTTCGGAGAGTCATTCCTGTAGATACATATATTCAATGGCGACCTCAGAAAGCTATTGCACATATCTGGAGCTCATAGCATTTGCGGATGCTACCGAATCTAACCAGAAAATCGAAACAATGATCATGGAATGGAAACTTAATGGACTACATACAATCGTACAGTAAGCAGGGACACCAGACAACGACAACAACCATCAAAACTTTTCTCAAAGGTAGAATGAGCTATGCAACATGGATGACGTCCTTCAGTAATTCTGCCCTTCTGACCAAGAAGACCTTTTCATAGAGGTATCAAAATGGGGTGAACAATAAATCAACATAATCATAGCTATTCAAGTGATTGACTATTCTAAAGTGATTGGATTACCAAAAAACCCTGACCCTCCAGGTGGTAGTCATCTACCAGCACACGTAAAAAGCACAATGTTGCGAAGCATGTGTAGATAATCAACTAGCGGAAGCCATAGACTGCTAAAAACATGATATAATCGCCATCTAAGAAGTGCGATAGAATGTGCTGAGTAAAACAAGATAAAAAACTGCAACATATACGGAGGCGGTTGCTACCGACAGCAGAAACAACGGTTATTTGGATGCGTGTTACGTACTACGTAACTAAGTCTTAACTAACTTACGTCACTAAGGCGAGATCAATGCAAAAAGTGTTGAATTTTGGACAATTTTAAAAATTCATATCAAGTCCTAATTTTCCAAAGTTAGTCTCAAAAGCGCGCATGCCTCGGCAGAGGAGAAAATGACGACAGCAAAGACAGCTCTATGAGTTGACTGCTAGCTGTAAGGGGTGAACACTGACTTGTTCCACAAATTTGTTGTAGCTAGTATAGAAATACGGACATAGCGAACATCCTAAAGATAAGAAAATATTGCGAAGAAATTTCATACCGAGCAGTTGCAATTGCAAGAGGTTGCCATATATTTGTTAAAGCGGTGTTCCTTTATCTCTTAAGAAATCATATGGTGACAGCATCAGGCAATAGAGTCAGTGGCAGCGCTTGCGGACACGGCATTTCAGCCCTGCTGAGTTTCATCTTAGCCACCACAATGAAACCCTTGGTTCGCCAAAGAATACCAACAACCACATGCAACGAAGAAAGAACGCACAGCGAGCAGTTCAGCATAGAAACCTGCTTGCTTTCAGATCAAAAGAGGCAGCGTCATGTCCACCAGCTTTTTAGACTAATGTAGATGAAATTAAAGTAGTCATATACTCGTATAAGACTAAGTCTAGAAAAATTGTTTGAGCTATTTGAAGCAGCGGTAGATGACTTAATTAGGAGAACAGCGACAAATATGGAGGAATAAACATCGCCTTTAGAACATGTCCTCTGTAAGCATGATTACTTACAGGTTTTCGTTAGCAAACTGATTAATCCATATCAGTGTGAATTCAGGCCAGGAAAGCCGATCATAAATGGAGTTTTTATAATACGGCAGAACTAATGAATTCCATACCGATGCACATCACCTTTTTATAGCTTTTGAGGCCGCGAATGATTGCGTTTAGAAAGACAAGCTACATATACATTACAATACCTTATTCCGATTTCTCTGCCAAACTCATCTGGTTGCGCACGATGACGATGGAGAACACACACTGTTTCATCAGGATAATTAAAACTTCAGGTAATGCTTCGATATTAAAAAAAATTAGGCGACACGATGTCATACAATTTTTCTCTTGGAAAGTTTTGTAAAGCCTACACGCAATGGTCTTACCTTTTCAAATTTCGTTCAATTAATCGCATACTCCGACTATAGTTTGGGATAATCGGGAAAACGTAACGTTATGTCAGTAATATGTTCGTGAGTCTTAGAAGCAGCGAATATGGGACTGTTGTCTACAAAAAAGTAAATTTAAATCAGACATTTCAGGCAGTATAACTATAACTCCGGGCTATGCGACAACGACACCACTGTTGAGATCAAACACAGAACAATTTTTGCGAATCGCTGTTTCTTTTTTCTAAAAAGGAAACTGAGGACCAAAGCGCTCTTATGAACAACTATAGTGACTTTTTATAAGACCCTAATCATCCCATAGACGATATGTTGCAGAAGCATGGACATTGTCGAGAATGGATAAGGTCGCCCTAGGCAATTAAACAAAAAAAAAAAAAAACTCTTCGGGTTTATTATCATGACCACTCTGTATAGACGATGAAAGATAGAAGAGATACAACGACCTACTACAGAGCTATTCAGCGACTTCGACCTAGTCAGAAAAGTCTTAATATAACTACATGGCTGGTTTATCTAGAACCTATAAAACCCAGCGCCACAGTTCGGAGAATCTTCGAATCTACCTCGCAGTGGATGTTAACTTATACTCGGATGTAGGTACTGTAACACGAGCAAACTTTTTGGTTGAGACTCAGTAAACTTAAAACATTGCCCAAATATCTTTCTCTCTCTCTCTCTATTCAATTTTCCAAAAAACTTAACACGTGCTCCGGCATTTTAAGAGTAGTCATACTTGGGTGTTAAGTTCTTTAAAAACATTGGGGCACCCAGATCCCAGGCTATGATGCCCAGATTACATCCACTGTGAATATTCATAAAGAGAATCGAATGTTTCTTGAAGCAACATTCCGTTTGTTAGATATCTCTTTCGACGTACTCTATATCGACCGTTGATGTAGCAGAGCACAACTTTACCTTTGAGTTTTTACTCATTAACTTTCAAATGTTAGCTTCCATCATAAAAGCCCGCCCTTTGTGATTATTATAAATTTTTGCAAAATTTCGTTTCCTTCATTTTGTAACTTTAGCAAGTTGCGTCCGAAGTTAAATCTTAATTTCATTTTTTCAGTTCGATGAAACTTCAATCTATAATGATCCCAATAAATAAAGTTTATCGACTCATTAAAAAAGAAAATGTTAAGTGTATTCTTCGCTTAATGTTCGCCGCCCAAGACGTTCTAGATACTTATTCCCAACGCACAGTAGATACATACTCATACTCATATATCCACTAAGTAAATAACTACGAGTAGGTACACCTCGTCCTGTGCTATTGTGGTTATGCTGATATCCTTCCATTGATGGTATTATTTTCTTTAAGCTCTTAAGGATGGAAAACTTTTCATATTTTCAACTTTATATCCTTTACACAGGGTTTACATTTTCATAGAATTTTGTGTTGGTTGGTTTTTGAGCAGTTTTGTATGTTTGCGTTTTTAATTTACCAGCAAAGTTTATCTTCCAACTGATGATGATGATGATGACGATGGCAAAATCATAGTAAGTAAATTAAACCATCCGCTTGATATTCAACAAAAACACGTTCTTGAAAAGTACTTACCAAAAGTTCCTACTTAATAACTAAGTTAATTTTTTTCTCCCATCGGACCGTGAAAAGGAAAACTTACCTGTAATAGAAAGAAAAAGAAAATTGAATTTTTAAATTAATCTTTCCGATTCACAGATACTATAGTGTAAGTAAAACGGTGAAAATCTTACTTTTAGAGTGAAAAATGATAGATGCTCAATTAATATTCTTGTGAAAAGATATTTAACTTAACTAAATTGCTTAAAAATATGTTGTAGATATATGTATACAATGTGTAGTAATCACAGTTATATCTTAATAAGAACGTACATGATTTTTTCCCTTAGAAAAATATCGTCTCTCAGACAAAGAATCGTATATTCTCCCAATTCGTTGAAAATATTGCCACAAAAATGCTTTTGCTCAAATAAAGTCTGAAAAACATTTCAATAAAGACGCGTTTAAAACCGTGCCGTCATTTTTGGTAGTTGTTTAATTTTTATGTTCACTATGCAGCAAAAATTGCTTTTTTTTTTGTTGAAAAGCGGATGAGTTTAAGCATTTGGAACTTGTATATGATTGCAAGATGATTCATTTTTGAATCTATGAACAAATACTTCCGTTGCACTCTTAGAATTTTTTCTACCTGAAAAATGTTTGTTCTAAGAAATTATTAAAAACTATATATGTACTATGGCAACGCCAAGTAACATATATGCTATCAACAAAAAGGGACATACAACATTGACGAACTGGACAGAACGTCCGAACGTTGTTTCGAGCGAAAAATGATTCGGAAAATATTCGTTCCTGTTTGTAGGAGAAGATTCGACGAACTATGCGAACTGTACAGCGATGACATCAACCTAGTCAGAAAACTACGCATCAGTCGCCTTGGATGGCTAGGACATATAGAAAGAATGAACACCAATACTCCGGCTCGCAAAGTCTTCGAATTAAACCCGGAGGGACAAAGCAGTAGAGGGAGACCTCATTTGAGGTGGCACACACAAGTAGAAAGGCGTTCAACCGATTTGGAGTGCGCAACTGGAGGCAGTTAGCTAAAGACCGTACCGACTTAAGAGTCTTGTTTATTGAGGTCCAGGTTCGCACAGAACTGGAGCGTAACCTAAGTAAGAAATGATCTAGATAAAATTGAGTGGGCCCTATCGAAGCCAAAATCTAATACAGCAGCTGATTCTTTCGTGAGTATTTAGACGGAAATTACCAAGATATATACATATAACGGTAAACGAGGGTAAAATAAATTACATTCTGTCATTAGAAAAGGACGTACACCACTGGCGACTTGGTCATTGCGTCACCATCTGCAATTATAATTTCGAGTTAGGTAAAGACTTCATCTATTGTACTTTGACTCTGCAGTTATAAGCATCACCGACTTGATAGCAGATACCAAACTACTCTTGCTATCCGAGCAGCATTAAAAAAAAAAACCCTTATATATGAAAGATCATTTTTTATAATTTTACATGTAAAGATAAATTCGCAGATATAACCACTCGAAGTTCAGTAACGAATAAAAAGGAAAGAAATGTAGTGCAGTCTAAAATCAGACAAGCATATCCATCTGAAGAAACAGCGAATAGGTGCGACTACAGGACTCCCATTATTCTGAAATAAGGTCGGTAATAACGGTCCAGGAAAAACTCTTCTGAACTGCGCCTAATACTAAGACCAGTAATCAGTGAATCATGGTAAACCGAAGCTCGCCTATTTTCCTACTACCTATTGACCGAAACTATCGCCGAGTTTCAATCGGATACAAAACGGACAACAACAACAAAAAAAATTACAAAAATTTCCTGAGAGGTAAACTTTTTGTTTATTTTTTTTAATTAATTAGGATTAAATGTTTTTTTTTGTTTTTTTTTTTTTTTGCTATGGCCGTAGTCTTCCGACGTTGACCGATCACTTTTGACCTCCTGGTTCTTCCGGAAATTCTCCTTTTTATGGCCATAAAACCATAAGAAATAAACATAAAGCAGTTAAAATAAAATCTTATTATTTTCCTGCTGTTTATTTTTCTTTATGTTTCGTAATGACATGCATTCTTCCAGCTGTGGTATGACTTGTAGATATCTAGAATAAATCTGGATCGGGTAACATCGAACAGGTGTGTTTTCGAGCTATATCCTAATGCATCAACTACATCAGCACCTTGTGAATCATCATAAGGTAATAGGTGCACTTTTTCGCCACTTGCATTACTTGTATTTATCTGCGTCGTCATATGGACATCTGGGACTGAGGTGAGCTCTGATATTAGATTTTCTTAGTTGCCATCCTCATACATTTTATTGGACCTGCACCAGATGACCCACAACTTAAGTTCAAAGGCGAAAGTGGAGCTCGTATAGATCCTAAGCACATCAGTTTCTTTGTATAAGAATAGCGCCACTCAACTCAATATTGCCGGAAAGCAAGTCGAGAAAGCAAGCAGTTTTCTATATTTAAGAAGTATGGTTTCTGAAGACGGTGGTAACGAAAAGGATGTGGAATTCGCAGAGGGACAGCTGCGTTCAGTATGTATGTGGAAATTACATATTCGTAAATATATGTTTTTGTAACATTTTAAGGAGCTTCGGGCTTAGCCGTGTATTGAACGACCAACCAGACATGCTAATCGATTAGTAAAAATTAAATATAAGAATTTAGATTTTCTATTTTTGTATGCAAATATACCATATGTATGAAAAGACGGCACATATCCGATACTGTACAACTTTTTGTTGATGATTGGGTAAAAGTAGAGCGGAAAAAAGAAAAGAAAACTGTTTGTTGTTCCAATTTCATTGTAAACCAGTTCAACATCCGATACAGTAACCAGACTAAATTACATATCAAATATTATAGCACAAATCCTGGAAAGTTCCAGACCACTGACCACTGATTGCTGGCACATTCCTGACATTGCTATGCAATATCGTCAACAAAACGCGATACTTTCATTATTCTGCTGATTATTATTTTTATCTATCCGCCCACCAATGGACATTCGAATTCCAATTTACCAGAATACTTCCCTTTTGCTGTGAATAAACACAATATGACATAATACAATACGATGTACAATGTACAAATACAAACATATTCAAGGCGAGTGTGCTCTCATAGACCAGTTACCGTTACAATAGCTCTAATGTGAAATATGCAAGCTCTGCATAAAATGGTCTCATTCTGTACCAAACACACAGATCGTCCTGTTTCTAGTTCTCACTTCATTCACAGGCAGGTTAATAATAAATGGAAGTTTAAAGTCCTTCTACTGTTTTTCCATTGTTTTACACTTCACCTCCATCCCCCATTCCACAATACATTAATATGAGAATTTACATATGAAAAGGACATTCGAATGAATGGAGGACGATTTAAAAAAAAAGGGGGGGTAAATTGCGAATAATGTTATTGCTTTCGAAGGACGAGTAACACCGATATCATTTAGATGTGTGGTTAGATTAGTGTTTCCTTTGTCCAAGATATGGCATGGTTTGCGTCTCTCTGTATGCCGTGGTCTCTGATAGTGGAAAGCTATTCCGCAATGCGATTTTTATTGCGATTACCTTATAACAAACGTTTTTTTGCCAGACTCAGACAATAGACGCTGATGAAGAAAATGCCATTAGTGAGTTATCCATATGTATTTTCGTTCACCCAATAAATTTGTTAAAAAAGAAAAAAAATAAAACTGGCCAAACTGAAAGAATCTCATAAAACTTTAAGCCAGGATAGAAGGTACCTTCTTGATTTGTAGAATAAACGATTATAAAGACTACGGAACGAAGGGCAGTTTGTATTGTGTCACCCCGTTAGATGTGCCGGTTGGTGTATACTCTGAATTAATTGGCTTTTTGGAAAATCACCGAAAATATATCTGCCGTCATTTGTTAGAGTGTAATTAAGTTTTATTATCCCAACATTTTGTTACTGCAACAAAAGGGTGCGCCGTGATTTTCTGCTGATGAGGTAGCAAGTGACAATTATAATAAATAATGCAAACTATCGGCGAATAGTATTGTGCGGTACTTTCTGTTTTGGAAGTTTGTCAACTTTTCAATGATTTATGTTTGTAACGATTGATAGGATGATGAGATGAGTGAGATTAGCTGATAAATGATTTAATTTTGGAAATCAGTGTTGCTCCAATTGCAATGTAAATTATCAAAGATGTATTACTTTACTATACTCTATCAATGTAATCCTCCCGAAAGTTTACCGACGCAAATCCTAAATTAAAGAAAAAAGCAAAGCCTTAGACAGAACACTGTGTTCAAATCGATCAACTTCTAGAGGAAAAAGAATGACTGGGTTGTCATCTCGGTAAGGAGAAAGCCAGGCGTTCACAGAAGACTGCCATTCAAGGCTACATAAAAATTGACTCGATATTCTCTTACGAATGGTAAAGATATCAATTTGAGTGATCAAAGCCAATAATGAGTATCCATCGATGCTTCAAACTGCATAAGTAAAAGCATTTCAGTATTGGTAAATGGGATGATTGATGCTTCATGGAATTTCTTCATCTACATGGTGAGATAAGTAAATGTTACGTCCTTATTGCCTTATTCTTATTCTATATCAATTTGAAAGGAAAACCTGGAATTGACGAACAAACACCACTATCGAACTCACAATAGCAGGTACTTTTTTCTAATCATTCAGCATGCTATCACAAAGTTTGATTGGGTTTTCTTAGAACTCTTACAGACATTGGTCAAGTTGATCACGTTCTTCAGTGATTAATAAACAATAGGAAGTATTTATTTGGAACAGTCAACCGTCAACAATCCAACAATGGACGTGTAACCGTAAATTAGACTCCAGACTTAAAAGAACGTTCTAAAACATCTTTGTTCATAGTAAATGCCTAACTAGTTCCTGCCTCTTAATACAAATATCTTTCTAAAAAGCTTGCTAAAAGCTCACTTAAGTGCTACTGAGATAATTCTATTTAATTGGTTCCTATAGAATTGCTATCCAGTCGGCTTCAATTTAGAACTGCATGTTGGTTAAAGTCATATTCTACTCAGATGACAAACCATAGACGCTGGCTACTCCTTCCGCGTAGTCTGGGGAAATCTTGAAGATTTTCATACAGAGAGCTTATTGTCCGTTCTCTCTACATATCCCAACCATTTTAGCCTTGATAGTTGCATTCGAATTGCCTTGGCTATGTTTTTCTCTTCTTTCTTCTTAAAAGTTAGATGCACTTTTTCCGCTTATATTCCTATACCAACATACGCAACATTTACAGCTCACTGGGTGCTACCAATAATACCAATAAGATCAGCGTATCCCACTTCTGAAAAATTGTGACATTTGTGCTCCCCCTTTTTGATTCTGCGCTATTCCTTTAAGCTTTATGTCAAAGAGGCGACATAATAAAAGTGCTCCGCTTTACTTAAAATCACTCTTGCCATCGATATTGTAAATGTACTGTGCACTAACGGTAGTGGTACAATACAATCAACAGTTACAGTATCTCGACTTATCTGAAATCATTCTTGCAATTGGCTTCGCATTGACCGTGATGGAGTAGCGATAATTCTCAACAGGCATTTTATATAATTAGATGGATCTGTTCCATAAGATGGTAGACACATGAACAGATCATCTTTGTATATGCATCTTGTAAGCAGCCCTTAGACAGGTAAAGAATGCATGAATATCGACGTAAAACTCATGGGTCTTTTCAAAGGTTTGCTGAGGTATGAATAGGTGCTTCACGGAGTTTTGGTATACCTAAAACAAGCATTCGATACTATGTTTAAGAGATGACTGCATTCAAGACTGGTTTTTTTTTAAAGTGCGGTGAGCAATGCTTATTCTGATCGTACATCCCACCAGATTATATTGGTAAATACTTCGTGCCATGTTATTTTCGACTGCTTTGAATAGACCTGCGGGTAAATTACTAACCCTGGTAGCATAAACCGAATTCATCGAATCGGATGTTGTGCCACAAAATATTGATGCTGCGCGGGAACTAATATTGCAAGATCATTATTTGACTTATCATAGAATTAAGGCATGCTTGGCCATTAGTTTCACTAGCATACATTCAATATTGCGTAAACATTTGGCCGTCAAAACAACTTTGCGTTGGATACCACATAATTTTACAATCAAAATGTTGAAAAAATTCTACCCCGGTGCTTCAAAAGACGTCTTGAGCCAAATCCAACAAAAGTTGACCGCGATCGAACAACTTCAAAATAATTGACTTCCTGTTTCTTCGGAAAAACCGAACAGGTCGCCACCGTGTCATTGGGGCAACGTAGGACGAACAATTCAGAATAGTACACCATTATTTGTATGTCAGAAATCTTTGGAGAAATAAGGAAAAGCAACCGCCGAACACGAATCATCCCCCACCACGACAAAGCGAGCAACGCTAATATTGTTTAGATTTCGCACCATCTTCAACGGATTCTTCTTCTTGTACTCGTGAGGGTAGATTTGGGGATCCATAAGAATGATAAATTAGTGTTCATATGTACGAACCTGATAAGCCTTTCGAGCAGCTGAATGTGAGTTTTTCAAATCAGCTAACGTCGCTATACAGCCCGTATAATTAGTCTTTAAGTTTTGTCCTCTAAATTCCATTTAGATAGTCCGCAAATATCAAGGCGAAAAATGATAAGCGGTCCCTGAAAGAGTTTATTAGTGCTTCAAGGGAAGACTTTAAATTCAAACTATATTCTACCTCATTGGATCATTGGATCAGCGTATAGTGAAATTAGCTGAAAAAATTATTAAAATCCATAATTGGCATTTTGTCTTCCAATGGCAGTACTCGTATCACTTGAAGTCATTAGACAAACCGTGGCCCGAAAAACATATTCATTCTTTCAGTTAACGAAAATCAAGTACTGTAACTGCTCATCAGTTGACTAGAAATCAGCAACAGTCCAACCTTCACTAAGAATTTAGTCTTCCAATTAAATGTTGGATGCCACCCACGGAGCGAAATAACCTCTGAGCACGAACAGCTTTCTTTCTCTCTCTATCCCATTTTCCAAAAAACTTAACACGTGCTCAAGCACTTTAAGTGTATTCATTACCCACTTGAGTGTTAAGTTCTTAACAAAAAAGACAAACTTCTAAAAAAAAAATCGTATTCCATATATCTGGAAGAGTTTAACTACTATTTTAAGGCTTGGAATACTTATAGATAGTATTGAAAGCGAGTTAAAATCGATAACAAGCGACTATACGTGTGTTCAAAAAGTAAAGTGACTTTTGAAATTTAGCTGTGTTGGTACATATGTCCCGAACATATGTTCACAGTTTCAGGTATATAGCATACTTAGTTTGTTTTTGACAGATAGAAAGGTTAGACGTGTTTTGGCGTGCCCGGCGATTTTCAGTTATTATAAAAAATGGAGCAAAGAATTTGCATCAAATTTTGTGTAAAAAATTTAATAAAGTGCTCTAAAACACTTTTAATGTTGACAGTGGCATACAGTGAGTCTGCTCTAAGTAAAAAAAATTGTTTACAAGTAGTGTAAGCTCTTCCAAGATGGCCGAGAAGATGCCAATGATGAATCTCGCTCTGGAAGTCCCAGCCACATCAACAAAAGATGATAACGTCGAAGCTGTTCTTCACAGCTTATTTTGAAAAATCGTCGAATTACCATAAGAGAAGTCGCTGAGGATGTTGGCATATCGGTCGGCTGGTGTAATGCTATTTTTTCGGATGTTTGGGGCATGAGAGGTGTGTCATCCAATTTTGATCAGAAGAACCGTCACATGAGCATTGCTCATTACGTCAATGGTGATCCTGACTTGCTCAAAACTTGTCCTAACTGATGACAGATTCAGACCCATGCGACTTTTCCCGTTCCCAAAACTGAAGAGCACTATGAAAGGAGGGAGATTTGCAACGATTGAGGATATAAAAACGAAATCGTTGGAAGAGCTCAGCGACATATGAGTTTACATTTTTTTTTACCATGCTGATAAGTTGGAGCAGGTAATAGTAAAGGGTCCGCCATCTAACGTTTTTTGTTTTCAACTAGTGCTTATTTCGTGAATGGTAACACTTAGCTCATGTCTGATTTGACAGATAATTAGTTTTATCCTTCCGCTGGACGAATATGGTTGTGTATACGCTTGAACAACGCTGGGAAATATTGCGACATTACTTTGAAAATCATGGTAATGTTGCAGAATGTGTGCGAAAATTGCGTACGGATTTTGGAAGAAGAGAAGCACCTCAGTTCCGTATGTTCGTTATCTTGTGAAAAAAGTGAAAGAAACTGGAATCCTCATCGATAAACCAAAGCGTGAAAAGCCAAAAACAGTGCGTACACCCGAGAATATTGCTGCTGTGGCAGAAAGTGTGCGTGAAGCGCCATCAACATCAATTCACCGTCGTTCTCAACAATTGAACATTTCGGAGACATCATTGAGACGAATTTTGCATAAAAACCTTGGTATGACGCCATACAAAGTCCAATTGGTTCAGCAGTTGAAGCCAACTGACCATCCAATGCGTTTTCGCTTCGCTAAGTGGGCCTGCGATCGACTTAGAGAAGATGCCGATTTTGCCAAAAAAATCATCTTTTCAGATGAAGCTCATTTTGATCTTGGCTGGTATGTAAACAAGCAAAATTGTCGCATTTGGGGCACAGAAAACCCGCACGCATACATTGAAAAGCCGATACACCCAAAACGAGTCACTGTTTGGTGCGGATTTTGGTCCAGTTGCTAGCCAAAGAAGGTGTTTTTTTGTTGGTGTTAGTTGATTGTTTACAAAAATTAAAGCATCACTCTCAGTTGCTGCAGCTTGACCATTGCAAGTGTGTTCTCTAATTTTTGTTAGTGGAATACTGCGATTTGCACGTGTAACTCGTCGAAAGATGCTATTATTGTTGTTTTATTTGGATTCCTTTTATTCGCTCTGTAAGCATCAGTGATATCCATAGTGCTTACGAGTAGTTCACAATTAATTGTTTTACCCAGTGCTTGTATAATTTCAATCAGATTTTCATTTTGTGTGGGTGGAATGTTTTTAATTTCAATATTATTTTGTAATAGCTGTTGTTCGAGTGTGTTAATTTTTGATTCCATTGTGAGGATCTGTTGATCTTTTTTTGTGTTACTCTCTTTGAGTTGTTTAATTTCATTTGAGAGTTTCTGTAGAAGTTCGTTGTTCAATATCATGTGTTGTTTGATTTCATCGTATTTGTTTGCCACGAATTCATAACTGGAACTTATTTCTGTCATTTCTTTTCTCATTTTTCGTATCTCGTTTAGCATTGCATGGTTATTGGTCTCTGCTGATGCTGCATTTACGTTTGCTGCTGAAATTGTTCCTTCCATCTCAGGAGAACTCACGCTTCTCAATCGTTTGGACAGTGGTTGTATTGGCGTTATTTCAGTTGGTTTTGCTTTGGAGATGGGCAGTGACGTAAGTTCCTTTCTACAGATTGGACATTTCCATTCCTCCTTTTTAGCCATGGTCATTTTCCGATAGGATTTTTCGGCGATGGTGGTGCATCCGTAGTGCATTTTTCGCTCGCACCTGTAGCATATCACGAAGTCTCCATCAACAGGGAGATCACTGAGGCATTCGGAGCATGGGTCCATGTTGTACAAAAGGATGTTATATGTGTGTGTAATAATAAAAGTACTTTGTATTTTGAAGAGAGAGAGAAAAGGTTGTTACTGTTGTTTAATTAAAAATTTGTAATTTAAGTTGGTAATAAATAAAAAACTAATTATTGGATTTAGTACAAACAGGGTTAAAAGTCACTGTCTTTAAGGCCTTGGATTCTTTATTTATATTTATTTATTTTTTTTTTCTCTCTTTTGGATCACTACTTGAGAGAAGCAAAACACAACCGATCACTTCAAAAGCTTTGTATGGACATTTCATTCTCATTGGTTGCGCACCAATTCCTGATTTCGCTTTTGTTAGTTCAGCCGGTGTATTTCTTTGACATAAACTGTTTTGCGTTTGTTCAATACACATCGTTTGACAGCTGAGTGAGATTTTTAAATAATACGTTTTGAATACAATAATATGGTACGTCCACGTAGTAATTTGTGCCGATCAACTCAGAAAGTTGCAGCTAGAAGAGTGGCCAGAGCTGCTCAAACAGATCATGAACGAGCTGATGTTAATGCTGTTAATCGGCAGCGTAATGCCCGTGTGAGAGCTGCCCAACGAATAAATTTGGTGCATGGTGCATTTACGTATGATTCAAATTTGAATTATGCTTCTCTTGGTGTGGTTTCAATTGGATTAATGACTGGCATTCAAATTTAAACATGAAACTCCTGGATGGTGTTGTGCAAGTGGTCAGGTGAAATTGCCCGAATTGAATCCACCACCAGAGCCATTGCGGTCATTGCTCATTAGTGGAACGCCCGAATCTAATCATTTTTTGAAAAAATATTCGAAACTACAATTCATGTTTTCAAATGACTTCTTTCGGTGCAACAAACATTGTTCGAGACCAATTTATGCCCACTTTTAAGGTAAATATTGCACATGACACAGTTCATGTTAATTTTAATGATTGTAACACGTTCGATTGTGAAAATTTTGATATTCAACAGATTCAAGGCCAAGTATACCATCGACTTGGTTCTTTATTGCCTTTTCCCGATCAAAGTTATCAATTTCTGCACATATACTTTGTTGGCAATCCATCTGTTGAAACTAATCGACGTTGTGACATTTCGACAAATTTAAAATGGCATATTGTTGAGCGATTGCAAACAATGTTGAGAGATGAAAATCAATTGGTGCATTTATTTCAAACTGCTTTGGATCGAATGCCATCTGACGATTATGCAATTGTTATAAGTGCAGATAAAACACCGCCAGGACAACATGCCGGACGGTTCAATGCACCGACCATCTATGAAGTCGCAATAGTTATTGTAGGTGATGAATTCAATTCAAAAGTATCCACTTTTGTTTAGTCGTGGAGAGGATATCATTTGAATATTAAAATGAGAAATGCCTCTACCGGTAAGTAATTATATTTTTTGTGATTTTCAATAATTTTTTCAATTTTTGAATATTTAGATTTTAAAAGAAAAATTTATTGACTTTCATTTTAGGTGTCGAAACTAATAAAAAAGTTATTTCAATGAATTATTATTCATATCGACTTATGGTGCGTCAAAATGAAGTGAATTACATTTTACATTGTCGCCAACTCTTTCATCAGTTCTTTGTTGACATGTGTATCAAAATTGAAACGGAGAGGTTGAATTTTATCAGTTTCAATCAGAAGAAACTTCGTTCTGAAGAATACATCCATTTGCGAGATACAGTAAACAGTGATGGAAACGTCAATGATTTGGGCAAAATGATAATATTGCCATCGTCATATCAAGGCAGTCCGAGACACATGCATGAATATGCACAAGATCCCATGACGTATATTCGTCACTATGGCCGTCCGGATTTGTTTATTACTTCCACTTGCAATCCAAAATGCACGGAGTTGAATGATAATTTGTTTACTGGACAAAATTCAACCGATCGCCATGATATTACTGCCCGTGTGTTTAACCAAAAGTTAAAGGTGCTGATGAATTTCATTGTGAAAAGCGAAATTTTTCGTAAAGTCAAATGTTGGATGTACTCCATTAAATGGCAAAAGCGTAGTTTGCCGCATGCACATATCCTTATTTGGTTGGTTGACAAAATCACATCAGATCAAGTGGATGCTGTGATTTCTGCAGAAATCCCTGATCCAGCTGTTGATCCGGAATTGTATAATGTTGTTGTGCAGAATATGATCCATGGCCCCTGTGGCGAAAATAACATTCATTCTCCATATATGTTTAATGGAAAGTGTACTAAACGATATCCAAGAGCTTTAGTGTCGGAGACAGTCACTGGAATTGATGGCTATCCGTTGTATCGTCGGCGATCTGTTGAAGACAATGGTCGATGTATTACAATCAAAGTACGAGGTCAAGATGTTGAAGTGGATAATCGTTAGATTGTACCGTACAGTCCGTTGCTATCAAAGGTATTCAAAGCGCATATCAACGTTGAATACTGTAATTCTGTTAAATCGATTAAGTATATTTGCAAATACGTCAACAAAGGCAGTGATATGGCAGTGTTCGGAGCTGCTGATCCGAATAGAAATAATTAACTGTTTCAATATCAAATGGGACGATATAGCAGTAGTAACGAAACAATTTGGCGTATATTTTCATTTCATATACAAGAAAGACATCCAACAGTTCTTCATCTTGCTGTACATCTTGAAAATGGCCAACGTATGTACTTTACAATTGCAAATGCTGCTGATAGAGCACTTTCACCACCAAATACGACGTTAACTGCTTTTTTTAAATAGTGTGCAGTTGATACTTTTGCTAGAACGTTATTGTATGCTGAAGTACCAACATATTTTACTTGGAACGCATCAAAAAAAGAGTTTCAGAGACGTAAGCGAGGAAGTCCTGTTGATGGTTATTCGAATGTATTTTCCAGTGATGCTTAGGGCATACTGTGCATCCAAACAATGATAAATGTTTTTATTTGCGGTTGTTATTGGTTAATGTAAGTGGACCTAAATCGTTTTCTGATTTACGAACAGTTGATGGAGTATTATGTGCTACGCACCGAGAAGCTTGCCAAAAATTAAATTTGTTGGAAAATGATGTGCAGTGGGATGAATCTCTTGCTGATGCATGCGGAAGTGCTCATCCAAATCAAATACGGACTTAGTTTGCAATTATTTTGGCTACGTGTTTTCCATCTAATCCATTGCATTTATTGACAAAGTATCGAGAATATTTATCGGAAAAACTATTGCATCGAGTTCGTCGATTGACTTTTGATCCAATGTTGGACTATACACCAGAAATTTACAATGATGCATTGATTATGATCGAAGATTTGAGTTTGGCCATTTGTAATAAAGTATTAGCACAGTTGGGATTGACATCACCTAATCGTTCTACGCATGATATTTTCGAGCTGGAGTTGCAAAGTGAATTGCGATACGATTGCGTCGAATTGAATGCATATGTTGTGGAGAATCATCCAAAATTGAATGTTGAACAAAAGGTGGCATATGTGGAATAGTGGATAGTGGAACAGGTGGTTTTTATTTTTTGGATGCACCAGGTGGTACTGGCAAAACATTTTTGATTTCATTAATTTTGGCCACGTTGCGTTCTACAAATAAAGTTGCGTTAGCATTGGTATTGTCTGGCGTAGCAGCTACTTTATTGGATAGTGGTCGAACTGCACATTCTGCGCTTAAATTGCCATTGAATATTTAAGTTATTGAAACGCCAACTTGCAATATTTCAAAAACATCTGGAATGGCAAAATTATTGCAACGTTATGACATAATTATTTGGGACGAATATACCATGACACACAAAAAATCTGTCGAAGCGTTAGAACGAAGTTTGAGAGACATTCGAAATAATGGTGCATCATTTGGTGGTGCACTGATATTTTTAGCTAGTGATTTCAGACAAACATTGCCTGTTATACCTAGATCAACTCCAGCTGACGAAATCAATGCTTGCTTGAAATCTTCATATCTATAGAGGCTTGCTGTTAAAAAGCTGATGCTAAATGTTATCGAGGCAACTATCTTCACTGGCAAATTCAAAGGCGAATAAGTTTTCATTCCACGCATTCCAATGATACCTTCTGATATGCCATTTGAATTTAAACGTCTTCAATTTCACATTCGTTTGGCCTTTGCTATTACCATCAATAAACCTCAAGGTCAATCGTTAGGAGTATGCGGTGTGAATTTGAAGTATCCAGTTTTTTCACATAGACAATTGTATGTTGCCTGTTGGCGTGTAGGAAAACCTTCGGTTTTGTATATTTACACCGAGAATGCGAATAGAAAAACAAAAAACGTTGTTTACCACAGAGCATTACAATAAACAAGTGTTATTTTTGATTGAATTATAAATTGTAAACTGTTTTATTTTATTTCTATCTTATGCACTACGAAGTGTGCAGGGTTCCGCTAGTATACCTATATTTTCCAGAACGTATCGTTATCCAAAAGCGCACAAAATCGAAGTAGAGAAACAAGTTTCGGAAATGCTGCGTTCTGGAATCATTATCAATTCCAGTAGTGCATACAATGCTCCAATATGGGTCGACCCAAAAAAACTTGGCAACTCCGGCCAACAAAAATGGCGTAGTGGACTACCGAAAACTAAATGACCTTACGACTGATGATAGGTTTCCGATTCCTAATATGGAAGATATATATTCAAAGTTAGGAAATGCGAATTATTTCTCAACAATTGAACTTGCTAAGGGTTTCCATCAAATCCCCATTAGCCAAATGCAAAACTGCTTTTTAAACTGCGAATGGGCACTACAAGTTTACTCGAATGCTATTCGGGCTAAAAAAATTACTCTGCATCCTTTCAGAGGATGTGAACGAAGTTCTTCAGGAATACTTAAATAAGATTTGGGTATAAGATAAGATGTATTTACTTTTTACACATCATTACAAGAACATATTGATTCTGTGACGAAGATATTTAAGAGGCTTCGGGAACATAATCTGAAAGTGCAGGTGGATAAATGTAGTTTTCTCAAACGAGAAACCGAATATCTAGGACATATTATATCAGAGCGAGGCATTAATCCTAGCAAAATACAAGTCATAAAAGACATAAAATTGCCAACAACAATGAGACAAATAAAGTCGTTCTGAGGTGTTACCGGCTTTTATAGAAAGTTTATTAAGGACTACTCGAAAGTAGCCCTTCAAATGACTCAATGGCTCAAAAAGGGTGACAAAATTAACATCGTAAACATGCAGTACATTAAGTCCTTTAAAAAGCTTAAAGAACTCATATGTGCGTGCCCAGTTTTACCCAAATTTCGAGAAAACGTTTACACTAACGACGGATGCGAGTAAAGCAGCGCTGGAAGCAGTCCTCTCGCAAAGTAACCACCTAATTGCTTATGCCTCGAGGACTCTAAATCGTCATGAGACCAATTATAGCACGGTTGAGAAGGAACTTCTTTTCATAGTATGGTCTACCAAATATTTTAGACCGTATTTGTTCGGTCGAAGATTTAAAGTAAAAACCGATCATCGTCCATTAGTCTTTCTAAATTCTTTAAAGGAACCGAATTCCAAACTACAACGCTGGAAAAAAAAATTAACGAATTTGATTTTTCTATTGAATAGATAAAAGGCAAGGAAAACTATGTTGCTAATTTTTTAAGTCGAATAGATACTAATTGTATAGAAAATGACGAAATAAGATCGGATTTAACAACTATTCGCAGTGGAGTCGAAAATTTAAATGACCATATTTATATAACCGAAACACGGTTGAACATTTATAAATATCAACTGATTTTACAAAAAAAAACAAGGTAAATGGATATAAAAATAAATTCATGTATAAGAAAAAACGAAGGTCAAATTTTTTACTTCAAGAATATGATGAAGAGTAACATACATTTTAGAAATCTTGAAAGAACTTCTTACAGCAAGTAAAGGGAACTCTAGGAGTTTTTTGTGATGATGAAAATATATTTATACAATTTCAAAGAACAATAGTACAATATTTTTCGAATTCACCTAATATGAAGATTCTAAAGTGTACGAAATTCCTTGAAGACATAATTTGTAAAGTGAAACTATTTGAAATAATTGAAACATCACACCTCAATAAAAATCATAGGGGAATTGAAAAAACTTACTTCGAACTAAGAGAAAAATTTTATTACCCCAACTTCAAGTTAGAAATACAAAAAATATATAAACAACTGCATAATTTTTAATATGTTTAAGTACGACAGACATCCAATTAGATCAACTCTAATGATTTCAGAAACTCCCAGCAAACCTAATGAAATCATTCATATTGATATATGGTTTTTCAACAAAAACAATATGTTTTTAACATGTATCGATAAATTAACAAAACATGTTTCCATTCACCCCATTACCGATAGAAATTCCATTAGTTTGGTAGATATTTTAAAACATAGTTGGCTCTTTTTGTAAGCCAACCAAAATAGTGGCCAACAATGAGTTTAACACCGCGTTTATAAAGAATTTTCTAAGTAGCGAAAAGATAACATACCACTTCACATCTCCAAACACACACACGGGAAATTCCACTATAGAACGTTTCCTTTCCACCCTTAATGAACACTACTAAAACTGAATCGAAATAATAAAGACATGGATAACATGACAATACCTCTTAAAGCTGTTGAAATACACAATGATACGATACACTCAGTAACAAGATATAAGCCAAATAATCTTCTCCACTCAACTTTGAACGAAACCGAATGGAACAAATTAAGAGAAAGAATACACGACTTGAAAAAGAAAAGAATAGCAAAATTAAATGAAACTCGAACAGATCCCCACGAATTCAGAGAACGAGATTTAGTTAAAAATCTAGGATTCCACAATATCAAACACCTACCTAGATACATAGTTAAAGAGGTTGAAGAAAAAAACAAAATCGACTTTAAAGACAAGAGTGGAAGAAAACGCGACCGACAAGATGTAAAAAGGGTTTTTAAACATCAGGACTCCCCTAAGGATATACATTTTGATAGGAGGCTAATAGGAAGCGACTATTCATGTAGAAATAAGAAAGTTAAAAAAAAAAACTAATAGACAGAAAAAAAAATAAAGAAATATATGCATTTCTTATTCATTGATTTTTTATATTGTATTTAATTTAGAATATATTAGTAAATATATAAGTACCTAAAGTATACAAAAATATTGGTGAAAACAAAAAAACATAAAATTAACACTCATGTAAATAAACTTATTAAATATAGACTATATATAGCAGATATTGTATGTAATATACTAATATATATAGAAATAACATTATGTTAGAAATAATACGTATACGACACAGTGAAAGTGTAACTTTTGGTTTTTGGTCATTCATGTCTGGGAGACATTCTGCCCATACTTCGACGGGAGGAGTAACATGCTTGATTACACATGTTCACAACTACAATTTCCATTTCATTGTCTCTGGCTTGCATTGACCACAGCATCACCTGATAATTCAATGCATACCAGCATCCACGCATAAGTGCATGTAAATATGTTCCGTTACAGAAACCAACGAACTTTTTAATCTCTTTCCAAAAATCAAAGCTTCTTCATCAATATTGATTGGCTGTCAACATCACGCGAGTCGCAACGACGCTAAAAGTGGTAACGGTTTATTTTGAGAGACGCATCAAGCAAGAAGGCATTCTTGGTGGAGTTGAGTTTAGATCACCGTCGTGTAAAGATCTCTATACTAAAAGTAATTTTGTGAAGTTTAGAATTATGTAAAATATGTAAAATATATATATGTATATATATATACATATATTATATAGAAAAAAAACCAAACAAGTGTTTCATTTGCTCTGTCAGGTTTTATTGGAAACATAACTCGAGGCGCGTGATAACTTTCCCTTCCAATTTTGTCTTTAACAATTCCATTGTTTCGGTCGCTGTGTGGCAGGTTGCACCATCTTTTTGAAACCACATGTCTTCAAAATCAATTTCAAAAGGCAGAAAAAGTTGTTAATGATCTTACAGTAATGAACGTCATTGCTGGTGACCGCATTACCAGCGGCATTCTCAAAGAAGAAAGGTCTAATCCCTCCGCCAGCCCAAAATGCTCACCAAACAGTGGCTCGTGGTGGATGCATGAGACGTTGATGAGTGATTCTCTTGCATTCTGAGCTCCCAAAATGCAACTGTTCTGTTTGTTGAAATAGCCATCAAGTTGGAAACGCGGCTCAACGGAGAAAATGATTTTCTTGGAAAAATCACCATTCACTTGTTGCTGCTGTGAAATCCATTCTGCGAAAGTTCGGCGCTGCGCATTGTCTACTTGATTCAAATGTAGTTTCAGCTGAATCTTATGACCATGCAAATGCAAAACCTTAATCAAAATTCACTGTAAACTGCTTTGTGAAAGTCTCAATATCAGAGAACGATGGCGATTCGCGGTGGAAGGATTCTGGTCAACACCCTCACTAACAGATTAAATGATTTCGTTAGACAAAGCTACACAAGGTCTCTTCTGGGTTTGAACTAACCCAAAGTCTTGGAATTAATCAGATCACTGTACAACGCGATGGTGCATTATGGTGACCTAAAAATCCACAACATTTTCAAACCGTGTCCGGAAAAATCTCACCATTTCGGTAGTGGGTTTTCACAATTTTTGTGCGTTGTCCGTCCGTGTAATTCTCTATGACTAAATCTTAATGTTCATATATAACAACTATTAAACAACATTGCTGTACGACAAACACAACAAAAAAAATTGCGCAAAATTTAAAATAGGCGGCCTTAATGGAACACCCTTTATATCACCTAGCTACAGTCCGACATAATACACAGACAGCCGATTAAATGTCAACTGATCGAATTCTCCTTCAAGGAATTTGAATGGAATACAAAGTATGTAAGAATAAGAATTCCAGAAACATTAGAAGGACATGGATTTATTTTTTTATGCTTAAGGTATTTCTTTACACTGGATGCACTACATTGAAGGAACGCTTCATCTAAGAGAGTCTTCATATTTCGACTTCTTTGTAGAATATATTGTGGGAGTGATCGGATATCCAAGAAAATATTTTTAAACGGTTGGTTTAAGCATTGTTTGAGCACTGGTTGAGCATTGTTTTGCCAAATCATCATGAATAGATCAAACCAGAGGAACGCATCCGCATCATTCAAACTTATTTTGAAAATCAATTTTTAATTTGAATTTTTGGTCGTCCTACTCGACCAACTCAGATCGACTAAACTAAACTCAAAACCAACAATGCATCAACAGTATATGTGTACAAAGCGATTGGGAATTTGAAATTGACGTCGATAACAAGAGCTTGGGCTTTATCCGTCCGCTGTATGGATAACTGCACCCGCAAAAGATCCAGCTGCTATTAGAATAAAACCACGAGACAAAGACTTGAGATTCTGAATTGTGCTCTTAAGCAGCTTAAAACGGATCCTTGCTTCAATCGAAAAACTGTGTTTAGTGACGAGGCTCACTATTGGCGCAATAGCTTTGTGGAGAAGCAAAAGTGCCATATTTTGAGTGAGGCGAAACTAAAGGTATTTTATTTCACTCAACTTCACCCACAAATGTGCACTATTTGGTATGGCCTCCAAGCAGGTGGTCTAATCAGTCTTTATTTTCTCAAGACCTGCTTTGGGCTGGCAAGAGCTACGTACTATAATCCTTGAATCTAATTGACCTTGAGTAATGTGAATATCTGCATTTATTCAATCGTTTAGGTAAGAATAAATGAGAGTTATTCAGAAGCAAATAAAACTATGCGTTCAAATGTACATCTTTTCGCAACCCCAACAAATCAGAGGATGCATCCTTCGAAAATGCCTGTACCCTTAATTTAACTGCATAATTTTAATTTTAAATTGATTAAACTACTCGTCTCTATGTGTGTATCCTGCAGTGATTTATGAATTAAAATTTATATCTGCCACATGGTTTGTAGTTAGTAAACAATGTACCCGGGTTCGAACATTTTCATAAAATTTATTCAAATTGTACATGGTCTTATTACATGGGAAAAGGGAAGGAAATCACTTCACTGAAACCACAATAAATATTCAACACAATTCGAATGTATGAGCACCTATGTACATACTCGTACATGCATGTATATATATATATGTATATATAAAAAGTTCCTATGAATGGTAACTTATATATGTATATGTATATGAATTTGAAAGTATACATGCGTTTGTATATTTTAAGCATTCCTAGCACTCGCGATACGCTAAAATCGACAACAATAGATAAAGGTGCGTGCCAGAAGGTTCAATTGGAATTCAGTACCTACTGTGCCACACCCCTAGGGCATAACATTTTCATCTCATGTGTAAAACATCATAGTACCACCATAGTATGACATATAGATACTCTCTAAATATCTGCAGATACTTGTATGTAAGTACTCGTGTATTGAAAATCATTTCAGATTCTTCAGCATTCACAAAGTCAATTTTGCTTGATTTGATTTCATTTCATGTAGACAAAAGGACGAGACAACAAGATCTGAACATCCAATCTCTGGTCGTCACTCATTTCCATGTAGGGGTCTGTAGTCGTACACCTTTATATTTATAAGAGTAGCTGTGTAACTGCTTAAAAACAAGAAATTCATCATTCCCATGCAAACACCGGTAACATGGTCGAGAGGTTGGAAAAAAAAACACGCCTGAAATACTCGTATCTTATCAAACACTTTAACCTATTGTACAATCGTCTGTTCCTTCCTTCATGCCTTTGTATCCGTATGCTTGTTAGACGGATGCCATACCTTTTTCAAATCTGTATGTGTAGCGTATATTTCATTCCTTCCGGGAAGTAAATACCTCTTTCTATTGAAAGAGATATTCGATTAAGATATCTCTGGAGGAAGACAATATTCCATTCGTACCTGATGTTTGCCCATAACTTCTAGATGCGTCCTTTATTCCTTTCTGAATGGCAGGTGATATGACTTCTTTCGCACTTACCACACATCTATGTATTTTATGTTTGAGTACATTCTGTTCCTTTTCTCTTCTTCTCAATCATCTTATGAGTATCGTCGACGAAAAGCAAAAACACAATTCTCCAGAGTTCAATCGTTTCACAACAGGAAAATGTTATCGAAACTGATTAAATTGTTATGAAGTTTCTTCAGTTCGTACGTGTACTCAATGATTTCCAGTTAGCCTGTTCAGTAGGAGCAGAATCAAGAAAAGGAACCGGATACACTCATGCTCCTACTTAGATACATATGTATGTACATTTCGTACGAGAATAACAGAATTGGGCTGAATTGAGGCAAGTCTCATGGTAAAGCGAAACATTTATATGACAAAGGAGTTCATCACCTCAAAAGAACATTGAATTCTTAATATACGAAATACGAATATAAGAATAGTGGTGGTAGAGGTTGTAGAGGTGGTAGAGTTGGGCGTATGCCATACATGTGATCTGATTACGAGATGGGCTTTGTTTCGTTTTGTTCTTGCCATTGTATGTGGTGCCTGTAGATTGAACTTAAAATGATCTGTAGCCATCGGTATCGACAAGTCCACCTTTGAACGCCCTCCCAAACGAATGTTTTCGGTTAGATTTATTAGGTCTTTATGAATGTTATCGAAATGTGTTGGACAATACTGTGAGATGGTTTTTCACCTTTTTTTGTTTACTAAAAATATATTTCTGAGAACGTTGAGTTGAATGTTAACATCTTTGTTAAAAGCAGTTTCTTGGTTCGCTCGATTTATCATGATCAGAAAAAGGATGCCATCACAAATGATGAAGGATTTTTCATTTGTCGGTGGTGGTTTTCAGATTGCAAATTTGCACTGTCCTTAAAATCACGTAAGTCCACCAAGGTCGTTTATCGATTTGAATAATGTATCATCTCTAAATGAGTTTTGCTATTTCAGATGACGATGTCCTCTTCATTGCATGAAGGAATTATTAATGGCAATTAATGGAGAGAACTCTGAATATAAGCATCAAATTGAGGGTCAGATTTAGGATAGATTCTGTTCTCTTTCACTCAAACGCAGAGATACACAACTGCGCTTCAGGAAATCCGGTAACGAATAAGGCTCCATAAACTAAAATGTATGGCCAAAATGTCAAATTAGCTTAAGTTTTATGAAAATTAGGAAGAGTTTTATGAAACCTTATTTGTTTGGTGAATTAGTCTCAGTCAATAAGACAATGATCAGAACTTCTGCGATATAACAATAGACAACAACTCTTGGCTGGTCGATATTACAGCAATAGATTTCCTCATAAAGAATTCCTGGTATCCAAAAACAGCAGCTACTCTCTACTTTTTAAAAATATGTATCAAAAAGTTAAGCATATCTGGCTTGTTGGTGAGGTCCAGATTTAGCCCGAACTGTGTAGCGCTACCAAAGTAAGTATGTAAATAAACATACGAGTATGTAAATAAGCATAGATACCAAGGGCGAGCAATAAGATGGAAGATACACAGGATTAAGAAAGAGCTGTTCACACTTGCCATAGAAGAAGAACAACAGTCGATACTATATATGAACAGCACTACAGAGGCAAGTGGAAGACACGATTCGGCTTATATAGGATGCGTGTGACGCGTCGATGCCCCATTCCGGTAACTCGCGGATACTTAAAAAACCAGATCACTGGTGAACTGAAAAAATTGCTGTATTGAGAAGATGTCGGTACCTTAGATCCAAGGTCACCAGGGGAAAGCGAAAATTAGCTGAGAATACTACTCAAGAGCTCAAGATAGCCATCAGCCGTTAAGAATAGCCAAACACAGAAGTGAGAAGACCAACGACAAGACATCAACAACCATCCTTGGGGACAGTTGTCGTATTGCTGTAGTAATACAGAGCACAGATGATTTATCCAATAAACAGCACGGATTCAAAAGAGGCCACTCTACAATAGACGCAATTGCGGAAGTGACAAAGAAAGTCCAACTGCACAATAGGCAAATAACTACTCTAGGAGGATCATCGTTCGAGCAACCCAGATGCCAAGCTCACTAGAAGCTAATGTTAGGATACCGTGATACCGCTAATATACCACATAAATATGGAACTTACACTAAATATGTTACGGCCGGAACAGAGCAGGGCTGAATTCTTGGACCGGGGCTATGGAATATATTCTGCTATGGAATTTTTCGTATGGGAATGTCTGAAGATACTCTCTTAGTAGGAGAGGAGATAGACTTACGAAAGAACGGAGAAGACTTAACCCGGCTATGAGAAGAGTTCATACTTAGATGGCCGACCGTGGGCTTAGTCTTGACGCGAACATACAGAAAAATAATTCTATTGACTACAAAGCAATTCCTAAGGCATGTATAGTTTCATATATGATCAGAAGGGATCACTAGCGTGGATGCAGTTAAGTATTTGCAATTTTCATTGACTGAAAACTCATATATTAGCAGTAGATAATGTCTGTTTCTGAGAGAGCTGCGAAGGTAGTAACATTATTAAACAGAGTCATGGTGAACGTTGGTCTCCCGACCCAAAACAAGTGTCATCTCCTTATGTCAATTATGCTCACCATTCTACTATACAGAAAATAAATGGCTGCAGTGTAAAGGTGTGGAGGTCTTTGGGTAGCTATCTCCTGCCGAATGGTTTCGGAACCAGCGGTCCCCGTAGTAGCAGGAGTGACCTCTATCGATCTACTGGCAGCTGAGCGAAAGTATATCCATGAAAAGAAAAGGGATATAGGATTACAAATATATCACGAAGCTGAATTGGTAAGAAAGGTGGCACCATGAAACGAGAGGTAGATGTACCGCCAGATTAATACAAGACTTAGTCGAAAGAATAGAACCCAAACACGGGGAATCAAAATTTTTATGTTACCCAGTTCCTAACTCGTCACGGACGTTTCAACGCCTATTTATTCAAGATGGAGAAAGTAGAAATCCAATCGTGTAGGTATGGGGACTCTCCAGTAGATGATGCCCAGAATACACTCTTTAAATGTAGATGGACATAATGTCCATCAGACTGGGGTCAGAGATAGGCCAACAACAGTTTGACTAAAATATGCACATTTATTGAAAAAGTCGGTACCCAGGGGGGGAAATAAAACGACACCACACTGAAATAATGCGAGGGCGGTTTCCTGAGTGGATGGTGTGACGTGAGTAGTATAGTACTTAAAGCAGAGCGGGACTGTTTCTTCTCGTTATCAGATATTCCACCACCCCCAGAAAGTAGATTCTTGTAAGCACTTGAAACGAATCATCAGAAATTGTAAACATGCAGCATTTCTAAAAATGACTTCCATGACATCAGATGGAAAGAACAATAAGTAAAAAAAAATTATACAGCCTCTGTCAGAGATCGTCCTTTCACTGTTTTGAGGAAATTGTCAGGGGCTTTAAATTAACAGAAAAATAAAAAAGCAGTAAACTTGAACGGAATTGTTGGGGACTTCTCTAAAAGTTATAGTTTTATTAAGCACATGTAGCATAGGCTTGACTACGTTAGAATATGTACTAAGCCAGGAACAAGAGCAATACTGATGACAAGGATTTTGATTATTTCTGCTGACTATGGTCAACATGTGAGAGCGGAGATAAACAATTGTTGGTCACAAAGTAGCAGCCTGTCTCCACTGCTTTTGTGCATTTTAATCGATTCACTAATTAACACCCTTAATGGTTCTAAGGTACACCTCAGGTATACGAGTATGCAGACGTTGTAGCTGTATTGTCGTTAGATCATATTTAGCGAGTTTCATCGCAATGATTGGTTCACCAGAAATGAGCCTACATTCAATCCTTTCAAAACTGACTGATCTGATTCATCGAGTGCTTGAAGTCGTCAATATCCATTTTTCGGAAAAAGTTAAGTATTTGGGTGTCGTCCCGGCTAACAAACTTCTTGAGACTAGACATTTGCGTGGTAAAATTTAAGGCGAGTTCTGGTATTGTTTAAGCAAAACAATGTCACTGAGGAAGATCTTTTGAAATTAAAGAGCTATGCGAAGATCAGTTATGTACTATGCCTCAGTTGGCTGGTGGAACAAGTTTTCAAAGAACAATCTGTCCCAGAGGCTAACCCTATATTACCTGTTTATGTTCTTATCGCACTGATAAATCTCCCTCCTCTTTATATCTACTTGAAATTTGCCCGTACTTTTATTATCTGCTTGAAATTTGTTTCAACCATGGAAGGTATGTAATGATCTTTAAAGGCAGATGCTAAACCTATTTATCTGCTAAACCTGTCAGCAGTACTAGTGCCTTTATGGAAAAGGGCACGGTCTTCCTAGCGGAGTTATACGTAATCCTAATGTTAATGAACTATTTTGTGAAGAATCGGTGGGCAGGGCGTTGTCCAGCTGCATTTAATGCCTTACTGAACCCTATCACCACTTTCAAGCAAGTTGGAGAATGCGAAGCGTTTCTGGACTCAGTTAGAATTCACTAAATCTTGCTTGGTTCCCAGGTTACAATTAGGTTGCCGATAAATTTGCTAAATTAAAATTTTCCTGGACCCGAATCTGAGTTACGGATGTCTATGTCCTCGGTTGGAGCTTCTATTGACAGTTGGGTTTCGTGTAAGCAAAAGTGCAGATAACCAATGCCTCCTGATTTCGCGTAGAGGACTTCCTAGGACAAAATAGCTAGCCACAAATTTAAGGTCGTAAGAATCGCTCATGCTAATTGCTGATTCTTTGAGCTTAGAAGGCAATTATGTAGCACAGCCCTCTCTCAAGTAACCAAAGGAACTTTATACCAGGCACTGATCATCCCAGTCCTCCCATAAGGCGGAGAGGCTCGGACACTGGGGAAAGCGGATGAGCGTGCTTAGAGAGGAATTTACCTTGGGTAATTTTCAGTACCGTTTGCATCAATGGAGAATGAAGAAGAGGATTCAATATCGAATTGTATGGGTTGTACAGCGATGCCGACCTCGTCAGAAAAGCTTGGATAACCCGGCTTAGACGGTTAAGCCATCATGAGCGCACGAAACCCGATGTCCCAGTCCAGAAAGTTTTCGACTCCAACCAAGACGAGACAAATAATTAGAGAACGACCTCATTTTAGAAGGCGCACACAAGTGAGAGAGGACCCAACCAACTTCGTGTTCGCAATTGAATGCGGCTGGGAAAAGACAGCGCTAGCTGAAAAAACATATTAGGGGGAAAAAGGGCATCAAGGGAAAAAATCGCTGGAAGAGTAAACCAAGAAGATTGATATCTTCTTAGAAATTACTTTAAGCAATGATAAATCTGATAGGATCTGTTTACATGGCTCCTGATGTACCGAGTCAAAATAAAATTAGAAACGTTCTGCAGGAAATAACTCCCTTATACGCAAAAATTGTAGTTGCAGGTGACTTAAACCTCGATATTTTAAACAACAAAAACAAAGAGTTGTTTGGTGTTATGAAATCAACAAGTTTTGATTTTGTTAACCGTCAAACGCCCACTCATTTTATGCGCAATAAAACTCCTTCCCTTATTGATGTTTTCTTAGTTTCTAATACCGAACTTATAGGTCATTATGATCAAATACAATCTCCTGGAGAGCGAATATCGAAACCTAACACACCTGAGTTTCAAACCACTACAAAAAAAAAAAATTCTTTTCTCCTCCTTCTACCTTTCCGCCCGCGCCTTGGCAACAGTAAAAGGGTATCTAACCCCTTAGGCGCGCGTAAACTATAAACAAAAAAAAAAAAAAAACATTCGCTACTCAACGAATGCCAATTGATCGATTGGTCCCCTATTTACTGTACTTCTGACGTCAATGAACAAGTCGTGGCATTGGAAAATAATATACTATACCTTTTTGATAAATATGTTCCCATATGTACAAAAAAAAAGTAATCCCGTTGGCATAGAATGGCTTACCACAGAAATAAGACAAGCCATTTGCAAACGCAATTTACTTTATAAAAGATGGCGAAGGTATGGATGCGAGAGTATCTTGAAAGAGTTTAAGGTTTGCAGAAATATGACCGCAAACCTTGCCCGCAAGTCTAAAAGTACATTTTTTCAAAATAAGTTCTGAACATATCGTCTTCTGCTGTATTTTGGAAAAACATTCGTCAGATAGATTTGAACACAAATAATTCTCCTTCTTTACACGGTGTTAATTTACGAGTAGATGACCTTAATGAAAAATTTGTGCAATCCACACAATCCTTTAACAGCACATTAGGCTCTAGTTTTTCAAGCGTTAGTCAGGATATGAGTAGTTCTTTTAACCTTAAAAATGTATATATGACGGACGTTTGTGAAGCAATTTTTAAATAAAATCGCGGTCTGTAGGACTAGACGGCATCCATCCTGATTTCATAAAAATTCTGCTCCCTTATATCCTTAAACATATTACACATATTCTTAATACCGTGTTTACCACGTGTGTATATCCGGATAGGTGGAAAGTTGCAAAAATAATTCCACTTGCAAAGAGTTCTTCGCCAACAAATCCTGAGTACAGGCATATTGTAGTTATTTCGTTTATGAGCAAGGTTCTTGAATCTGTTATAAGCAATCAAGTTAAAGGGTACTTAAAGAAACAGAACTTAATAACAAAGTACCAATCTGGATTTCGGGGGAAACACAACTGCATAACGGCACTTATGAAAGTCACTGAAGATGTACGCTGTGGAATAGATGACAACAAAAATGGCTTAGTTGTGCAGCTGGATTTTTCTAAAGCATTTGACACTGTAAACCACAAAATACTTATTAAAAAACTTACAAATCAATTTGGCTTTGAAACTACAGCAAATAAACTTATAACTTCATATTTACAGGTCGTCTACAGGCTGTTTTTTCTGAGAATAGACTTACATCATACTTGCCAGTATATTCGGGTGTATCTCAGGGATCCATTCTTGGTCCTTTGCTACCTGTGCTTTTTATAAATGACGTTTCAAAATGTATTAAAAACTGATATCGTCTAAAGCATTGACAATCAGTAGAAACAAAACAGACCAAATACCACCAGAACTTTTTCTTAATGGTTTGAAAATAGATTTCGTGTCGAAAATTAAAGACTTAAGCATATATCTTCACAGCAATATGACCTGGCATGATTATATTAATAGTGTAGTCGGCAAAATTTACAGCATTCTCCGTAGTCTTTGTCCAACTGCACGCTTTTTGCCAACTAAAGTTAAGCTCGAGCTTGTCAAGTCATAAGTTCTTCCTTCGATTTTATATGGGTGTGAGCTTTTTTGTAAATTGGACTATTGCTCTGAAAAAAAAAATTAAATGTTGCATACAACAGTTGTGCCAGATACATTTTCAACCTTAATCGATATGATCACGTTTCAGCATTAATCATAAAATATCGCACTGTTGTAGCACTGCATGGGATCTCAAATATATTTGCAAATTAAACCACCTCGCCATAAATATATAGTTAGTTCTAGACACTTTTTCGTCCATTCAATTCGCCTATGGAACCAACTTCAACCAACCAAATGCAAATAAATTTAACAAAAACTGGCTTTTCAATACTACCTGAATGCAAACTGAAGTGTCCGATACTAAAGATGACTAGACTTCATTATCTTACAATTCTTCTTTTCTGTTTTCATGTCTCTATCTTTCTCTTCCTTCTCTGTTGTTTTCTTTCTTTCACCCTTTTCCTATCTTTTATAGTTCTAATTTTTACCAAAAAATAATTGTGAAATAGATTTTAAACCTTTGCATAATTAATATTAGCTGTAAACTTACCTGTACAGAGATAATTTTTAAATAAATATGAAAATATGAAATAGCAATTTGGGGGCGCATTGGTTTTTAAACAAGTCAAGAGAAGATCGGAGCTATCTGGATGGATACTGATGGATACATTCAGATTCGACTAAACAAGTTAATAAAAAAGAAGAGGTTGCAAAAAATGTTGATCCTATCCGGAGTCAAATTGGAACAAATGGTTAGCGGTTCTTAAGCATAAGAAAATCCATCCAGTTGGTATGAAAAACCGGTGGCAACAAGCGGTTCTGGTTGTATTATCAAATGGATGCTGATTTCAGAAAGTTCTGCTAAAGATGCAACATTTTCTTTATACCACATTTATGTTAAGTCAAAAACGTTCTTAATGTCGTATTTTAACATGTTAAATTTAGTTCGATCGGGAAGCGTGTCAGTAGCTCAATAGTTGAGCCAAAAATATCTCAACGTCCGATGGTTTCTGAGCAATAGCTCTGACGGAGCCTGAGTATGTTTTACCAAAAGATGTTTGTTCATCTTTTCTTATTTATTTAACTATGTATTTATAGAGATCTTGAAAGGATGAACAATTTCTATCTAGAATAGCAGCAATTTTGTCCATCACTTTTTTAGTAACATGTATTTGCTATATAAATGTCAGTAAAATCTTTTACTGGGTCGAAATCGTTGTAAACGATTTTTATATTTTGTATGAAACACCTTTAAAACAATATCGTCCTACGAATAACAAAAAATTAACATCCGACTCAACTATTAGCCGACTTTATTTGCCCCTTCTTTCCTTGAAAAACATTGTGAATCAATAATAACAAAGCAAGAGTCCCTCCCCCCCCCAAAAAAAAAAAAAAAATAAATAAAAACAGCAATATCAATATCACTACACGGCCGCCCATTCCAAAGGCAGTTATGAGAAATTTTGAATTTCAAAGGATTGATCTTATGACACAGTGAGTGCCAGCAACATTATTACAATTCTCAAGAGCTTTTTTGGAACTCCTTTCATTCCGCATGCATATACTCGTATCCGTATAGCCATACGACCCTAGTAACTATCTTCAGTCTTCAACGATACTATAATACATATGAATGTGTACATGTGAAGGAATCGTACCATCCGGAATATGCATACGAATAATGGGCATGGGGACTGTTTGTTAACACCATCATTGCGAACAGGGATACCTTTTCTAAAGTCCTTTTCACCCACCCTCCCTCAAATTCAATCATATGGACCGCCTGTTATACGTCGGCGGTTGGAGTAAACGATAACGTTTGATGTTGCTGCCTGGCACAGTTCGCTGTGCTGATATTCACCAGCACTCATAAACGTAATGTTTACATTCTCAAAACATGTTCAGTCGAGATCCCTGGATTTACCAACATCTGCATGGTTTATCCCATCCGACTTTGCATACCTCCGATGCGAATGTTGATATCGATTTCGGTGTGCCGAAGCTGATGCTGATGCGCTTGTATACACACATTCAACAATTGACGGGATGACTAGTGCCATTGGGCGGTGCAAAAGTTGAGTTTTTGCCATGAACCAACTTTATGCGTATCCTGAAATGGGTGTTGGAGTTTAACGTATACCTATTGCATGTATGTGATTCCATTCCATGTGCTGAAATCATCATGATTTGCATGCGAGAGTATATTTCCCACTTAATTTTAAAATGACAAATATTTAATCTATAAAGCATTTAGGTACATACCATCGTTGATACGAGTATAGATACGAGTAAGTATACACCCTACAATATTTTTTTTCCAACTTCCGTTGTTTTTTTTTTTTTTTTGTGGATTTTGTAATTGGCATTGCATTACTAAATACCATAGTGGAGAATCGTCTCTGACTATAGAAGAGTTTCTGATTGGTATCAAGAGTGGTTTTAGGGTGAGTAAAGTTTTAAGTAAAAAACAGAAGATTAAGCTATTATTTACGCACTTAAAAGTCAGTAGTTAATTTTCTTCTTATCGCTCATATTTTCCAACCTGTTTCAGATTGGATAACCAATGTTAATTCGAACTTGGTTCGTGTTTCTAAGAAAGACTCATCGAAATAAGATTATTTTAATGACGCTCTGTTATCTGCAGAAGCCTAATTTGGTAGTTGGGCCCCTGAAACCACCTGGTTAGAGATTAGGCTTTTTTGTCCACTCACTCAGGGCAAACCAATTAATACAAACTGTGTTTTGAAAGATAAGTTTCAGATAGTCATGTTGCTAATACTAGTACAGAACAATATACACTACTCTCAACCTATAACATCTACACTGCTCCGCTCCTTCGATGACTTCGGTTTTGTATAGTAGCAAAAACCTGTTAGACCAGAGCTTGCATTGCTAGATCTTACAATAAATACTCACCGAATCACAAACGACCTTGTTATATCACAGTTCAAATCTGATGAAATAAATAATATTAATAAATCTGACTGGTATCGGGGTAATCATATGTCGCAGTTGATCTTCCACAACTGCCGGAAAATTAACTGGAATAAGCTTACATTCCGTGACAAATTAAATGCATTTGGTTCACTCCGAATTTCAGCGCTTAATTCTATATTCAAATAGCCTTTGGTGAAGCTAATGAGATCAGTAGCCCCATACGATGAGATAAGAGAGGTCTTTAAAAGAATCAAGACATCAGAGCATTCAGAGCCCTACAATTGGAGCAGAACTTACGTTGGAGGATTAAAAAGCGTGACTTGTAACCTGCTGCAACTTCTGCCAGAGTATTAATAACTCAATACACTCCGTATCGAGTGAAATCTAAATCCATATGACTATCGCTGGTCAGAAACCTATCGCTACGTGAGCTTACAGATCTGTCATGTACCCACGGCATGTTTAAATGGTTGTTTTACAATTTAAAATTCTTCAATTCAGAGATTTAAAACCAGATGGTAAATTTTCAGTTCACATTCGGATGGCGAATGAACCTATATTATATTCTGGTGGGAATTGTAAATTATATTTGGTAACTGGTTTGGCATACAGATAGTCCTTATAACTAAGGCAGTGGGACTCTCGTACAAAACACTTGCATATTTAATATCTAAGACCCCAATAAAGAATTATAAATTTCTTTACTGAGAGCTCCGTGGATAGTGCCCTTTACTCATTCAACCCCATTAAAGACTCTTCTCTATTCAAGGATACGGAAGAATGGTTTTCCTTTATACAGAGGGAGTTTTTAAAAGCATTAGATGTGGGTAAACCAGAGTGTACAATGCTTCAATTTGTGGCAAGGATGGTATCCCGGTAATATACCACCGCCGCCGCAGTGCGAGGAACAAACGGCTCATCTACAGCTGGTATGTTGCCAATGCTCAGAAGCTCCTCCGTTTTAGTCCCACGTTTACGGACAGGGATCAGATCGATGACGAGAAACAGTACAATCAATTCTGGTGGCTTCAAGAAGGTAAGAGGGTTGGCTCGCTCTCCTAGGTAACATACTCCTTCTTCTTGTAAGTTAGATTAACGATAATTAGGGGAATCTCCTGGAAAGGCAGCATTTATTAATATTAGTTGGCGCCTCTGAGAAGTGAACTGTGCTTTATGGCATTGGTTCAATTTCGGTAATGCGTGTGCACGATGTTGACGAATGCCACGCGGACGAAATCGCAATTATGATGGTGACCATCCGGTGCGAGAGGCTACAAGTGCTCACCACCTTGATTATAGTTAAGATAGGTTAAGTAGAGCAGGGCCATAGTTCTAAGTTTTATACAAAATTCAAAAGATATGGTATCTAATTTTTTTTCTAAAACTATTTTTATTAGACATTTTATATATTGGAATTCATATCCTACGACTAGTCTTTAAGGCCGAAAGGCAAAAATTAAATGAAATTGATGAAATTGAAATTTAGGGCTTTCGGTAAGGCCAGTAAGCTGGAATAAATAACTATCATTGTCAAATTAGATTTAAACATTTTTGTCTAGAATATAAGTTAATAATTTTTAAAACTTATGAATTCTCTTAAAAGAAAAAAATGTAAAGTAACAGCTTTGTCAGTAGTATAAAAGGTCTAACGAGTGACATGTATTAGCAAAATGCATGTACCAATCTGGCCACAGTACAAAAAACCTGTTACCAGCAGTTTGGCATATACAATATACTCCCTGGATTATTAAACGCTAAATCAAATTGATTATATTGCTATCGACGTTAGGCAAAGCGCGGTAACGAAGAACAAGAGTCGCTCGTAAGCTCTTGTAGTAAAACCAAGTTCAAGAAAGAAACAAAATCCCACAATTTAGACAGAACATCACAGTCGATCGCTATAAGTTCGAGGTAGTAATGGACCTAAGGGACCACCTTGCACACTCTGCTATAAATTCTGCCAACAACACCTCAGTAGAAATAAAATGAAGACTTGCTCTAGCCAATCGCTGTTTCCTTGGAATAAGAAGCAAATTGATTAGTAAGGTGATTTCCGGAACAACTAAGAAGACTCTATAAAATAACATTAACACAAAACAAAGAAATATGTATTTGCTTATAACTCTAACGAAAATAACGAAAGATCACACTTTGTTGGGAATAAAATCATCTCGATCATGAAATAAGGGAGTTATAAAATTCGGTAGACTAACTTATTGGGTACAAAGAACCTTATAATAGCCAATATTGTATCGCAAGCTTACTTTGGTTAATATTTTATCCACAAGGAATCGCTGAAGGAATCAAGCTTCAGATTTAACTACAACAACCCTAACCTAACCCTCAAAAGTATAGAAGAACCATATCTCCATTATCAAATGTATAAATCGGACTCTGTGAAAACCGCATGGCTCAAAGTGGGAATATAACCAACACATTAATACTAGGTCCGTTACTACCTTTTATATCTCAACAATTTCATACAGAAATACTTTGAATTTCGAAAGCAACTGGTTGCAAAAGCGGCAACAATGTAAACCAAAGATCTTGTCCTACTGGCAACATCATGAATCTTTCTTGATTTTGGAGTACTTAAACCGAACAACAAATTTTGCCTCTTCAAGCTTTGGAAGCGTCCTAATCAAATAAGTCAATGATATTGTTAACACATGATACGAAAACAAAAAGTATTAACTACTATAATCTTATATAGTATGGTAGCTCGGGCATATGAGTGTGTGAAAGGAATTGTTCAGTTCAATCCCTACACGCGCCAACGATAGACATATGTCCAAGTTCACCTTCGACGATAAGGTATTTATTTTGTTCTTTATTATTCAGTTTATAACTCAGAAGTGGGATAACCCTGGCCGTATAATGCTAGTTTTCTTATTTATTATTATCGCAAAAGTACTTATATATCTACCTTATTAAAAGTTTTCACTTGAATAAGTACATACATATATGTATTTATCGCAACGCAATTCGAATTACCCACACATATCGTGCAGTACACTGTATAGTTTGTTCGCTCTCACAATCCGCGTGGTTTTCGTATCTTTACTGTGAAATGAATACTTAACCTTATAAAAACATTGGTTTGCCTCTTTCAACTCAACGTGATTTCTCCTTCGCATAAAGTTATGGATACATAATCTTGTACAGACAGAGATTTGTCTCTCTCTCTCTCTGTATAGAGAAACTTCAAAACATATTTCAACAGTCGAACATTTCCATCGGTAGCACGCGGTACATCAGTAATAATTCTTATCTTTTCACCAAATTGCTCACCACTTACACGACAAAATGGAAAGGAGAGATGCAAAAAAACGAGTGACAATAAAAAGCAGAAACGAACTTATTGAACAGCTAAGACAGGAAATAAATACGCTTAAAGCTCAAAATGTAGAGTTGGGAAGAGAAATTGCAGTCAACAACCGTTCTAATAGTAACCCAACTGAGTGTTCAGCAATATCAACGGGCCTAACACAGCAAGCTAGCAGGTTAGGACCAGAAGAAGTAAAAAATGTAATCCCTCCTTTTAACCCAGCATGCAGCTCTGGTTTGAGTGCTTCTCAGTGGGTTGAAACCATTGACAATATCAGCCATCTTTACAATTGGGATGATCGTTCAACATGCATATATGCATCCTTGAGGCTTGAAGAAGGAGCACGTAAGTGGTTTTCTAACAAACAGCATAATCTTACTGGGTGGGGTGAATTCAAGACCAAAATAATGGAAGACTTTCCAAGCTTAGTTGATGAGTCCGAAATTATATCAAAATTAATGGTTCGTCGTAAGGAACCACACGAAAGCTATGAAAATTACGCATACGACATTGAAGAGACAGCGAAAAGAGCACACTTCGGTAAAGACACAGTAATAAAATATATTATCTCAGGGTTAATGAACCGTGACCTACGCACTTACTTGACTGCTAGTAATTGCACAAATATTACAGACCTTCTTTCAAAAATCAAAACATACAACATAGTTGAAATACAGCATGAAGTTCGTAGTAAATTCAATGGTAAATGCCCGCGTGTTCATAATATTAGACCTAATGAGCGGCTATCATCAAATTCCAGTGGATGTAAGTTCAAGACACCTAACAGCATTCGTAACTCCCCAAGGTCAGTATCAGTATAAAAGAGTCCCATTTGGTTTAACCAACGCCCCATCAATTTTCCTTCGACTAATGAATTCACTAACACGAAAATTACCGCATGGCAACATATGTATATACATGGACGACATCGTTATATTTGGAGAAAACACCAACACAATTTTACAAACATTCAAAAACCTTTTGGAAGTACTAAGAGAAACAAAACTAACTCTTAATCTAAAAAAGTGCAACTTCTTTTCGGAAACAATAACATATCTGGGCCACGAAATTAGTGCTGATGGGATAAAACCAGGAAATTGTAAAGCGGAAGCCATTAAAGCATTTCCAGTTCCCTGTGAACCTAAGCACATCAAACAATTTCTCGGTTTAGCCGGATACTTTCGACGTTTTGTTCCCAATTTCGCCACAATAGCTGCACCTCTAAATGCGCTTTTGAGGAAGGATGCCACTTTTATGTGGACACCAGTTGAGCAGGCTTCTTTTGAAAATTTAAAAGAAAAACTATCCACTTCTCCAATTCTTACAATATATAATCCTTCAAGAAACCATCAGCTTCACACAGATGCTTGTTCTTCGGGTCTTGCTGGAGTACTGATGCAACTTGAGGATGGGGATACAAAAAAAGCAGTATCTTTCTTCAGTAGAGCAACAACCGAATTGGAAAAGAAGTACCACAGTTACGAGCTGGAAGCCCTTGCAGTCGTTGAGAGCCTCCAAAGATTTCGATACTACTTGTTAGGTAAGAAGTTCACTATATACACGGATTGTAACTCACTTAAACTGACGCAAAACAAAAGAGATTTAATACCTAGAATAGCTAGATGGTGGCTAAAAATACAAGATTTTGATTTCGATCTCGAGTATAGGCCAGCATCTCAAATGTTGCACGCTGACGCACTGAGTCGTAATCCTGCTGAAAAACCCGTGGACGTAGAAGAAGTGGGTTTAAGCATGAACATAATTGGCATGCAGGAAGATGATTGGATTTCAGCCATGCAGCGGCAAGATAACCAATTAAAAGAAATATTTCAAGTTCTTAATAATGATGTTGACAAAGATCCTAAAAGAAAAGATATCGAAAGTAACTATGTACTAAAATCCGGACGTGTCTTCAAAAAAACTGCAGCTGGTCCCCGCTTCGCGGTACCACAAGGGGTACGTTGGCGTATTATCAAGTCTGCTCACGACGACATTGGTCATTGTGGTCTAGATAGATCGATAGAAGAAATAAGAAAAATGTATTGGTTTCCCAGAATGAGGCAAACTGTATTGAAATACTTAAACAGTTGCGTTCCTTGTTTATACAACAAAAGATCAAAGGATGAAACTCGTTATCACATCCACCCTATTAGAAAACATCCCACTCCATTTCACACTATCCATATAGACCACTTAGGACCACTACCCAAAAGCAATAAAGGTAATGTTTACATATTGGGAATTATTGACGCCTTCACTAAATTCTTGATATTACGAGCTGTAAAAAATACGTCGTCTAACGCTGTTGTGCGAACACTGGAAGAACTATCACAATTTTTCGGAAGTCCCGCGCAAATCATAAGCGATAGAGGCACCGCCTTTACATCTAAAATGTTCAAAAGTTATTGTGAACAAAACAACATTTGTCATATTTTAAATGCTGTACGAACTCCAAGAGCGAATGGGCAAATTGAAAGATATTTTAGAACTATAAACTCATCAATCTCAGCAATGACTAAACGAAATGATGGCAAAGACTGGCAAGACCATCTGTCAGCTGTCCAATGGGGACTAAACTCATTAAAACATCGAGTAACAAATCGTACTCCACAGGAATTGATGTTTGATTTCAAACCCAGAAATGGTTTGGCAAACCATCTTAATATAGCTTTACAAGAAGATGACTCCGATGGAGATAGCGATGAAAACATTCCTCTTTCCGAGATCCGTGAAAAAGCATTGCAGCGGATGGAACAGTTGCAAACGACGCAAGCCAACAAATTTAATAATGCTCATCGAAGTCCTCAAAATTATGAGCTTGGAGATTTAGTCCTCATACAAGCCGAACATCCTGCTACGGGACATTCACGAAAATTGCTTCCCAGATTCAAAGGTCCATACGAGATTAAAAAGATCCTTCCAAACGACCGATACGTCATAAGTGATACAGCAACAACCAGCGTTTCTTCAAGACGATATGAATCCATCCATTCTGCAAATCACATGAAGCCTTGGGGAAGACTTCAAGACTTCAGTCTGTACGAAGAGACTTCCGACGATCCAGAAACATCCGACGAATATCATCTAGAAATTACATGAAGACAAATTAATAAAAATAAAATAATAATAACAACAATACTTTTCAAAGTCTTCTTCTCTTGACGCCTTGACGATGACAATTGAAATACGAAAATAACATCAATTGAATTTATTTTTGATTTACAAATGAATTGTTTTGCATAGCCTACTAACATGTATTTGAATTCTATTTTTGTTTGTTTGGTTTTCTTTGGCTATTTTGTTAATAAAGTTGAATTAATGAAAAGGAAGAATTTGCAATAACTTATTTGAATCGTTGTCAGGTCGATAGTAGCCGTAATGACTGACGGCTTCTATACGATATAGATATTAACGGGTGAGGAGTGAGGACTTGTTTTGTTTTCAACTGTAAGTTAGTAGTTACCCGAGGTTTGTATAACCCAACAAATTGAGGAACGAATAGAAAATTAAATGGTTGTAATACACACAGTTTTGAGTGAATGGACTGTACGCGTAATTCTGTTGAGGGTATTAAGTGGATGATGCCATAATAAGGATGGAATATTCAACAATAACCGTTGTAGGTGTTTTTATAGATGAGGGGGTATTTTGCGAGGGGATTCGCATTTTCACGAGTTTTCGTGTTTTGATGTGCTTTGAACGGCGAATTAAAGGGTTTTCTTTAGATATACTGAGCTGTTTGAGAATTGCTTACACTCTGAGGATTCGTGTGACGAAACTTTTGATTATCACTTGTTCCTCAAAAGTGATGGTGGAATTTACTGGAAGTCTTGGACAGTGCTGTTTTTATTTCTGATTTAGTTCTATATTGGCGTTCTGGTTTGGAATACAGAGCTCCACTTTTCTAGACCGGTTTTGAGAGGGTGGATTCGTTAAAATGAAGCACATCAGACGTGGTGCTCTAATGACTTGTAATGTGAATGTGACACGACTATAACATTACTTCGGGAATGTCTAAAGTAGGTTCTGCCGTCAAAGCGTAGTATGGTGTGACTTACGGGATTATAAGGTTTTTAAAATGATCATAAAAAAAAAAAAAAAAAAAAAAAAAAACAAAAAAAAAAAAAAAAAAAAAATTAAATGATGAGTCGGATGATGTTAAGGATGAAACGGTTACCTTCGAAAGAAGATGAAACGGTTGCCTTCGTAAGAAGATGAAAAGGATACCTTCGAAAGAAGATGAAACGGGTATCTTCGAAAGAGGATGAACTGGTACCTTCGGAAGAAGATGAAACGGTTACCTTCGTAAGAAGATGAAAAGGATACCTTCGAAAGAAGATGAAACGGGTATTTTCGAAAAAGGATGAAACTGGTACCTTCGAAAGAAGATGAAATACATACATTGAGAAGATGTTACGAGGCTACACTGAGGACAGTGTAATGTCGGATGGCCGAATGTTAACACATGATACGAAAACAAAAAGTATTAACTACTATAATCTTATATAGTATGGTAGCTCGGGCATATGAGTGTGTGAAAGGAATTGTTCAGTTCAATCCCTACACGCGCCAACGATAGACATATGTCCAAGTTCACCTTCGACGATAAGGTATTTATTTTGTTCTTTATTATTCAGTTTATAATATGTAATGCCTTAGATATGTACTTTCAAATTTCTCTGTAAACTATCTACTGCGGAATGCTTTAAAAAATCCAATCATCGAATTGTATGCGGCTTAAAAGTTTCCTGATGAATTACTTTCAATTCTCTCAAGAATTTGACCACACCATGAGCATGATCGACTTGTCCGATGATAAGTCTTGTGACGCTCATGCAGTAACGGTCGCTTGGATTGAATCTTTCCTCAGATACAGGAATATAATTAGCTCGTTTGTAAACTGAGCATAAACAAACTATTGTAGTAGTCTAGTCATTGGACACATTAACGAACGGCGCTCCCTTGTATTAAAGTCTTCGGGGGTTTGAAATTACCAAGAATATGTGCTCTATGCATGCACACGTAAAAGATGATGTCGAAGTTCTGAAATCCTCATAACCTTAACAATCACACGTGCGGCACTAGTTCTTATAATTTGTGCGGTGTTGCTCCATCAGAGAACTTTTTTCGTGGAATGTCTTCATTTTCAGGAAATTTTTGCTAAAATTCTAAAAGGTACCCTGTCCGGTGGAAAATTTAATTTATTAAACGTGAATAAAAAAAACTATAAGACTTTTTGTTTTATTTCCTACTTTATTATAAATAGGAAATATGTGTATTTTATTTTTTGACAACAACATCATCCAAATGCTGCCCATTTAATCGCACACACTGTTGAAAACAGTTCATCGTATTTCATGCCACACGCTGCAGTAAGCTAGGCTGAATATCGATAATTTCGCGAAGGATATTTTCCTTCAGTTCCGTCAGGGATCTCGGATTGTTATTGTAAACTTTAAATTTAATGGGGTTAAGTCTGAAGACCTCGGTGGCCACGGAACGTCTCCAAATCGACTAATCAGTTTCCCTGGAAACTTTACACGTAAAAAACTCATGGTGGTTCTAGCTGTATGCGGAGTGGCTCCATCTTGTTGAAACCACGTGTATGACGAGTAAGATGGATGTGTTCGCAAATGCAGTAAAAAATAATCTGTGATCATGTTCGCATAATTTTCACTGTTCACATTTATCGACTGTTCTCTGACATTTAAAAAAAAATAGGGGCCGATGATTCCGTTCGTCGATAAGGCGCACCAAACACTTACCTTTGGACACACTCTTAAAAAAAGTTTCTATAGCGAATGCACGATGCTCTCCCGACCACTGTGACATTTTAGTTAATAAATCCCCACTCAAAAAAATTGAAACAAGAGTAAAACCGTCCTGCCCGGCTTATAACGGTTCGCGATATTAACATATTAAAACATAAATTTCCCACCGAACAGGGTAAACTAATCAGGCCTATTAGGAAGGATGTCCCACTACTGAACTCGGAACTGTTTCCGAGTATTGAACTCAAAATTCAAATCCATTACACAATCTCTTACATAATAAATATTACTTTAGGTAACGCTTTACTGAAGCGGACCTGGCCCTCAAACAACAGCACTTCCTATTTATCGAGTTAATCGCTTTCATTTTCGTACAACACTAAACTGGCTGTCGTCCGAAGACACTCTAGGCCAAAGCAGTTGTGCTCATCCACTCAATAATCCACAAATTCTGACCCAATCCAGAATAAATCCCAACTACATTTATACAGAAGGGACAGAAATAACTCGAAGAAATGTTCCCTTGTAACAACCGAGAACATCATCGTCCACTTACTCCATCTTCATTGTTTATTCTTCAATGGCCAAATAGACTCCAGCGACAGTTTGCTGATTCCTTTTCCAAAAGTCGATATCGTCAGCGTATGCTAGCTTTTAGGCTTTTAAGCTTTTAAGCTATTGTATGTGTACTATTGGACTGTGAGTTTGGAACAATTGTTTCAAAGATGATGTTGAAAAAATTACATGACATCGTCGAAATCCTATTGACGTCAAATGCTCTCCATTGTAGTCCTTCACGAACAAATCTTAATAGCGGTGTTATATATAAGCATGGATTTATATGGCGCTCTATAAATGCTGTCATATGCAATTTCAATATCCTGAGTCTTTGCCAATATTTGCCGAAAGGTGAATATCTGTTTGATAGTGGACTTACCAGGAACAACTGCAATTTTTTAGTGCTAAAAGCGTCCTTATATTACGTTTCCTTACACTTACTCTTGAGGATCGAATAACCAATGTTGGGATCCTATACTCCGAGCATACTAGCATACGTTCGTCTGACTAGAGATTCATGAGTTTGTGTATGTTCTTTACTAAATCAGTCCAAGATTTATTGGGTTTAAGTTTGAATATGGCTGTTCAAACCTCTTCTTAGTCGGTTTGATGAAGGTGTTGTCGATCATCGTCCAACTGACAGTGGAATATCGATCCTCTATCCTACTAAACAGTCTGTGGATATAATCATTGCAAAATTTTCACCACCAACTGTGGATCTACTATTTTATTCTTATCTCTTCACGCTTCAATTAGCTATACATATAACGTATACATACATACCTACATTTAGAAAGGGATGCGAGAGTCTTTTGAAAACTATGTATCATATCTGGCTGGCTTATGGTTTTCCTATTTTGAAATCTGATGGATTCAATCCAACAGAAATTCTTAGTGGTGATCTATAAAAGGTTTTACACGATGATCAGACTTAAAAGATAAGCTCCTACTAGCTATGCGGCACTTTATATCATATACATATAAAGGGTCCGCCATCTAACGTTTTTTTTTTTCAACTAGTGCTTATTTCGTGAATGGTAATACTTAGCTCATGTCCGATTTGACAGATAATTAGTTTTATCCTTCCGCTGAACGAGTATGGTTGTGTATACGCTTGAACAACCCTGGGAAATATTGCGACATTACTTTGAAAATCATGGTAATGTTGCAGAATGTGTGCGAAAATTGCGTACGGATTTTGGAAGAAGAGAAGCACCGTCAGTATGTTCGTTATCTTGTGAAAAAAGTGAAAGAAACTGGCATCCTCATCGATGAACTAAAGCGTGAAAAGCCAAAAACAGTGCGTACACCCGAGAATATTGCTGCTGTGGCAGAAAGTGTGCGTGAAGCGCCATCAACATCAATTCACCGTCGTTCTCAACAATTGAACATTTCGGAGACATCATTGAGACGAATTTTGCATAAATTGGTATGACGCCATACAAAGTCCAATTGGTTCAGGAGTTGAAGCCAACTGACCATCCAATGCGTTTTCGCTTCGCTAAGTGGGCCTGCGATCGACTTAGAGAAGATGCCGATTTTGCAAAAAAAATCATCTTTTCAGATGAAGCTCATTTTGATCTTGGCGGGTATGTAAACAAGCAAAATTGTCGCATTTGGGGCACAGAAAACCCGCACGCATACATTGAAAAGCCGATACACGAATGCAATTATTTTCCATTATTAACCGGAAGGATAAAACTAATTATCTGTCAAATTAGACATGAGCTAAGTGTTACCATTCACGAAATAAGTACTAGTTGAAAAAAAAAAAAACGTTAGATGGCGGACCCTTTATATGTAAATATACGCCTTTAACAAGTCTCTTTTGACGCAAACAGTATATAACATACCTATTTCACAAAAAAGCAAGAAAAAAAGTCAACTTTTTAACCAAATGCAAATAGATACACACATGTCCTTCTTCGCTATTTGTCGCAAGTCCTTACAATCTCATACATACCTAACCTAACCTAGAATCTCATCATGTCCTAAACTCAACTGACGGCAATTTGACATGCACATAATTGCATCATCAAGGACTAGAATTTAAGACGATGATCACATGTATCAAAGAACGACCGACTAACCCAAATGCAAATCTTTTATTCGCACCCTTTTCTTCATTCTTGGCCAGTTGTTTAATTTTCGTTTGAAAGGACTAGACAATGGCTGTCACTCTGGTATGAAACGCATTTTTACAACTACATAGAGGCATATGCATAAATTAGGTCCGCATTCGGTCGTATTATCCTTCTGTATTCACTCCACATACGGCAACTCATACAAAGTAAAAAAATGTAACATATGTACATATGTAGTTCTCCTTTGTTTGCATTATGGATGGAGTGCAGCTGTCACAAAAAGTACCGGTTACACAGGGTCGATTTATTTTTAGACTTTTTTTTGAAAGGTAGACAGTGGCCCTATTTTTCCAGCGCCATCGGCATAGATGGCACACATATGTATGTACATATGTGTGTATGGATTTGTCATTTGACCAAATAATTATTTTGCTACTTACAAAATCAGTTTGAAATTATATGTTTCCCCGAAGGCACATACACACTACTGAGAAGATGAAATCTTAAGCTAACAGTGTAGGACTGTAATTCAATTTTGGCGCAGGATTTCCTAAAAAATTTCACCATCTTAACTTATTTTTCTGTTTTTTTTCTTGCACAAACAAGAGCAACTTATTGTCTAATTTGGGAAGGATACGGAGAAATGTGATATTTTTCAAACACAATCCATGTGAAAGTCTCAATCAACTACAGCCACGCATGAGGTATCCACACATGAACGTGCCCGGCTGTTCGAATGCCTTGACAACAGAGAGATGCTACCATGTCATCCGTCCAGTGTTACTCCTTTTTATTCAACTTTTTTCTCCCTTTTGTTGCTTTTTTATTTACGGTAGAGGAAAATCTTTTGGCTTCCATTCGCTTGTGTATAATTGTTGAAGGACATGACATATTCGTACGCTTGGATAGATAGTCGAGTGTGTTTACCATGCCGACGGGGTATGTTCAATGTGCAATTTAACTCTGCAATACAGGACTACAATTGGATAAATATTTGACGTGGTCAAATAGAAAGACGACTTTCGTCTTAGTTTTCCAGTTGTTGATTGTATTTTTGTCTACGATTGTGTCTGGTTGTCTTGTAGTAGCCGACGAAAACGAGAAGGACGTGGATAGTGCACATGTTTCAATTTAATTTCTTTTTTTCACCACTAACTGCTTTTACTGTACATATTTGCTTTCCTTTTTTACTCGTATTTCCAAACCGTGTCGTGGGTTTTTTTTCTCCGATTTTTTTTTTGACTAGGGTTTTTGTTTTGATTTATTTGATGTTGATTTATTTGATGGAAATGTTGTGTTCGGCGTACTTATAAGCCGAAGGTTGACAGCGTTTGTTTGTAGCATCTTGAAGAATCAGTTGCATCATAAAACAAGTCGGTTACTTAGATTAGATCGCTGAGTTTCTGGTGTTCAGTTGACCAGGTAGCACCGAAAGAAAGGAATCATCGGTACGAGAACCATTACTTTGTTACAGATGTAAATGATGAACCCAGTCATAAAGAGCGCCGCTGAGTTAAGCGCCGATCCTGATAACCAAGACACTTAACACAAGTTTTTAAATTTTATTGTTGTTAATGATTATTGAAAGGGAGAGTTTCGTCCTTTCCAACTTAAATAGTTATTTAAAATTGAAATAGCAGAAACGTATACTTTTTTTTATAATTTACGCGCGCTTAAGGGGTTAAATACCCTTTTACTGTTGCCAAGGCGCGGGAGGAAATGTAGAAGAAGGAGAAAGGAAAATTGTTTTGTAGTGGTTTGAAACTCAGGTGTATTTGGTTTCGCTATTAGCTCTCCAGGGGTGGGAGTCCGGATAGAACGGAGAGTTTTTTCTTCACTCAGAGTGATTCAAAGATTATAATTCACACTTGTTTTTTGTGCTTGAAACTTTACAACAGCCAAATCTACGTGTCAGTGTTATGCCTTCACTCGCAGAAATTTTCTGACTGAGTTCCAATTACACAAATGAAAACTTGAAAAACTTGTCAAGGGTAGGATTCGAACCTTGACCCTTCGAGTGAGAGGCGATTTCTAGTACCACTACACCACAGCCACCCCTATAGTAAAGCAGATTTAGGTTAGCAGCAGCAAACTCACGCACTTTTGGCCTAGAATTCGAAGAACGTTTTAATTAACGTGAATCCTAAGCATACATTTTCTGCACTGTACGAGAACTTTGGTTTTTTTAAACTCATCCCAAGTGCCCATGACTCCTTTTCAACTATTCTGAAGAAGCTTTTCACTTTTGCTACTGTTGCAGACTTTTTTCCAAGCACTACACCATAAGAAGTACTGTCTCAACATTGGAGCTAAACAGTCACTGCCTAATTATCTTACTTTGAACAATGCCTATTCCACATTTAAACTTTACATTGATTAATTACCGAAAACAAATCCTTCTTTTCAGATTACGCTGCCTACATCAAACTTTGCTTCGCTGTCAGTCGGGACAATGCTCCTTATACAATATTTGAAGAAAACTCATAACTATATCCCAAGCTTTGGTGCAGCAGTTTTAAGATGAGTGAAAGAGCTTGACAGGCTTAGGGCTTTAATCTTAACCAGACTTATCTTAAACCCTACTATGCTAGTATAGAATTCATCTTGTGAAGGTCTATAAACCTTATATTCAAAAGTAAGCAGAAGTCGTTTATATAAATCCATTGGATATTTTCTGCAATTCAGCAGATTTCTCTTTTTTAGCTATCGCCTTTCTGCTCATCCGCTGGTAAAATAGGACTCAGTAGCCCTGGATCTGATTTACATCCGATCTCTGCAAGAAACCATCTAGGCTTTTACTGGATCCTTGTTTTAGAGTTGTGTCCGGTAAGATGAAGCTCTGTGTGACTCCAAAATAGAAATTGTATCCCAACATCCACATATATGATATCGCGGGCGTTTTCAATATACACATTTCTGGGTGACTTTGACATTCTAGACGGACAATATCTGAAGAACGGTATGTTGAGATCTTTGCTGCCGGAAAGTTTGTAAATGAGACCACATCGTGCGTGACGTTAACAACCATGCCGCCAATATCATTGACTTGTCTTTAGCTTCTCGCCCTGATAACTAAAGGGCGTTTGTTTAACGGGTTCATAGAAAATACAAAGAAATTAACATGATGACGATTTATTAAATTCATTAGAAAGACTGTTTCATGCCATTTAATATTTAGAAATAGCTTCGGCATATGTACCCCACGTCATTCTAGAGGTTCAATTTTCGAAAACTAGCAATTGGGGCCTATTACTCGAACAACTACAATCTTTGTGGCCTATTGACGGGTCTATATCTTGAAATGACTATTTCCAAATAGCGTTTTCCATATGGCGATATTTTCGTTGGGAGTATGGGGGGAGCACCATCCTGTTGGAACCACAGTTCATCGTTCATCTTCGCATTGTACCGATGTCTATTGACGGTAACTTGTGCTCCAGTCTCATTTTTGAAGAAAAAGTATGCTGCATGCGTATAATGAGGCACATTTTTCTGGATGCAGCAGCATCTGGTGAACTTTTTGAGGATTCTCCTCGCTTATTTACGAAACCGTTTAAAGCCTTATCTTACTTACACAAAAAATGGCGTTATAATCCGGGGTACACCTGGATCTCGTGCGCCAAGTGAACCGCGGTTTTCCTCTATTGAAATGCATAATGGGGTTCATCTACTCTACTAGACACAGCCACCTCAGTTGTTGGATCTTTTTGGCTAAGTCGATGTCGCTGTACAAGATCGCCGTTGTGTCTCCTCTTCCACTCACAGTCTGTGCAGACGGGACGATCAAAAATCACCCGAAGAATTTTCATCTGAAAACAGCCAAGAGCACCCTCATTCATTTTTGATAAAGTCTGTGGCGCTGCGCCATAGAGCAGGACTGGGATTATTAAGGCCTTAATAGGATCACATTTGTTGTTCGAGAGAATGCTTTGCTAATCAATTGCATTGTTAGCCCAAACAATCAGCGATTGGCAAGATTTATTCTTCGTTTGATCTCAGCGTTGGTGTAGTTGTCTAAATTGATAGCGGAGCTTAGGAGGGGAAAGTCTTTATCTACCTCAAAGTCATATCTGTCGAGGGTGATGTTCTGTCCGAGACTTCGGTGTTGGGTGTCGTTTCTTCTTTGTCTTGCCCTCATTGAAAAATAAGCTTATCTTCGCAGCTCCCGCCCCAAAACTCGCGAAAGCGCTACTGATATTACGCTATTTTTTCCCGATTATGTTAATATTATTGGCGTGTGCGAGTAATTGGACGGATTTTTGAATGGGGCATGGGTTTTGCATTATTCTTTCAAAGGTGATGTTAAAGAAATCGCATGACAGCGCATCGCCTCGCCTAAATCGTTCATTGACGTAAAAGGTTTCGGTGAGTGCTTTACCAACCTTGATGGACCAGCGTGCATTCTCCATCACGGTCCTAAATAAACGGGCGAGTTTGGCAGGGTGCCAAAACTAAACATTTCTCTGTATAGCTTGTGTCTATAGATACTATAGATTCTGTAATACGCGGCCTTAAAGTCGATAAATAAATAGATGGTGTGTATCGATTTTATGTTATGGGTTGATGGTGAACTTACCTGGCTGGAAGCCACACTGAAATGGATCCATCAGGTTGTTGACGAATAAGGTTTCTCAGACAATAAGACGGATAAGATCTTGTAGGTGGTGTTAAGAAAACTGATGCCTCTGTAGTTGGCGCAATTCAGACGGTCTCCTCTCTTAAGGATCGGACAAACAATGCGATGAGTTGGTGTATGCTCTTTACCAAGATATCGCCTGTCGCTTTGAAGAGCTCGGAACTCAGGCCGTCCGTTCTAGCAGCTTCGTTGGACATAAACTTAGATATGGCTATGTTCATTTCATCCAGTTAGGGTGGATGGAATTGTTGGTATACATGGCCCAGTTTGAAAGGTTCATTCCGCCAGACAGCGATTTAACTACGATATTTCCTTTCTTGCGTTTTATATGAGTATCTTGCGTCGATCGCAATGTGGTCAATCTGGTTGACGGTTGATTGATCAGGAATTCTTCAATTCCTCTTGTGCATATCGAGATGTGAGAACTGCGTGCTGCTAGCAAAGTATATAAGCCTTGAATCCATTATCGGAGATAGGGTCGGGTAGGCTATACCTTCCAGCAGTACTACCAAAGATTCCCTAAGATCGCCGAGGACAATTTTATTGTCATATAGTAGCTAGGGAACTGATAGATTTTGTTAAATAGCTTGTATAAGCTATCTTTTGTGTCTCTTAATCTTTCCCATCTGTGGGCGCGTGCGCGCATATAAGGCTAATAGTGGCCAATTTAGCCTCAACACGGATTGTCACGAGGCGCTCGTCCACATGCCGGAAACACAAACTTCTTGCCTAAGTCTGCCTCCAACAACAAGTCCGCAACCAAATAGACGCTGCTTTTGCCGTCGATAACAATCGCTATAGCAGATGTCGTAGTTTTGCATCCGCTTTTTGTCCGGCTCATCCCATGAAATTTCTTGGATGGCGGTATGGCGGATGTCAAAAAATTGTGGCATACCGAGTTATTTCTCGTACACTGAGCAGAAAGTAAAGAAAAAGATTCTTAAGAGAACCGTTAAGAGCAAGGAGGGCTGCTTTACTGTTAAATGTTCTTGATTATGATACATCTGTGTAGGTAGCTATTCATGTAGTTTTCTGTGAGGGTGATTCCTAGTTCGTTGGTTCTGATTCTGTACAAAGTTCAAAAGAACGAGATTGGATTGAGTGTATAAGCATAAGCTATCGTCTTTCTGAATGTAAAAATGAGGAGGAGAATTCAGTAGAATCTCTAATGCCGTGGTGGGTGCTGTTCTCATTACATTAGCTGTGCGTAAACAGGCCACATTTTGCAGTTTTTGAGTCCGGCATGCGTAAATCATTCCTTGGTGGAATGGCTGACTTTACATATGGATGTCTTGCTATGGGTATGGTAAGGTTTTGGTCAGGGGTTGCCTCTAGTGACTTTATTTCTCTTGCAAATTATATAGCTTAATCAACAAGTTTTGCATTTTTCAGTAAATTAAATTTTCTTCCTTTGTTAAAGATTATTTGGTACGTTTCTAGGGTTTATGTTGAGATTAACCATTTTGTATCACCTATCTATGAGGTAGATGAGTCTCTTTGGGGTGACCTAATATTATTTCTTCAGATTTCCCCCCAATTAGAATACAATGCCATTGCTCAAAATACGTTCAGAAGTTTACTGATTATGTGGGACCGTAATGAGGGGAAAGAAGCATCCCTATGGACAAACTTTCGCAGAAATTTCTCTGAGTTGAAAGCTACCAAGTGAAGTTTTCGTTCATTGGTTAATCTAATTATGAGTACACCTAATATTTAACGTATAAAGGAGTGTCTTACGATAATTTCTCGTTAACAATTTGGTATATAACTCAATGCATAGAAAGCCTATAGTGCCCGTTCCCACCACTTCAGTCCTGAGTACCTGCGCCGTCGTCATTATTCTCACCTCAAGCTTCGCAGGATGTTGTGTCACAGTAAACAGTCTTTCACGACTGGGAGCAGAAAGGTCACTGACTGCTAAGAGAAGCCGAGAGGTATACGTATGGTCTTCTGATACCCTGGAGAATCGTGCCATCAGTAGTTATGCTCACACGAAAGGATGCCTTATTCGTGGAACCGCAGCCAGTCCTAACGTAGACGAGGGTCCTGAGAACCACACCTTTTTAAACGAAAGATGGCTATGGAAGTACAGACCATGGTATCAAGGAGAGGCAGATTCTAGAGCAGAGCCAGGCATGCTAGGAAAGGCCCCTACTTAACGGAGACATATGGTTCTTTGAGGTCCGGAGGAAGTACCTACAAATCGACGCATAGAATTTGAATAGTCCTGTCACAGCCGTGTGAAACATCCTCGGTTACCAGGATTAACTGAAAGTCCATTCCTAGAGCTCCAATAGTCAATCACGTCAAAGGCTGTCTTCACTTTAGAACCACTTCCTCTACTTTCTTATTCATTCTGAGTTAATGCAGAGCATTGACAGATTTAGGGAGATCCTCTATGAAACAAGTTCGGGTGATTTTTTTTTTTCGAATTCCTCTTCTACAATAAAGTCGACGACCTCTCATTCCAATGTGGATCCCATAGACTGGTCTGACATGGAAACCTTCTCCTTAATGTTCTCTGTACCTGTTGAATAGTGTTAAGTCGATTACTTTTTGTCTTACTGTTGAAACAAATGTTGGTCCTGTTCTGGTGTGGTCGTGCCACAAAAGTCATTTCAGTGGCAGAAATTGATGCGATGTTTTGAGGAATCGGAATAATTTCGGTACTCTTCATTATATGAGTCATTACAGCTGTCTGTCAGTAGGAAGCAGAGGCCAAAAGTTGAAAAGAAGCCATCATTGCTATTGAACTGTACAGATCTCACTTTCCCATTAATCTGGCAACTTAAATGTATCTAATTATTGACTGAAGTTCTCACTTCTTTCTTTAAGGTTGCTAGATCCGATAGTATATGCATGCGAGCTAATATACTATGTCGTTTGTCATCGATGACACTTGATCTTTTATGAGTGAATTTTATTCAATTGAACCTCAAGGATATTAGCTAACGACAACAAAATCAGGAGCTGCGAAAATATCAGATCGGTATTGAAGACATCATTTAGGGCGATTGGAAGAGGTTCAATTAGTTAAGCAGATATAATGGTCCAGAGATCAAAAAATATCGATGCGTAAAGGGAAGTGATATCAGCGTCAAAATTATTTTGTTCACTATAGATGTATGTACGGACATATGGAACGGCTTCCTTGAGTGCACATGGTTTTATTTTTAGACGCCTTTGTATACTCAAAGTCATAGTGTTCTTACTCGGTATAGCAGTCTTTCTTTTCTTTTAGTTAAAGTAAATTTTCGCATTCTTGTTACTGCATCAACAGAAAAAAAGAAGAAAAAGGCACACCACTCAGGACGAATATGCAAGTTGTGAATCACATCAAAAAACAAAAAAAAAAATTACCTCCACCATGTGTGTAAATATTCATTATGTAACCTCAAGTAATTGTTTGCACACGTGGTTATTTGCAATCATATCCTTGGAAAGATGTGGGTTATGAAATGGAATCGTATGGAAAGTAGAGACTTGGAGAAAATTGGGTGGTGACTGAGCCAGCACGTGCACTCAAAGTACTAACAGTGCAATTCCGTCAACCTAATTCTCAATATGAATATGAATACGAATACGGATGCATCCGCGCACACACTCATGAAGGGAGATGGAAAAAAGAGACGTGCATCATTTGTCCTTCCACCCAAGGATGTTCTAAAATTATACCCAGTTAAAGCTTAAAGGCCCGTTCTAGTGCATGTATTGTGGGAGAAGATGTGTTTTTCTTTTTTCCATTTTTGACATTTTTTTTTATTCTACACTGAACAACAACGTCATCGTACGAGTAGATTACAGCGATACGTGTAAAAAAAGACTTCCATGCCTCGCATTGTCTTGCATTTGATTTTCTGGGCAGTTTTCTATGGGACACTATAACACAACACTGGATGGATACTGTTGTCTTTACTTAGAATTCAAGCAGTTCCATGCATAGCATTGTTGTTGACGTATATGACGACAACTACGATCGGACTACCTGCAGAGGATGCTAGTGACAAGTAGAAAGCAGTCATGTGGAATTCTCATGAAAAATATGATACAATGGCTTAGATGCGGAATACATATGGACATATGAGCATATTCACATATATTTGTACATAGATACCCGTATGTAATTTTTGATTTTTTTATTTTTGTGTCAAGGAGTAGTTTTTGGGCAAAAATGTTCATTCCGCTCTCCGATATCAGCAAGGACTTTTCCTATTGGGCACAAAGAAAAGAAGACGTTGATACTGGGAAAGAGTACACGGAAAGAAAGATTTCGTCTTTGTCCTTCTTGAAGAAGATGGATAAGAATTTTGTTTCCTTTTTCTTTTGGGTAATTCACGTTGAATAGAGAACAATGAAGAAAAAGTTCTAAGAATAAGAACACTCTGGGATGCACTTCAAAAATCCTTTCACGTACGTACTTCCATAAATCATGCACCTGAAGAAACTCACGTAACTCTTCCACGTTTCCCACGAGGAACTAGGAATGTATCTTACGCTCACGTAAAGTATTTGGAATAACTGACGCAGATTGTATCCGTGCTATGTCATGCAATCACTACGACACAACCGCAGATGGATATTCATTCATCAATTTTTCATAAATTTTCTTTATTTTTCGTTGCATGCGTTTTTTTTGGTGCAATAATGGGTATTGGGGGCTGATTCTTGATCCGAAACGATGTCGCGAATTACGGATTGATTTACGGCAAACCACTTAAGCAGATCGAAGGTGCATTTCAATTTTTGGATAAATGTGTTTCGCTTCACTGACAGTTTAACTGGTGCAGAACTATTCATGAATGGATGATGGAAACGTAAGATGTGCCAAGTCAAAGAAAAGTGGCTCAATCACTCTGGCATTCCATCTGTCATGTGCAACATTTTGAATTAGAGTCTTACGTTCAGCAGGGACTATTTTTAAAAATTTGAGTAGAGCGGCTATTTTGAGTAAGGCACTTCTCTAAGGTTCAAACTACTTCCAATATATTTGTTAACTGAGACTTCAGCTGGATTAGAACTGAATACACTAATCCGTTTGCAGATTAATGCTTTCTCTTCTTGGCTTGGACATCAAATGCCGCCAATCGGATTTCTTTTATCGCGCCGATATTTTCATAAATTTTGTCCCTCCAACGGAAATGAAAATATCGCGATTCTTTGTGCGTTGACAAAGGTGTTTCGCCCTGCTCTCTACCAGCATCGATGACGTAATTTTTTCAAAAGTCTGGAAAATCGCTTACCCCAGTCTTGCGTTTATGCTGAAAATATCCCATTCATTGGCAGCATACGCATGTAACATGCGACTCTTTTAGAAAATAATGCCGCAGTTGTTGGTAAAGGAATCAATTTATCTGAAATCTGGCTTTGTCTTGAATGTCTTAGAAATATCTTCTATGGCTTTTACAGCATTAATAGCTTTTGTCATTGTCATCTTGCAAAGTCAGGTGAAATTCTCAGATATACAAACTTCAGATGTAGGGGCATGCAAGTCATTGCTTATCGTACTATCGAACGCACCTTTGTTATCGTCGAATAGATCGAATAGAACTTCAACGTTGGACAAATTACGACGACGACGAAGGAATTCCGTCCTTTACATACAATGCTAAATACAACTACTCTAATATTGTAGGTGCCCAAATATTCCGGAGGCCAATATAGACTAGGACTACTAGCTAGATGAACGTCTGCAATCACAAAAGCAGCTAGAACCTTTATTGACTGTGGTCCCCTCAGCTTCTTACAAGTCCTATGCAACCACCTGCACAAAAGATCAGTAGCATTGATACCAAAAAAATCCAGAAACGACGCAATTTATATGATGGTTTCATTCGAAGAATGCAAACAAGCATAGCAAAATAGCTTATCTATGCATAAAAGGACGAGAGTGAAGCACGTCCGTTTCTCTGGAGTAATAAAAGAGAGGATTTGAAGGATGTGATCGAGGAAGAGGAGAGGTTGCACCAAAAGATAAAAAGAACGTATCAAGCCACCAAAATTTGATATCAACAACATAAAGTCACGCTCAGTGCTGAGGATATGGAAACATAACTTTTGCAGTTAAACGCCGAGAAAGACCCAAGTTGGACATTCAGATATAATGAACCATTCAATGCGCACGAGGTAAGCAAAGATTTTTGTCCAACCCAGCAAAAATGAAGTCTAAACTTAGACATAAAAGGGGAGCATTACTGGACCTATTTAAGGCAGCAGGAGACGACTTGGAAGAGAGCAACACTACCCCCAACAAGGAAGAAGTTACTCTAAACTCCGCGTACTGTAGAGAAATAAGTTCCCTTTACATCGGTTACAAGATTTAACATACTATTGGAATGCCTGAAATTATTTTTCTGAATTCAATATAGCAATAATCGTCGGATCCTATGGAAAAGCTTAGAAGTTCTGTTCAATAACCTATAATTCGATTTCAAGTCCATATACGAAAGCATCTATGCAGACGAGTTGTACATACTCGTTTTTAGCACTGGCATTCCTGAAAACTCGTCATATTATTCCGATCGCCGGTGTATAATGCTCGCTGCTCCGTTAAGGTTAAAAGCATTCTCAACGAGAGTTTTGGTTTCAAAAAAGATTTAGGAACGATGAGGTAGCTTTTGACTTCTTCAGTATTATACCTTATGGAACTCGCAAGTCGCCACCTGAGTACGATTTCCCAAAAGTCTATGCAATCTCTCAAAACCCAGTGATCCGCTATGGGTGCGTTTGGAAGTATTGAACCAGAAACAGTGCAATTACTTAGAGATTGTTAAGGAATTTGTCTATCACATCTAGAAATATAAAACCTATAAAACCCTTATCATCCTAGTAATGCTCTGTATCGCAGAAGAATTGACTTTATCACAAGTGGATACTTGCCAATTTTTTTTGGGCAAATTCGTGCGATTCCACACGGACCTGGTCAGAAATATGGGCATCAGCTGCTTAAAATAACGAGGACATATGTATAAAGCGAATGAATATGAACGCTTCGTTATGAAGATTCTACGATTGATTGATTCTATAATACTTATGGAGAACTCAGTAGAAGAAAACTTGTGGCGCGCATGAATCGGAGGGGATCTTAACTAACTTGAAGTGCGAAAGTGCATGCAGATGGATAAAGACCTCACCAAATGAAGAGGCTTATTGTTCGAGTTACCGCCGGTCCACTTCGGACTGTACTGCCATCTTAGCAGAAAAATAAGTTAGATTAGTGGGAGATGCTCATATCATATTCCCTGAAAACTCCTCAGATAAACAATTTAAAGATTGCGTTACTTGTCTATTCTTTCGCTTATTTATAATGATTATCTTGCAGTTGGTAACTTCATCTTTGGCTGAGGTCCCCTTCACTTGTGTTCGCCATCTAAGTTGAAGTCGTCCGCCATTGCGTTGTCCCTCTTGATTAGAGTCGAAAGCTTTCCACGCAGAAACACTAGTGTCTATGCGAGCAAGATGACCGACCCATCTTAACTGGGTTATCCGAGCTTTTTTGACGAAGTTGGCATCGCTATACAGCCTGTATAATTCGCCTTCTCCACTTTTCATTGATGCAAATGAGGAACCTGAAGTACTTTTCTATCGAAGTGCCCAATAGCATTTTCGTCTTCTTCCGTCAATATCCAAGTAGGACTGGAATGATTAGTGTGTTGTATAAATACTTTTTGGTTGCCTCAAAGAGGGCTTTATTGTCTTGCTCGATTGTCTTCTTAGCCCCAAAAAAAGCAGCGTTTAGCAAGACTGATTCTTCGCATAATTTCCACGCTTTTCGTCGTAGTCATCGATAGCTGAGCCGTGGTATATAAGTCTGTTTGTAGCTGCTTATCGTGAGGTTTTTTCCTAGGCATCGATGTTGTGTTGACCGCTAAACCCGTGTTTGTCGCTTCTGCTTCAAGCAAGCGCTCCCTTGACAGCTCTCTGTGTTCTTTACATTATGTTACTAGCATCTGCGTAGGAGAATAATAGAACAAGCATTTCAAAGATGATGCCTCTGGAATTGAATTGCGAGTTTCGCAAAATTCTGTCAAGGATGATTTTGAGAAAGGCATTTCCTTCATTTTCACTTTCTGACATCGATGGCCTCGGTTTTGCCTTTGACGGGTAAGCGTGCATTCTTCATTTCTCCATTTTCCATCCGAAGAGCCGAGTGATCGTGCCAGGGATGCCAAGTCTATTTTTTGATATAGTAGTAGTCAATCCTTAATAAAAGCGGTAAATTTTGCGTGAAGTCTACCTTATACGAGTATGTAGTAATACGAAGTTTATAATAGTTCTTGTTCTTTTTCCGTTACGTTGGAGTGGGTTAATTTTTTTTTTGTTTTTTTTTTTATCGCTTTCCTTAAGACTATTCCCAAGCCTCCTGAATGTTTTCTGACACAAAGCTTACTCAGTAGTTAGGTTTTTTTTTTTACGTGATGAGTGACTCAACCAAGTAGGGACTACACAAGGACGTAAGAACTTCCCAGATTTAGCATTAAAAATGGCTGCAGAGCTTAGTTTCGAATATGTTCACTTAAATTTTGTTAGGTTTCCACTTTCTTTCCTTACAGAATCTCTCAAAAAGTTTTTCTTAATTATTTTTGAGAAAACCAGGTCTACAAGAGAAAGAGTATACTGAGGTTTACTGAGGTCAACTTTCACACGTCTGGAAATGTAAGTCTATGTACACAAATGTACACGCTGAATTGAATGTTCTTATTCTTTGTTCAATTTTAAATAGCTGGAGGAAGTGGTTATGCAATTCTCGTCGGTCCATTGTTCGCCCTGTCATTTGTTATGCACAGTGAAAGTGTACAAATTGATGTGCAGTCCGAACGGCGGGAAGTCTGTCTACTAACTGAATCTCGAACCCAGACCCTCCTGTTTAGTAGTAGCAGACTAAGTAGCTACTGCGCTATACCACTTCCTAACAAAAAGACAAATGTATTATACATTTCTTTAAATATCAGAATTTAGAGGGGTAAATCGTTTTTAGAAATGTAAAGGGAATAAATTGTTTAAAATATTGGGAAGTTGTCACTCACTTATACTTACGAGTATATGTATAATAGATGCCTTCAGACATCCCTTTTAAATACTCTCAACTACTCCTGTAGTTTTCAATTTTAGTTGCTTGGTCTTAAAAACCACTCAACAATCCTCCAGTTAAGGACATCTTTCAAAAACATACAATATTCTGTTCAATTTAAATGCAAACACAACATTTTGGATACACATTATTGTGTGTTTGCATGATGTTACCCTATTATTCTACACCCGGTATGATTCCATGCTTAACCTTAAACTCAACCTTGTTTCCATCTAATGTACATATACAATACATAAGGCACAAAAATACATACGCATACGCATATATAGGATTTTCCAGAGGTAGAAAATATTGATCTACGAGTATGTAACTCTAGAAGATTTCACAAACAAATATCTATACTCGTACATGTGTACCTTTATTTTCTTGGCAAAATAACGATATTGGCTCAGACTACGTACTACTATACGAATTCATGTTACTGTGTTTTTTCTTTTGCATTTTAAATCTATTTTTTGGAACAGAGTTTCTCCGGGTTGCATACGAGCATACACGAGTACAGTAAGACTGTAACCTAGGTAAACCGTTCATGGTTGGATAGAAGTGAGATGTAATCACCTCAGTGGGTGGTTGTTTTGTTAGATATTTTATGGTTTTGACATATCCTTCGTGTGCATCAGTTATTTGGCTTCCTGCTAACTTTTACACAGAAAAGATGAAAAATAAAATAGAAATACAAAAAATATAAAATAAAAAAGAAAAGGAAAATATCTATGAATTTAAATCCATTCATTTTTTCACCGACGCGATTCTGCACATTCTATCTATCGGTGGCAGAGCATAAATATTAAAATATCTGTTGCGATATGTTACATGGATTCTTTGAAATCCAATTTCACTTTGATTGTTCAGTTTTATGCATTTGAATCTACAATTTGTAGTATGGGAATTTATTCCATTTATCGGATTCCAAATATCTCTTCACATTCCGCAGGAGGAGGGAATGCACTTTTAGTGGGACTTACATGGAGCAGGGTTTACCAAAAGAATTAGTAATATTTTTGCATTAAGTTCCAATCCGTGTTATCTGCTTGCAGTATAATGGATATCTGAAAGGAATATTGAAAATGACTGTGGAGGTCTGGTTTATATCTTAAAACACTTCTAGGCTTAAAAAGAGCCTTTGACAAATTTTAGGATCCAATAATTTAAATTGCTTCTAGGAATGGATTACATCAAATGGTGTAGTTCAAAATGACAAGTGCATAAACCGTAAATGGCCCACTGTACTAAGTCATAATTCGTTTATAGTTCACTAAATCGTTATCTACTCGTACAATATTAATTTTTGTCTACATACCCAGAATTTCGAAGCCCCTACAAAGTGTTTATAGAGCCGTTCTACTCTCATGCACTTATGTAAGCAAGGTAGCAAGTAAGTACCGACTTTTGTTGACATATTAACTGAAACTGGCGTTATCCAAACCAGAAAAGGGCAGACTCCACGCGAAAACGAGAAAACCAAGGGGTGGCAAAGGGCAAAAGAGAAATCTTTCCAGCCTGGAGAATATTAGATACTTGCAGTGCAACAAGGACATCAGTCGCAGAGTTTGCGTGCGGGGAACAAGTCTTGAAGTTTTGGCCAGAGAACGCACCGACAGAGGAGTAGGACGATTTTTACAAAAATTGCTTCAAGGAGCTTCTCGATATAACTTACGATCAATGTCCCTTTTTTTTCCTATCGGAACGGAGCACCTAGACAAAGAACTAGTCCATTGTGCTCTTTGTCAGTTCCTTTTAATGGAATCTTTCAGTCTATCGAAGAAAGTTGGGTAAGGGCTTCAATGATAAAGTGCCTGCTGTACCAGCACTCACCACGTCAACGTCGAGTACCTGGAGTCTGAGCGAGAGTAAGCCGGACATTCACAAAGGTTCCTGTGTTGTTATCACTTTCACAGCAAGCGTCGCAGGATGTTGTATCACTTATGCACAGCACATTTAAGTGCCTAGCAAAAGTGCTCCGTCATGAATCCGACTGCGTTCAGTGATGGTTTTGTTTTTTTGAAAATTTTGTCATTTTGCCAGTAGTCCGGCACTCGTGGGATCTTTTAACTTTTAAAAAAATGTCTAATGCAGACAAATCTAGAAAAAGAGAGCAGAACGGTCCTGTGGAAAAAGCGAGGGAGTCTCTCGAGTTCTATGAGCAGAAAAGAAGGAAGAATAAGAGAAGTGCTACAGGAAGTAATGATGTCTTACCAAAACATAAAATGAATATGCCCATGCTGGAAGGAAGGAGAAGGAAACCTAATAGTACAATAAAACCGCAGTCGGTACTTGATAATCTGGAAAGATTATTTCAGTAGGCAAATATGATGACGAACAATATCCCGTAGTCCGGCAGAACGAACAATTCAACTTGGACAAAGACAACGAACATTTCCGTCCACCCAACCAAGGTGAAGTCAGGACAGCAATATCCAATGTTAAGTTTCACAAAGCTGCTGGACCCGGGGGCTTAACCGCCAAGTTGCTTTAAGTGGCAGGTGATGATTGGATACGGATCATTGGATCATTATCAACTCATCTTCAAAATCTAGGCCGACGAAAGTATGTCGGACGAATGGAACCTCAGCATTGTAGAACAGAACAGAAGGGAAGCAGGGCCAATTGTAGGGTAATAAGTCACCATATTATATGAAAGTCTAAGACCCATCATAAACAGTCTGACCAGCCGCATTCAGTACGCTTATAGGCCATACAAATTTACAATAAACCACTTTTTCCACAATTCTTGGAAAAAAATCAAGAGTTCCACATCGACACACATCACCTTTTTATTGATTCCAAATAGGCGCATTACAGCATCTATAGAGACGAACTATACAGAGCGATATCTAGTCTTGGTATTGCTGCCAAGCTCATTCGCCCACACAGGATGACAATGGAAAATGCATGCAAATACCGTCAAACGCCGATACTTTCAATGTCAGGAAAGGACTTCAGCAATACCATGCGTTGTTATGTGATTTTTTCAACATCGTTCCTGATAGGATTGTGTGAAACTAACAAGTCAACTGCAGATACACCATCTTCAAAAAATCTATTCAGTTACGACATTGGCTTAATGGAAAGAACACTCTCGGATAGTTTTCGGCCCCATTTATGTATATAAATGGCGAATGGTGTTAGAACAGTTCGGATAACGAAATCGATGAAGAAATGGAAGGGAAATAACAAAACACTTTTGTGTTCGAACGTATTTTGTCGTGGTACAGAACAAGAGCTGGGCCAAACAGTACTTATATTCGATTCCTGCCACCAAATACCAACGCCCTAGTTAATATACTTGACGAGGAATTCATTCACAGTTTTAAATTTTACTTTAGGCAGATAATGATAAGAAAACACCTGCTTCCTCTAAAGAAGATCTTTGTCTAAAACATTTCGTCAAATCGTATCTTTTTCGCAATGCACTTCTTTTTATGCTGTTACAAAAAATACGATTAAGAGTGATATGGAATGGTATTAGAAATATTATAATTCTAAATTAGTCACAAATAATCTTTTGTTTTCAAGCATAATACACAGGGTTTTCCATTAAGAACTATACATTCTTTTTAAAAATGTGAATTAATGTTTTTTTGGTGCACTGTCATTACTATTTTGCTTGTGTCAATGCCTACCATTTATTCATGGTTCAGCACTCGAACGATCGACGTTTACAAATTATTAAAATTTATTACCAAAATAAAAATGGAATAGATAGTCCTTAATGGAAAACCGTATAATTTTGATCTGGGGTTTTTCGAAAATGAAGAAACTGTGCCTGATAAAAATAGTTAAGACAAAATTGTCGATACAATTCAGAACAATTTATACAAAGTAAAAGGAGATGAATACCTAGATAAAATATGTAAGAAGCTGTCCGCGGGTTCGAATATCTTCCTATTAAGTCAGCTTGAATTCTGATTAAACAATTTTAAAAATATTTGCATTTCTATAAAAAGTTAAAATAATGTTTAAAAGGAGAAATGCTCGAAATACTATAATGTTTCTCCTATAATTTGTTAATGGCGAAACGCCAAAGATAAATAGATTATTGCAGCTGCACGTGAATTAAGACTGCCCTTAATCGATTCCGCACCGTTTTCAAGAGCTGAGCATCACTCGAACTTTCAATGAACTTTGGCTACACGTCTGTATTGATCCATGAGCTAAAATCGAATAACTATTGTGCACTTCGAATTTTCGCTGACGATGATGATATTGTAGAAGAAGATATGGATTTTCACCGAAAAATCATCCTCAGTGACGGGGCATTTGCTAAATAAATAAATCGCCGCATTTGGTTAAGCAAACAACGAAATGTACAGACCAGTATCAACCCTGAAAGGAGGAGTTAGATTCCATCGATATCGAGGTATTACAATGGGGTATCTTAATTTGACATTTAATGGTAATTGGTAAAACTGATGTCCGAAAACCATCGTGGGACATCTTACTTATTCAAAATCATCATTAAAAATTCAAATATTTTTTGCACAATTTAAACTGCAATACGAGTATGTTTTAAATACTACTTATTGATGCAACCACATTATCTAATTTTCAGACGACTTGCATATGTACATATATTTTGACAGAACTGCATTTAAAATTAGCAATTAGCTAAATTTAATTTCAAATGAAAAAACCATTTTGACGTATTTTGGTTCGATTAAAATGTTTTGCGACATCAAAATAAATACTTCAATATTCAGTTTTTTTAACGAAAGTCAATTAATTTCTCTCGATTTTTTCCTTAAAAAACAACACCAAATTGATGTTTGTGGTATTAATCGTTGTGATGCGGAGTTTTATGCAAAACCAGGAAATATAATTCTTCTGCAAATATGTACATTAAAAATAACAACTGAAACATATTTAGCACAGGTGAATAGATGTCAATTAATATATTGACTTTAGCCCTGTCAGTGATATAACCCTTCGTAATTATATATATGCACGTATATGTAACTACATATTATCCTAGCATGCACACTTCCGGCTTAAAACTATGGATGGGTAAAACACGACATCACACTCATGATTAAATAAAATTTTCAATTAAAATGACTGTATTCGGCTGCGATCAGTTTTAAATTTCCCCAGATTAAAATTAATTAAGAAAACAAAACTGGATTAAATAAAACAGAGAAACGTCTCATGTTTCAGTGAAGAAGCATTTAAAAAAAAAATATTTTCTCATTCTATTGTGGTTTCAATTTAATTAAAAAAATCCTTTTTTTTTACCGAACATAATATGGTATTTTTGAAATGCTTGCAACCATAAAATATACGATTGGAATAAAATTTGAGAATGATTGACTGAGATTCATAACATCTAATTCCGACACTGGTTCTTAGCTAGAAGTGGAATATAAAAATAGGAATTAATTTGAAAATAATATAAATTAAAATACAAATACGAGTATATTTGTTTTGTTATAACTTGTACTCGTATGTATATTACTGTCATTGTTTTTTTGTTTTTCTCAGGAATAAATATAAAACGTTGCCTTTTGGATAAATATCCAATGGTATGAGGTAAATTTTTGAATTAAGGAATTGTATTTATTTTTGGTATTCATTACCATAAAGTAAAAAGACAACATTTATAATAGACTTTTCAGTCTTTAAGCTATAAATGTGATATAGTACGATGGATGGATGGATTTCAGTATTTTAAATATTTTATTATACAATATGTTGAATAAGTTAATAAAAATGAATTGGATTAAAAAGTGATCTTACTAAGGCTATAATCAAGTACAATAATTCAAAATTAATTATTATAAGTTGAAAAAATATAATTCTGGTAAGTAGTGGAAAAGGTTAGCACTGTAAATAATTAATTCTTAATAGTTATCCGCTAGATGTCGAAAAAGAGCATCACTAAAACTACTCATATGATAAAGTCGTCTTATGTTAAAAGGGAGTGAATTCCAGAATTCCAACTTGACATACAGTATGCGGTACAATTAAACTAAACGAACGATTAGATTGCGACAAACTTAGCTTGTCAGGAGGAGCTTTTCAGAAGCGATAGTGCAGAGAATGAGTGCTACGAATGTAAGAAACAATTCAAGTACCTAGTTAGAAAGTCATGGCAGAAGTACTGCGAAAGTTACGCAAAATGCTTACAAAGGAAGCGAGCGTTCGTAGCTACCTCATGAAAAGTGACGGAACCTGTTCTGAAAGTAGCTGAGAGATTCTGGTAACACTGGTGGAAACCCACTTTCTGGGATTCATAGTATAAGACGACCTCGCATGCTACATCACACTGAGAATATTGATCTCTCTCTCTCTCTCTCTGAAGCCGTACAAATCTCCCGGTCCGGATGGTATTCTTCCGATCATGCTACAGAAAGCACCAGAGGTAGCAATAGAAAAAATTATGGAAATTTTATTTTATTTTTCACAGGTACGAATACAAATAAATTTGTATTGTCTGGAATATAAAGCCGGGAGACTGTGCCCATATGGTTGTTACTTAAATGTCGTACTATTTACAATTTTTACAAATATTTACAATTTTATATTTACACGGACCTTAAGATTGACTATTCTTATACATATATGGATACTAGATTTAGATTTTAGATTTGCTTTCAAATTGAATTTAATTTGTGTTTAGTCAATAATGGAAATAATTTAGAATTCTGTGGCGGTAAGGAAGGATCAAGTAGCTCCAATAGGGTTGGGATATTATCAGTAAAGTGGTCTTTAGTAAGTTGGCAACTTTGAAGCACATGGTGTATGGTTAAATTCTCCTGACAAACGTTGCATAATGGTTGAGTATCTCTGTTGTACAAGTGGGCCTTATTAAACAGTGAATATCCCAATCTTACTCTACAGAGTTTAACCGATTGTAGTCGGCTAAAGGACTCATTGTAGAATACAGGCACTAAAGATGGCTTATGTGTTCCTAAGAGGGAACTTGACAAGGTCCAGCGGTTTTCTTCTTCTATTTGTATTTCTTGCACTTTTTGTAGCCATATTGCATTTGCGAAAGGTGGTATGGAATACACCAAAGGCATATTAATTGCTAGACGGGCACCTGCATCTGCTTTTTCATTCCCTGGAATGCCTACATGTCCGGGTGTCCATATTACATGAAGCATGGGATAGTTTAAAGCAATCATGGAGCGTAGAAAATGAAAAACTTTTGTGAAGTTGAACGCTTCTACTAGTGCCATTACTTCACCAATGAAAGAGTTTTGTTTCGGTGTAATAATTTGTTGCCTCATTATTGTGTCAAATTGATTGTCTAGCCTGTAGGCACAAAAACCTGTGGTTCCTTCGTGACAGGAAGCGTCACGAATCAAATTTACCATTTGACAACAATTCAAGAAAGTTTTTTCGATAGACTACGGGCTGCGAGTGTCCTTTACGTGAAGCGCTGAGCTAGTCGTTTATTAGGCGTCGAGGAAACAGCCAAGATGGTGTTGTCTCATACCTCAGTGGTTTCGCAATAGTAACACTTGCTAGATTATTACTGCGAATGGAGTTGAAGAGTGCACTTTTGTTTTTTGATTTTTTGGCATTAAGGCAGCCAATGATGCATATATTGTGGAGTGGGTGTTTCCTATCATTTAGGATTTTTGCAATCAATTTAACTTGAGTTATGGTTTTTATGTCCACGAAGTGCATGGTGTCAGATTCTGCCAACGAATAGCCGATAGGTGTCGATGGTAATGCTCCTAAAGCCGTATGTAGTATTGCGTTTATTTTTGTTTGTGTTTGTTGGTCGCATCTTTTCGTCCAGTTTGAAAATAAGGAGAGTCCATGCTGTATAGCGCCTCTTATTAGCGTTTGGGTTATACTGATGTTTGTGTTATGTTGAGGTCCTTCATGTTTATTGCATATTATTTTGAGGGGGTTGTGAATTTTTGCTAGTTTCTCTCTGACGATTTTTGCGTGGGTATGCCATTTCCAAATTTTGGTGCAGATCAGACCAATCATTTTACCAGCTTCTATTGCCAGCTTCTATTTCCATGAGTTACGAATTGATATAGGCATTATACAGTGATGTCGTAATTGCAGATCCTTGAATGAGTAAATTATTCTTAGAAGGTCGCTGTTAATTTTCCAATTTTCAAGTTGACTTATTACTCCCCACTGCTTCGTCCAGCTTATGGAGCAGAGTATGTGTCCCTCTGCTTGGCCTGAAGCCATGTTGTTCACAATTAAGATGTTTTTCCGAGATCGATTTAAGTATCTTACCAATTACTTTTTCAAATAATTTCGACAGGACTGAAAGGAGGGAAATTGGTCGGAAATCATCAATAGAGTGATGGTCATGATCATGATTTAGCTTAGGGATTGGGTTCAAGATTCCTTTTTTCCATTCGTATGGAAAAATGCCCGTATCCAACATGTTGTTATAAAGGCCAAATAATCGCAACATGACTCGCACTAGTAATCGTTTGATCATCTTGAAAGTAATTTTGTCTGACCCCGGCGTTGAACCTTTTGTCCCTTTAAGTGATTCCATGAACTCTGCTAAAGTAGTGGGATCAAAACGTTTGGTGGTAACGATGGGAACTGAGGAATTAAAATCCATTTGAAAGGCATTCTTTTCCTGAAGGATGAAAGGGGAGTAGTTTCTGTCGGAGCAGTATCCAGCGCATGTGTCCGCGAAGCGTTGTGCTATTTCAGCGGGGTCTGTAACAGAAGTGTTTTTCTGTTTGATAGAAGTAATTCGGTGATGTGCTCGGTTCCCATACATCACTTTAACATTGCTCCACAGTGTCCTGAAATCCCAAGAGAAATTGAGTGAACCCAAGAAGTTTTAAGCAATGGCATTCGCGGTATTTGGATGTCATTTTAGGTGAAGCCTTGGTCAACTGTTTCATTTGCGATTTAAACTAAACAGGTTGCGCAGAATTATGAGGGGGATGCGAGGAAGGAATGGATGCCGCCGCTGCTCGTCTGATTATTTTCCTTATTGCTGCAGTTTAAAAATAGGGTACATACCAATAGCTAAGGTGGTTTTTACACCTAAAGATGGCAAATAGGGGCATATAATAGCAAACGATTTTAGAGTCTGTATCATTTATGCTTAAAACCCTGGAGCGATTATTGGAGATTCATATTAGGACTAGTAATGGCTTTTTGACTGAGTCACAGCATGCATACATGAAAGAAAAACGTGTAGAAACCGTCGAGGTGGTGGGGAAAATCGGAAAAGTCTACACTTCGGCGAGTTTGCGATGGCGACCTTCTTCGGTTTTGAAAGAGCCTTCAATAACGTGAAGTGCACCGCCATCAAAAATGCTCCGGCAGACGATAACATTGAACACGGAATTACAAACTAGGTTTGCAACATGTTTGCAGGAAGGAAAATAAACTGCTCCAATATGCAAAGCTCGGCCAGAATGTCAGTATCCAGCTGAACCCCTGAGAGTGGGATCATATCTCCACTCCTGTGGGTACTGATCATCAATGACATCCTAAAAAAGCTTAGTACAATGCATATAAGTGCCACAGCATACGCAGTACAGTAATAGTACCGAGAAATTCCTTAAATATTTTCAGCGACATTATGGAGGTTGCCCTGAATACGATCAGCACTTGGGCAAAAAGCTGTGGGCTCAAGGGCAACCCTTCGAAAACGGAAGTGGTTCTTTTTAGCAGAAAGTACAAGATATCGCAATTCAAAACTCAACGGGGTGCAACTGTCCCTTTCGGACAGCGCGAAGTATTTGGGTGTGATTCTGGACAAAAAACTGAATTGGAATGTTAAAGTAGCGGAAGGAATCAAAAAGACATATAATACTCAAATTATCTGCAAAAGAACAGTAGGATAAATTTGGGACTTATATACGGTGGTGGTAAGACCGATACTTACATACGGCGCACTAGTATGGTGGAAAGCAACAAATAAAGAAGGTTCAAAAAATGGCATCCACAGCCATTACACGTACGTCCCGTACCATCCCTACGGCAGATGGGATCGGTATCCGAAAGAGATATCGCTATCTACATCGATAGCCAGGTCGCACTGAAGGCAATGGAATCAACCAACGTTAACTCTGATACTGTCAGGGGTTAGCAGTCAGAACCGGGTAAGACTGTTCTGGGTGCCAGGACACTGCGGTATTAAAGGAAATAAACAAGCGGACGATCTTTCAAGAAAAGGAAGGCTAATCGACAATAGTGAGGTTGCCAACATCAAACCACCCCTTTGCATAGTGCGGGACACTATCGAGGAAAAAATTACAAAGACTGCCAACCGAAGTTGGTCATGTCTTGAAGGACACATGGTATCCCACTGTTTGCCCGCTCTTTGATGGCAAAAGATCTACGAGTTAAATAAATCCTGACAGGACATTGTCTCTTACGGCAACACGCAAAGGTACTCAAATTGTCAGATACGGATATCTGCAGATTCTGCGGTAATCTGCAAGCTGTTGAGGACATAACAGACATACTGTTTGAAAGTCGAAGAAAATTTTTAAGGAAATACTTTTTCGAAAACCTAGGGGAAGTAGACGGCATGAACTTCAAAGGCCTTTTTGGCTCTTGTAAGAAAATTAGGTGTTTCACCAGGGCGATTGTTTAGGTTTTTGCCATTCGAAGACAAATTCAACTGGTACCACAGGGATCGCGATGGACCCGTTTTGATGTCTGGTGTCTGTGTGATGGCATATCCATCACACCCCTGTTTAACCTATCCTAACGTAACCGAGCTTGCCGTATAGATATTGAGGCTATTTGCTGGTTATTATCTTTATTAAGTATTTAATTGTGCAGTATTCAAAATATATGTATATCAAGTGGATATCAACATCCACTGGTAAAAAGTAGCCTGTCGTCAAAACTGGAGTGTGCTGGTAAGTTATCTAAAAACTGGGCGGGAAGGGCCTATCTTAGAGACCTTGACAAATCTTATTATTTGAAAGGGATCAACAATTGAAGAAACGTTGGAAAATGCAAAGGGTGAGCCAATGGGTATTTTATAATGTGAGTGGCAAATAAAATCTAAACTTAGAAAAAAGAAATTGTTCCGCATCGACATCTGTTATCTGCAGTCATTAACAATGTTACTTATGTATATGTAGTAAGGTGTTTACTTCCCAAATAAAACTATCGAAAGCTTTTCAACGGGATAATTAAACTTTAATAAAAATAACAAATTCAATTGATGTTTAAAAATTAGGAAAAATATAAATGGAATTAAATTGGAGACAAGCAGATGTTTACTCGGCGACCGACGACTGGCGGTGAATAACAACTGAAGAATGAAATACCGTTCAGTCGTTCATAGACCTCCGTGAGGAATAAACGTGTGTTTCGACTTTTGGCAGAGTGAAAAATTTAGTAATTTAACAATAAAGATAATTGGTTGCAGATTCGCTAACTCCGGCGGTAGTCAAGCGATTAGCGGCGTCGACCGTCCAATTGTGAGACGCGGGTTCGATCCCAGTCTAAGTTTGGGACTTTTTTTTTTTTTTTTTTTTTCTGTTTTTCTTAAATTCTGTGTTATCAGAAAAAACCAATCACGTGATGTATGGTGGAGAGCGTTCCGCTCTTCCCATAACGGGTGTTAAAAAAGGCAACAATAATAATGCCGGTTCCGTGGCGAAAGCCATCATAAGGAGAAGGAGGGTGAAAACCACTCCTAATCTAACAAAAATAAAAATAAGTGCTGCTTTAGCAGGTGAAACAACAAAGACAACAGAACAAAACAAAAAACAAATATATGATGCGCTGATGCACATCGGTGACGAGGTCCAGTATGAGGGGGGCAACAACAACTTTGCCTCTCTAGCGGCATCTGAGTCTGAAGACGAGGATGATATGATAAAAGAGATTAGCAGCAGTATACAAAAGCTGCAAGAAAAAATGCTTGCTGTTAAGCAATGGCAAAGTGCACGCAGGCAGAGGGAGCAATTAGAGGTTGAAAGCGCCCAAAAAAAAACAACAAGAGCAGAAACAACAACTGCAGCAACAACTAAACCACCAGCAGCAGAAACAACCACTGCATCAGAAAAAACAGCAGCAGAAACAACAGCAGCCGCAGAAACAACAGCAGCAGCAGAAACAGCAACAGCCACAAAAACAACAACAACTGAAAACACAGCAGCTGAAAAAACAGCAACAACAGCAAGAACAACAGCAGCAGCAGCAACAACAGCAGCAGAAGAAGAAGAAGGAGAAGGTGCCTCCTATTAACACCTATAAATTAGAGGTGAGTGCAACCAAGGACCTGTGTAGGCTGGTCATTGGCAATAATTTTAACATTAAGCGATTGGGGAACGATCGCCATGCCATCCACTGTAATACAGTGGAGGGCTACGCGAAAGTTAAAGAGCTCCTAAAGGAAACGACGACGGAGCACTACTCATTCACACCAAAGTGTGAAAAGCGGTAATCGATGCTGCTGAAGGGGTTGGAACCGTCTTCTGATCCTGAGGAGATCTTGGCACTGCTCAAAGAGAAGGAGTGCGAAGGACTCAAGTTTGTGGGGGTAAAGCCGTTTACCACAGCTAGAGCTAGGCGGGAGAAACGGAGTCTGCCGTTCTTCTTGGTGCAGCTCAGTCCCGAAAGCCGTCTCGATAGTCTGAGGAGTATCAATGTCCTAGACTACCAGGTGGTTCACTGGCAAAAATTAAAAAGGAGCGAAGGCGTTATACAATGCGTTCGCTGCCAGAGGTTCGGGCACGCCGCGTCGAACTGCCAAATGCAGCCTCGATGCGTGAAGTGCGCTAAGAACCACAGTTCCGAGGAGTGTGCTCTGGGTAGGGACGGAGCATCCGATAGGACGGAGCTCTCGTGCGTGTTATGTGGGAACGTGGGACACACCGCAAACTATCGGGGTTGTCCTAAGTTCACCGACATTAAAAAAGCAAAATTGGCGCGGCAGCAAAAGGTGGAGGTCAAACGTTCACCTGTGAGGTTTCAAACACCAGCCGTCACGCCCCAAATTTCCTACGTCCAAATGGCGTCAGGTAGGGGGGCTACGGTACAGCAAGCGACTGTTGCTTCTCCGGCTCCAATGCCGAGAACAACGGAAGCTGCACCTAACATGCTAGCCATCTTGCTCGCAATCCAAGGGCAGATGGCTCAGCTGCAAAAACAGGTACAAGAACAGGCCAAGCGGGTGGACCAGATCTACTCGCTGCTGCCGGGCCTAACGCAACACATGTCGTAATGGGTACGCACATGGTGGAGCAAACTTTGAAGGTCCTTGCGGTGAATGTTAATTCACTGATTACGATCGAACGAAGAGCCGCGATGTTTAAATTGCTACAAGACCAAACTCCTGATGTGCTTTTCGCTAGCGAAACCAACCTAACCGATAATCACAAACTGGAGTACAATAATTATATTGTTAGAAGAAGAAACCGGCCCAGATCCAAACGTGGAGGTGGTGTCGCGATCTTCATTAAAGAAGGTATAAAATTTCACAGAGTGTACAAGGGAGTGTTGCGCAGGTTCCGGGTGTTGCAGGCAGTTGTCATTTACATTCCGCTTCGCAGTGGAAAGCGGCTGTACTTGGCCTCTGTTTATGCACCTGAGGCTTCACAATCCACCCTATTTATTACAGAGCTCGACACGCTTTTTCGACTTCTGAGGCTGGAATCGGGGGAGAATTATTTTATAATCGGCGGGGATTTCAACGCTAGACACAGAGATTGGGGAAAAAATTTGCCAAATACTAGAGGGAACCTACTGCTCGATTGGTGGGGTCAGCACGATGTCATGTACAGACTCGGTCTTAAAGCGACGGATAACCCGTCGTTTCCCAGAGGCGGGTCTTATTTGGATCTACTGCTGTACGACGAACGTATACGACTGACAGGTACGAATTTACAAACATTAAACTGTCTGCGCACATTCGTGTATGACAGCGACCATTGCGGTTTTAGCACCGAAATTACGGTTCCCAACGAAATTGCGGAATTGGAGGAGTTTGTCCAAAGATATACTTACAACTACAGTAAGACTCGATGGACACGCTTCTCCGCAACCTTGACTAGAGCGCTCTCCTCGAACACGCTCCACCCACCGTCCAATAGGAATTTGTCAAACGAGGAGATTGACAATTACCTAAAGCAAATGGACGAGACAATTAAACAAACTATGGACACTACAATACCGCGGTATCGACGTACGACTAACGAAGACCTGTTCCGCAATCCTACTATTGACGCACTGCACCGACAGAAAAGTAGACTTCTGACAAGACTCAAAAACTTGTACAGACAGTTAACTGACCGACAAGACCCGGAGATTAGGACACTGAAGTCGTCGATTGAAAATATTCAAACGCTAATAAAAGAGAATTACAGAATTTCTGTAAGTTTGTATTGGAACAACAAGGTTCGAGCTGTAAACACCAGCAACCCGAATATGTTTCCGCAAATAAATAAACTATTTCGGAGAAAAAATCAAAACGACCTTCAGTGTCTTAAAATAGCCCGGACAACAGACAACGAACGGTTACTGACAATAGCAGGTATTGATCCAAATGAGGCCGCTGATGATGACGACTTTTTTGTGATCGAGGATCCACAGGAGAAGGTTGAGGCCATAGGGGCGACTTTCCAGGAAGTATACAAGGCCACTGATACCATTGGCCCTAATTATGACCTGGACAATCGCGTCTTGGTGCACGACTTCTGCATTCGAAATGAAATAGGGAACTGGCGATCCGAGGGCTCTGGTTTCACCCGCTTCAGCGACGAAAATATGGCCAATAATGTCATTGACAGAGAGGGTGACCTACCCCCGTTAATTTCGAAGGAAGAACTCCGTGAGATCTTCGACACAATCAGGGCTAAGAAATCAGTGGGGACCGATGGTATTCCGAACATCGTGCTTCGACATCTTCCTCTAGAAGCGGTGGACATTTACACCACCCTGTTTAATAATGCAATGAATAATGCACATTATCCAGCGCATTGGAAAACGGCGGTGGTTCAACCTATCCCCAAAAAGGGGAAGGATATATCCAATCCGGCGAATCTCCGGTCGATAAGTCTCCTTCCGAATATCAGTAAGGTTTTTGAAAAAGTAATCAATAGAGCTCTGGCTCAGGTGGGTTGAGGACAAACATATAGTTCCGGATAATCAATTCGGTTTTAAGGCGGGACATGATATCTCACATGCCGCGTCTAAACTGGTTTCTGATATCCAATGGAACAAAGGCAAGAAACAGTGCACTGGTGCCTGCCTTGTTGACTTGGAGAAGGCCTTCGACACCGTATGGTTAAAGGGTCTTTTCTCTAAGCTGACTAGGTTGGGGATCAGTAAACCACTCTTGTACATTCTTTATAATATGCTAACTAACAGACAGTTCATCGTGAAGAATGGCGATGTGACTTCTGTTGGAATTTTTCAAATTAAAAATGGTCTTCAGCAAGGCGCGGTCAATTCGCCGATCCTATTTAACATTTATACAAGCGACTTGATAGGTGCACTTCCCCATGCTATTGCGTACGCAGACGATTTGATAGCGTACAGAACAGGTCCAAAAATCGAGGTCATTAACACCCTCTTGCAGCGTGACTTTGATAAGATAAGACGATTTTGCGATGACTGGAAGTTGAAAATCAACTTTCAGAAGTCGGAAACCATTCTCTTTAGGACGCCGTTGTCTAGAGCCTCTAGGGATACCAGAAAAAATTGGAGAAAGTTCTCGATCATTGGACAACGCGGACAGCCTCTTGCCTGTCGAAATGTAGTCAGATACCTTGGAATCTGGCTAGATCAGTTTCTGTATTTTGGCAAAAATGTAGATGCTGCTCTGGCTAGAGCCAAAGGTGCTTTTGCCCTTACAAAGAGACTGTTTTATAGCAGCCAACTCGATGCGAGGGTAAAGGTAATCTGCTACATGGCCCTTATCAGGCCCATGCTGGTATTTGGTTGTCCCGTGTGGTTCAATGTACGAGCAAGCTTAATGGAAAAGATTCGGGTTTTTGAGAGGGCTTGTCTTAGGGCTTGTCTTCGCTTGTACAGAACACCAGAGTCGGAGTACAAGAAATTTTATCCTAATGAGGTCCTTTACAACAGGGCGAACCTAATACGAGTGGACAACTTCGTAATTAAGCTGACTCGAAGGCACATTGCAAGAGCAATGACCTCGACGAATAACCTGATATCTGGGGCTTACTACCCCAATTACCTTTACCACGAGAGTGTGCGCTCTGACGGCTTCGTTCCACCGGAAGCATTCCTCTACATGGATCAGATAGGGTTGATCCAGGATAGATCAGCGGTGCCGTTAATCTTCCATGTCGCTAGGACAGCTGGGGACAGGCGACTCAACTACAACAGAGACGTCGCACACGGCAGTGTGGATCGCCTCAGGTTCAGTATGGCGGTGGGGAATCGCGATAAGAGGGATGTCGTTCGGCAGCACCAGCATTTCTGGTGGTTGAATGATGGAGAAGATGTTTCGTCGTCGTTTCCGTCAATTACGGAACAGCCTCACTAATGAGGCAGAGCTGACCAATCTATTTTCTCAGTAAATAGCGATGGCCAGCTTACATAGGTTTAGGTTAGCATTTAAGAAACATATACATATAGCAGTGTATATACACCTTTGTATACACTGATATATGTATATGATTGTGTATAATGTCTATGTGTGTTTATGTGTGTATTGTACAGTTAGGTTAGGTAGGCTAAGGTTTATTTTAAGTTAGATATTAAGTTTTTATAAAAAATTAAAAAATGTCCATATGCTAAGTTTTTGTAAATAAATTTTTTTCTTAGCCTTAAGTATAGAAAATAAGTATATCTTAAATAAAATGTAAATGAAGTCGAAAGACATAGTTATAAGAATTTAGAGTAGCTTAGAGCGCCTGTGTGGGGCCAGTAAGTTAGTATAAGATTGTTAAGTAATTGTAAGCTAGCATTTAAGCATTTTTTGTTAGTATGTAAGAATTAATGATTAAGAAAATAAAAATGCATTTAAAACTAAACTAAAACTATGAAATACCGTTGTCAAAATGATTGAGTGTGACCAGGTCAATGTTGTTGTCAAAATGATTGAGTGTGACCAGGTCCATGTTGCCACAGATAGATACACAGTGGCAGAACGTATCAAAATTATCGAAGACTATAATGAAAATGGCTGTTCAAACAAAAAAGAGGCATATCGCTCATTGCTAACATACGAGTACGTGAAATGCGGGCGAGTCAAAACACATCAATTCGTCATCGTATGTAGGAATTAAACCTCTCAAGGACCACATTACGAAGAATTTTATCAAAAGATTCTAATATGTATGCTTACAAAATTCAGTTAAAGTAGGAAGTGAAGCCTTCAGACTATTTCCAGCGCCATACGTTCACCGATTGAATGCACGTGTAAACACAAATTGATGAAGATTTTTCAAGACTGATCATTTTCAATGACGAGGTTCATAAGCAAAATTGTTGTCGACTTGGGCCGATCAAAACCTAAGAGAGATTTTCGGAAATCACTCTTTGATGTGGTTTTTGGCTTGAAGAATTATTGGGCCGATGTTTTTTATTTTGTAACCCAAATTGGATGATATTAACATTATGTGGTTCCAACAAGCCGGTGCCATATGGTACACAGTCAACGCAACAATAACTTTACTGCACGGGATGCATTATCTCGCGAAACAGCGCCGTCAATTGGCCTACGAGATCATGTGATTTGACTTGGACTTCTTCCCTTGGGACTATCTCAAAAATAAGATCTACGCCAATGGGCCAGCCGCAATTCAAGACAAGATAATAAGGCATATTGGTGGAATAGAGGAGCAATTATTCCAGGTTATCATAATAAATTTGTAAAAATAAAGTTGATATATGCCGCGGAAGTCGTGGTGACTATTTGGCCGATATTATCTTTTATAATTATTCATTATTCAATAAAAAAAATCAAAATCTCTCTAATGCAATAATTATTTATTTACTATTCTCATGGTGAAACCGTTCTGAAATATATTGAGAAGAAGGGAGACTATGTTGACAAATAAAATATTTTTATGCCGAAAAATGTATTTTTATTCAAAATTCAAGTACTAGGTGACCCATCCTCGTACTTAATAAAGACGAGAATTTACCTGGAAATTGTGATTTAAATTTTTCCCGTCCTTAAAACAAGAAAGGCGTTGTTGTTGCTTACACATTTTATCCCGTGCAACTTAATTCCCTTTATTTGTAGTCAGAGTGGGGCAAAATTATGTATGAGTGATGGTCTGTCATATCGATAATAACCCAAAATGTTGCACCCCCATTATCTACTTCTTATTTCTACACTCAAAGTACAAACTACTCGTACAAGATTTATTAAAGCCAAACAGAATTGATATCAAAATTGTGAAGAAAAAATATTTACATGGACAGGTGAGTGATCCTTTCAATCTACTGATAGAACAGTTCTACATAAATGCACTATTTTCTCCATTTGTAAAGTTTGACGACATTGAGTCATCATTGAGTGTCAGGATTCATTTAATAAAACATTGAACTAACGAGCAGGCAAGGGGAATGGCTGATAAAATTAGTGATAAAGACACAACAAATTGTTGGTGTCTCCCACGCACCCTGATTTTGCACGTACTCTGCTTTTGCAAAATACTCAACGTCTAACAAAATAAAGGCATTTAGTTTGCCTATATTCCTATATTTAGTTTCGTCATATTCGGTGAAGATAAGACGATAAAGTTGCAAATCCAACGTTGATCTATAGCAAGATAGCTGAAGAGATCTTGAACGAAGTTATGACCGCGACCAGCATAGAGGTGTAGATGAAGGGTGACTCCAAAACCTGACTATACTGTCTCAAGTGCACATATGTGTACTGCATCATGGATGGGCATCAACGCTATATTTTATAAATTGTACCGAAGCCTAACCACCTGTGCTCGAAAAATTTGGGGAAAAAAGCAAGGTTTAGGAATCAAGCGATCGCAGATGCAAGAGATTTTAGTCTTCTAACAGCAAGAAAAGTGTCTAAAATCTTAAAAGATACTAATGGAATCTACAAAAATCAGGAAGGCAATTGGTGTTTTCTAGTCGACCAGTATGATAATCTGCAATAAAAACTGATAAGTTGATAAGTGTGTCATAATATACAGACATTCAGAAATTTTATCTGACAATGATAGCTGCAGCACTGCTAGAAATAGACCTAATCATTTAGTCCAGAGATGATGAGTGGCAGTGCTTTATTTTCTATTTCGTACAAAACTGTTAGATTAATTTATCATATAAACAAAATGTTAATAAGTCCCATATTCCAATTTGATAACAAATTACTGACACAAAAGATATTTATCTGTGTTATGCTTCTTTCTTGTCGTATTCGTATCGAACCATTTAAAAGCAGCTGTATTCGTCATTAGTTATTAGAAAACGTAAATATAGTAAAATAAATGGAATTTCGATAATGGCACCACTCAATATCACATGCCAAAACAATAAACCGCCGATTTTTCAAAGACATTTATTTCTATTTGATCTGATTGATTCTAATATTATGCATTCTAATATTAGTAAAATATTTTTTCAAAAGTAAAATGCCCCTTAATTGTCTGCATGTTTCTAATAGTCGTAGAGTAGTAGAGGAGTGTAATATGTATGTATGTCAGTGTGTACTTAGATCTGTTTCAATTTTTCTGTGTTAGTACTTGTCGTAATATATGTAACCTGTGTGTATATATGTGAATATTCTACCAACTTCACTATTGCTCAGAAGATAAGCGATGACGCTGTTTATACTATTACGTATCTCCCATATACATCGAACACAGGCGGAATCATCTTGATGTGTTGCTAGACCAGCCCCGCATCCAAAATCCCACTTGTAAGGTAAAGTGTTGAGGCCAGTAAGTGAATAAACCAAACATTCCTTTCTGATGTCAAAGACGGTTCTGCCAGGATGTACTCCACTTCCGGTCTCACTCGTGGGAAAAAAATTAAAAAAAAAAAAAAACAAAGATGGATAGAATAGAAGGAGGTAAATAATTTAACAAAAAACAAATTGATGCTGTCAAAGGTTGGCACCTCATCAAAGGACGAATTTCTGGTATACAGTTGGAAGATAATCGTCTGTCCATCAAGCGGCATGAGTACTGGGGTTAGCACTACGGCCACAAACCATGCAACAATACAAGAACAACAACAGAAAAAAAATAAGCTCAGAGGGAAAGCTATGAAGAACAAGTACCAGACGGCAAGATCGCCAAAAATGATGCGGCCGCAAAGGTCCAAGAAAAGACCAGGTGGACTAGGTGAAATATCAGGATATTATTGACGAGTAAAACAAGTACCTGAAGAATAAACCAAGACAGGTTGCGAGGAGCAACAAGTCTTTAGATGAGACCCCCAAAGCTCAGCCTCGAAGAAAATCAAGGTTGCCTTAGGTACGGCCATCAAAACCACAACCAAACTAACCATGCCATCGGCCAGTGCTGTTCAAAAACGGCCATTCACCGTGGTGGCCATAGATTACCTCCAGGTCGCACTGGTGGACGAGTTCTCTACGAGAGTTAAAGCCATAACCGAAGCGTGGGCAAGCAATGAGGCCAGACTTTCCGACATGGTAATGGATCACCTCACCAACAACCAAGGGGGACCTCTGTCAAGTTTTGATTCTGCCGAGACGGTTAAGGGATATCGGGCAATCAAATACGAGGACCAATTCTCCAAGGCTTTCCTTAGTGAATGCATTGCTAAAGTTAGCGGCGTTTGATATAGCTTGAAGCCCTAGCTTATCCCAGCTAATGATATCCCAATTAGACCCAAGGCCCGCTTTTAGTTGCCCAATATGAAGGTAGATGGGGTAAGGCTTTTCCGATGTCTTAAACTCCATAACCCGACGTTTCCAATGGATGTTCCAATGGGTAGTTCTTAAGGTGGAGGAACCCCATAAGAACAATATGTCCTTCCTGCTCAACGAGAGAAACAGGCCATAAACTTAGGTTTTGCAACAGGCAAATTTAAGGTTTTCCTACCATTGGGCCTTGAGGACGATGAGGACTTGAGGACATCGTCGAAACTGACAAGTTTTTGGAGCACCTGGTGATCGCTGAAAAAACGCATAAAGCTGAAAGTTATACAGACTAATCTGAGGCACTCTAGGTTTGCCTCCGGTATACTGCGTGTTTTCCTAAAGGACGAAAATATTGACATCGGCATTGTCCAGGAGCGCTGGGTGAGAGACTCGGCCAGAGAGTGGTTTCAAGACAAACAATATGACCTGTTCCTTAAACATCAGAGCGTCGGTAAGCCCAGAAAATGCATACTCGCTAAAAAACATATTAAAGCTTTTCTATGTCTCAATCTTAGCTCAAACAATTTAACAGTTGTTAAACTGGAGTGTGCGAACCAAACAACATAGCATCAGCTTGTATGGCTCATGAGAGACCAGCAAATTAGAGCATATTACAGCCACCATAACAAAGAAGGATAACCTTCTCAAGGGCTGCGACGTCAACGCGAGGCATACAGTATACGGAAGTACAAAAGACAATGAAAGAGGTGAGTCACTCTTCGACGCTGCTCGATCCCGAACATTGTATTTCGTAGTCCAGAAACTTTCAGGGAGTCGTATACGAGTACATTACACTCAAAATAAACAATGACAACTTCAGGGTCGAAAAATGGAGAGTTTCCAATCTGGAGTCATTATCAGACTACAGAAGGATCCTCTACGAGCAACCCTAAGCGAGTTAATAAGTTTGGCCAGGTCCCTTGGATAGAACTCAAAAACATACCCGAAATAAACACCGTAGCAATCGAAGAACTGGAGGCAAATGTAAAGACTTTCGAGAAGTAAATGCACGTTGCATATAAAGTCTCATGTCCAGTTAAATGCAGCCATAACCCACTTCCCAAATGGTGGAGTGAAGATCTCTTTAATCTGGGGCAGATGACTAGAGCTATTTCCAATATCTACTATAAACATAGCTTCAGGCAGCCTTACAAGGATTGTATAAGCAAACCGTACAAGAAAACCAAAGAGACATCCAAGAAGTAAGGCTGGATGAACTATTGCCATTCAATAGAAACCCCTCACGCCATATTTTTGAGTGACGGAAACGATTTCGGTTAGATACATCACTAAGTTGTCTCAATACGTCACATTTCAGGACGATCAGAAGAACTTTTAATTTTTTGAACCGCTTCAGTCAAATATTCATCTTCAATTCATCTTATGATTTTAGTGTGTTCATAAAGCGTACTCGTAAATCATCCTATTTTGATTGATGTCAAAGTTTTGATTGTCGTTTTTCAAAAATTGTTCTTTTTTGGGCAAAATACTCGTAGAGGTCCAGCCCTTGTTTGAAAAATCTTGTAGCTATGCAACGAAAGATCACAATTATGTTACTACATTTAAAGTTATGCATGAGTTCGCCAACAGAGAAATAAAGTAAATATATTTTGCAATATTGTGATTACCTAAATCTTTCAATATACACCCTAGAGGAGTACAGGTCTAGGCTCTTAAGTTTATTATGCTGTCTTAAACATGTTACCATAAAGTGAATGAAAGCATGTAATGAGAATATCATATTTAGGGTACGCCATTTCCTAGGAATAAGATTAAAGTATAAAAAATGAAAAAGGACACTTATAAAGAGCTCATGGGAAACCATGTCAAACAACACGACTATGATTGAAATGGTTCAGCCTTTCGTGAACTTGGAAGGATTTAAAAAATTTTATCAAGTAAAGCACTGGATTCGAACGGATTTTCACAGTAGCGTGTTAGATTACTTTAAACTTTTTGACATTGTAAAACTATGAAAAGATGTCAAGAGTTTACAAAATAACAAAGTAGGGTTAACTCTATAATTAAAATAAAAGAAATAATTAAAACCCAATTCAAGAGCTTGTTTTTTTCTGTTATTTTTTAAGAACTATCTTTCTACCATTAAATCAAATTCTACTTGAAACAAAAATATCAAAACCATAGTAACGTTTGCTTTATGTCAAAAATAACTTTGTATCTAACAAAATTAACAACAAACTTACATTTGAGGAAATCTGTAAAAAGTCATAAATGTTATTGGTTAGCTTTATTTCAGAAAAAAAGTATTATTATTAGGAAGAACATTTTAATGTAGTTGTTTCATTCGTGAATGGCAAGTTGACTTGACACAAAGCAAAGTAGAAAAAGACATACAAATGAAAGCGGTGCGTTATAAAATGTATCTAAGAAATGAACTGGTGAGCTATATAAATTTCAAGAACTGCGATTATATTAATAATAATTTACTTTACATCAAAATAAAGAGTAAAATGTACAGATTTGCCTGAGCAATCTTAGAAAATTGAAATTCAAACACTTTAATATTGGTTTATATTTTCTGAGTTCAGCGAACATTTTTAAAGAAACAGATAGTACTGAGTTCGACCTTCCAAGTTTCTTAAAATAAATAAGGATGAGTTTATTTTCGGCAAAAATTCAGACTTCAATTATAAAATTCATTGTTCATCCTCATATTCATATTTATGGCCATGCAACCACACTAACCGCTAATTTTATTTTTATTCTTTTGATACATATTCATCTATAATTTTTATGTAACTTGCAGTATTTTTTGTTTAGAGTTTAATGCATTTATTACAGCCCCTAGTTATATTTAAAGTTAGTTGAAAAAGTTACTAAACACTTTATATTTAAAAGTAACTGGGAAACCTGCTCTACGATTGAGCGGGAAACTGTTGATTGTTCTATAACTTGGTGTGGGCCAGCAGCCCAATAATCAAGCTCGTAGCGTGTTATTTGCGCTACCTCCTAGTGGTAGTCCCTGGTAAGAGCATGAGTAAATCCTTGCGTTCTCGACTAGTAGCGTAATACTGGCCCACGTCATCGTCGAATAGTTCACAATCCTATAAATTAGACATAAAAAAGTGTGAAAACCCAGCTAATAGCCTTGGATAGAGACGAATCTACTGTTGACGTGATTTTAGATTTGCACGTGAAATGTTCAGAACCTCAACAGGCCGACTGTTACAAAGCACACACAACTGACACGCAAGAAGTGCGATGGAATAGAGCGGACAAAGCGGATATAAAACGCTGATATTTACATACAATGGAGAATTATATAGACAACCGTCGTAACAAGGACAGCAGTCGCAGCGATTATTCGGATACTTAGGGAACAAGTTCTGTGCTTCGGGTATGTAAGCGAACGCCTGACGACGATTCAGATAAAGGGAAAATTCGCCAACATAAGCCTTATAAACACCCATGCACCGACAAAGGAGAAGCACAACTTTACCAAAGACTGCTTCTACGAGCTCCTCGACAAAACCAACGAGCAATTCCATAAATATCCAGGAAATGCACACAGGCTCATTGATTTTGTGGCGGGCAGTAATGTAACGATAGTCAGCTCACATTCTACACACATTCTTATCCAGGCTTGGTTTACTCCTGATCAACAAACCGTCAACTACGTTGATCACAATGCAATCGACGCAAGGCAAGTGGTTTGGATATCAGAATGGAAAGCCAGCGAACTGGTGTGAGGAAATTCAATATCTTAAGATACCGCCAGGGCCTTTTTCTATTGAGTTTCCCTTCACATATCGAGAAGTCAGATGCCACCAGCATCGAACGTAAAAGCACAGCAGGCAATGATGTACTGGGTTTCATCAAGCCCAACAGAGAATAATGGCTAATGACCGGCATTCTTTTAGAATGGCAGCGGATATACAGATCGATCATGCAAAAACAAACAGCAGGTACGAGTAGAATTTCTAGTAGAAGAGAAGGAACTAACATGAAAAATCTGTAAAGCCCAAATAGAAATTTGCAAGGATAAAGAAGGAAATCACAGAGTAGAACAATGGTCGCTTCTGAAATCTGGGAAAATTGTTCCTGCAGACTGTTAAACAGTGACGACGAACAAGACTTCAACATCAGACAGAATGAACCAATCAATCTGGACGAAGGTAGGTAACATTGCAATCCACCAAACCAAGAGGAAGTCAGAAATGCAATTTTCAAATTTAAGCCCAACAAAGCTACCCATTTCTGAATTTTGGATTGTCAAAAGTCCGATTGTTATTTGTCCGACCGAGAGATCTTCTGAACTGCGCTGACTATAGCGAAATAAGTCTGCTCAACATCGCATATAAAATCCTTTCTGCCATATTATGTGAACTCCCAAGACTATTTGTCCACAATCTGAATTATTTTTAGGCCAGGGAAGTTCACCGTGGACTTAATTTTCAAATTATGGCTCCGTTCAATTACTCACTTATGCAGACAACATTGAATGCAGCTGGCTCTGGAGTCCCGCTTTACGGTGAAAATGCTCACGGCGCTTAGTTAATTATTTCTGTAATTTGCGAGACCATTTGCATTAATGGAGAATGGAGGGTTGTTTCAACAGAGAACTGTACAGCGATGCTGACTTCGTCAGAAAAGCTCAGAGAACTCGGCTTGAATGCCTAGTTCACCTTAAATGCATTAACGCCAACGCAACGGCCGGGAAAATCTCCAACCGAGAGAAATAACGCACTAGAGGACGACTTAAGTGTTGGTGGCGCACACGAATGGAAGGGGACCTAAATACATTAATAGAATATGCAGGAGTACTTTCTTTAGAAGATATGTTAATATAATATATTTTTGCTAGCACATGGGTGGATATGGATTTGATGTATTAAACGTTCTATACGCTCAAGTGTAGGGAGCCAAACACTACGAGAAATCGAATACTATTCCCACAATCATTGGCAAGCCACTACCATTTCGCAGACCGATACCCTCAGATACACTGTTAACTCAACTTATGTCAACGAACGGTGCTGCTTTAAGTTAATACCTTAGTTGCCTTCGATTGTAGGTACGGTTGAATAAACAAATAATATATCCCTTTCGAGGATGTTACAAATTGATGCCATGAAGGACTAATAGCATCGCTTAGCTGAGTGACATCAAGCCTAAAACTGAGAAAAAGAAAACCTTCCAAAAACTCCAATCACTAATTCCATTGGATAGCCAACGCAGCCGATAAGAAATCTGCTCGCAATGCTCAGCAAATTACTATATGTAGATGTACGCAGCTTCTGTACATGAGAAGGACAAACACTGTCCACAGAAAATCACCTTATTTACCTACTTACAGTTCGGGGTGAACTTGGGCCTCAACTAACGAGCCTCTCCAGCCCGGTCTTTAGCTAACTGCCTCCAGTTGCGCACTCCAAGCCGGTTGAGGTCCCTTCTGCTTGGGATGGACCATTGATGTCCATTCGCTCTACATGTCCTAGCTATCTAAGACAACGGTACCGAGTATTTTTCGAAGGATTTTTCTCTCGAAACGACTGATGATATCTTCATCCGCTTTTGATAGAGTCCATGCAGTTCTATAAAGTATAATGATCATGGTCTTATATAGGTTTTCCTTAGTTTTGTCTGGATAAGGCCTTACTACTACTGTGCCTTCTTAGCACAAAGAAACAGGGATTGACAAGAGCGATTCTTCGTCTTATTTATGATGAGCTGTTGGTGGCAGAATTCGTAGCAGACAAAGTCCTTTACTACCTCAAAATTATAGCTGCCGATTATGACGCTCTGTCCAAGTTGTTGGTGTTGCGTTTCATTTCTTGTTGACAGCGTATATTTGGTCTTGCCTCATTTACCGCTAAACCAATTTTGGCAGCTTCGTTTCAATACCAGAGAATGCACCGGTGGCAGCCCGAACAGATCTACCAATTATGTCAATATCATCGGCGTACGGTAGTAGTTGCACAGACTTTGAAAGATTGTGCCTCTGGTGTTGGCTTCTGAGCTCTCTACAAATCTCAAGTATTATGTTAAAGATGTCACATGAAAGCGCGTCATGTTGTCTAAACACTTTTTGACATCAAACGTTTCGCTTAAGTCGTTACCAAGCAAGATGAAGCAGCGGGCGTTCTCAATCGTCATTCTGTAGATACGAACAAGTTTGGCAGTGATGGTAAAACTAGACATAGCTCTATATAGCTGTATCAATGCTGTCGCTTGAGGCCTTAAAATCGATGAATTATGGCGAGTATCGATTTGAACTTCTTGGGTTTTTTCCTGGATCCATAATATCTGAGTGTTAAAATTTGGTCGATTGCAGATTTTCCTGGGCTGAAACCACACTGAAATGGTCCAGTCAGGTTGTTCAGATGTTCACACAATACGTCAAATAAGATCTTGGGCGCAATATTGAGGAGACTTATATCTCAATACTTAGCGCAGCGTAGAGGGTCTCCTGTTTTGTTGATCGGGCATACGATACTGAGATTTTATTCACCGCGAATACAATCTTCTGACTAGATCTGAGAAATGAGTCTCTCGTCATTTTTGAATACCCCGGACGACAAGCCGTCATGTCCAGCTGCTTCATTGGATTTCAGCTTGGATATTGCTATCCTTATTTCATGTCGGTCAGATGGACGGAGGATTTGGCTATCATCTAGGTTGAATGATTTATTATGCTTGACAGTGGGACGTTGGGCTTTTTCTCCATTATGCAGTCTGCGGAAAAAGTTTTAGCATATTCTCTTGACTTTACTACAAGGTTTCTTTCTCCATCTCTACACGTTCTTTATACCTATTTGTAAAACTTTTATACGTTGATCCTGGAGTACAACCTCTCAATATCTTCACCGCGCGCTTCTCATGCTCTTTTTTTCTTCGACTGAAGAAGCTGATATCCTTCCAGTCTCTTTTATTCGTTTTGTACGTTTCTTGTTTAGCTGAATGTGCTTGCTGGCATTCTTCATCATACCAAGGATTTCTTGGTGGAGGTAGGGTAATATAAAGCACATCGGTTGCGCCGTCTCTGATGTCACTTTGGCAGCGTTGCCGCTGGTCCCCTGTACTTGATGCCCACGGTATAGGAGAGATGTTGGGAGACTTCGGGATATACGTTTTATTGCGATTACAAGTAGTTCTTATTGTGGCCCTTGGGAAACCCGGTAGTGGTGATCAACAAGGTGATGATCAGAGTCAATGTTGACTGCATGGAATGTTCGGATGTACAGAATACTGTAGGCATGAATTATGTTTATCGCAATGTGATCACACATAAAATCTTTTGAGTATACCTTCATAGATTCCCCATTCTGCCATCATTGATGCTAGAAAAAGTGCGCCTAGAATGCAGAAAATATTACAGAAAGCATCTAGCATCAGATAGGTGGTGCCGTGAACCCTCCAACTAATGACGTATATGCTGTCGACGATGAAACCATGAATAGTATAATAGTACTTTTACAAGCATTACCGTAGATAATTGTGGATAAAACCGTAGAGCATACGAAGAAAAATACATCAAAATCAAATCCTAAAACAGAAGGAATAAATAATGGCGATGCTGTAGAAGTATGCAAGAATACTGCATAATAGATCATATAATCTGCCGAACACTCCAAGAAGTATCTTTAGAACACGAGTTGTACATATACAGACTTTTATTTTCACGAACTTATTCTCGGTGTTGTTTTCATTCTCAGTGATCAGACAGGACATTTGCGATATGACACTTAAACAGACGAGCGACATGTGGCGCGAATGTGCAATCGTTAAAAGCGATTATATTCCTTCACTTGAGTACTAAATTTGGGACGCAGTTTCAAACCAGCTACTCTTTACGTCACATACTTGCGTATGCACGTTCGATTGGGAAGCTTCGTTACTCCTTCTGGGCGTAAATTGTGGAGGACCTACAATCTCTACTTTTCTTGCTACAATTCTTTCGTACTCATTCCAATAAAAAAAACGTAAAGCTTTCAGAACAGCTATCATTACATATCACGTTTAAGAAAGTGATAACTCACGAAAATGCTTTGCGCACTGCACTATCGCTTTCATCAAAGCGGCACAGCAAGCAAAAAGTACAATCATGAACACAAACCCCCGGATCCGAATACCCCCTACCATAGTTCTTACTATATTTTTTTTTTTTTTACTAGAACCAGCCAAATAACAATACAGCGCTGATATTCGTATTTTTATTATGATGATGAAGTTTTTTTGCGACCACTTTGGGCAAAAAACTTCCTGCTGCTGCATATGGGGTGTCATGACGCACGGATATGGTCCAGCAGCTGGCACTTTTGCTATGTTACTGCTCATCTCATCAAGATGAGCCATAAGAAGCCGTTTGATTAATGGTGGGGAAATATACAATTTTTTTCCCTTCCTTTGCTGCTCCTCCATAACCTCGTGCGAATCCACTGTCGAACCCTTACTCAAGCATCGTCACATTTACTTCCATTATTTCTTTGAGATATTAGTTGCCTTTTTATGAGAGCGCTCACCACCTTGCCAGCATGAGTATCTGTATCTACGTATCACATTTTTCTAGGTCCTCTTTTCTTGCTGTGTTTTTTATTTTTTCTTTTCGTCAATTTCTTCAAGATTTTTTTCTCCATCTTTATGCTTTCATTTCTCTTACCGAGCATTTGGCGGATAAAGGAATATGACAAAATGTATGATGAATTATTTGTGATTTGTGAGTGTGGGGCGAATGTGAGGGGTGAGGTGCTCCACCAGCACCACCCCATGGTGTATGACTACAGGGATGTCAGTAAGGATGAAAAGAATGAATAGAATGGGAATTGGCGTAGGAGCCAGAAGTACAACTTGTAGATGAAAATGGCAGTGCAAAAGACGAATTGAATATTTGCCCTACTCATCATTAAAAAAAAGAAGGATACTTTTTTCGTTTTAACAATTTTTTTTTTGGCTACTGTTCCAAAATGTAAAAAAGGAATGAACAGGAGGAATTTTTTCTCTATTTTCTTTTTTTTTTTCGGGGACAATTCAAAGGCTTCCACAGTTCCACCATCGTCGTCGTTGTCGTTTATGATAATCGGTTTAACGGTCTTGCCATTGCACATTAGACTGTAATATGTTTGGGAGTGAACTGTTTGTATGAATGATTGAGCGAAATGTAATGTAGACATTTCAACATGGAATTCGGCCCAGTTTTGTTAGGTATACGGGGAAGCAAAATTATATCTACTAGACAATTGTCGGTTAATCGAGAAGGATATTGTCAACAATCAGTGTTTGGATATCAAATTGGAACATTTTCAAACGAAAGTAAATTGGTAGGTACCAGTAAAATATTTCAGTTTGAAAAGTTTATCTTTGTAGATATAATGCTTGTTCATCATGCAAGGGTTTGAACTCTATATTGAATTTCATATTCCTCATGCTCGAATGTAAGTTAAAGATGTCATCAAATGCTATGCTAGTTTAATATAAGAAAATTCAGTTTCTTAAGATGACTAACATTGCTTTCAAATGTACTCGTACGTACATACAATACTATCATCGAATTTATATCATCCGATATCGACGATTTCAATTTGAAACCAGAGAGGGTGATTCATTTAGACTTCTTTTTTTTTTAAATAGGATTTTTTTACAGATCACGCGTAACTGGCCTTATGGTGTCATGATATTCTTATTCAGTATTGTTTGACAAATCATCATGGAAAAGCTCACACCTCAATATCATCTCCAAATTATTCAGCTGTATTATGAAAATCAGCTTCGTGCGCTTCGAGCAACATATGGTGTGCATCATTGACGTTCCGAGTCCGTTATTGACTTTACCATACGCAAATTCGGGTCTTAGTGTACGTTATTGGATAATACGCGACCGAATAGACATTTCGGCGAGAAGACCTTGAGCAATCGATTCGACGCCGATCTCAACATATAGGCTAATCTTATTCGATAACTTGGCGAATTTTAATAAAAGAGGATCTTGGTTTAAATGCTTACAAAATCCAACTCGTTCAAGCATTGACAACGCCAGACTTGAATTTACGCTTAACTTTCAGTCAATGGGCTCTGCAACAGCTCAATGAAGACCTACGGTTTTCGAATCGAATTTTGTTCAGTGATGAGCCCCATTTCTGGCTCAACGGTTATGTAAATAAACAAAGCTGCCGCATTTTGGTAGACAAACAACCTGAAGAGTATGTCGAACTACCGCTACATCCACAAAAATGCACTGCTTAGTGTGGTTTATGGGCTGGTGGAATCATCGGTCCGTATTTCTTTAAAAATGAGGCCGGACAGAACATCAACAGTCAATGACCACCGCTACTGTACGATGCTAACGGACTTTTGCTGCCGGAAATTGAAGCCCGTGATGTCGGCAACATTTGGTTCCAATAAGACAGGGCTACGGCACACACAGCGCGCGAAACAATATCTATATTGAGAAAGAACTATGGTGGACAGCTAATTTCGCGCTTCGGACCTGTAAATATGCCACCTAGATCGTGTGATATCACACCTTTAGACTTTTTTCTTTGGGGTTATATAAAGTCAAAAGTCTTCGCCGATAAGCCAGCTACCATTCAGGATTTGGAAGCCAATATTACTCCCGTAATTCAGCAATTCAGTCGTATGGCTGGAAGTAGTGATCCAAAATTGGACCTTCAGAATGGACCATGTACCGCGTAGTTACGGGCAACATTTACACGAAATAATATTTAAAAAGTAAATATCAGACACTGTTCTAACATCCAAATTCATTTTATGTATTTTATTTAAAATTAAAAAAAAACAAGTCTTAATGAATCACCCATTATATGCACATACAACTTGAATTTGTTTTCTCGCTTTTCAAAACAGTATGACAGACAATTACATTTTTTTAAATATAATTTTATTTTGGCCCATTCATTCTTAGTGGGATGTAAGGTGACAGCAATGCCAGCGTGTTCGAGTCTTTGCATTGCATTCCTGTCTTCTCATCTCATATCCTGAATTATTGTTTCACAACGTTCGGCTAAGTTTTCTATGGATGTCCCATTTCCTTATCTGAGTGACATAGAATGAAGCCATTGTCAATTATAACCCATAGTTGTCTGAAGTACATCAGGAACAACAGAAGTGAGGTAATGCAATCTTAATGAAACCCATTTCTACCACTTTTGTTTGTAATTTTGATAATACAAGGTTCTCAACCAAAAGGTTTCATTTTGATAAGTCTAATGTGGTACCAATAACAAAAATGGAATGGTTCAACAATGCACTCGAATTGTTGAGATTCTACAAAAATGGTGAAAATTTCGGTTAAACAGTTCGAAAAATTTAAAGTTTCAGACAACGTGAAGCACTGCCTAGCCAAGCTATTGTAATATTGGTGCAGAAATTTTAGGCATTGTGAGAAGTTAGTGATGTTAAGAACGGAAATCATGCCCGGCGTACAAGAATAACTGGGAGTAATGCTTCTGTGGCTCGAAGTGTAGTCAAAATCCAAAGTTTGTAGTGAATGAATTGCGTTCAAGATATGTATGCGAGAGATGTGCACTACGCAGCACATACATACAGATGTGTGTAAGTGGCCGAAACTATTGCTCTTTTACGAGAAAAGTTTCCTTTCATTTTCTCGAAATGGTAATCTAAATTGGCCGCCTTGATCATGCGATTAACACCGTGCTACTTTTTTCTTTGAGAACATGTAAATGAGAAGAATTATGCCAACGCTCCCCAGTCAGTAGAAGCCAACTTCCGTGGTGTTTTCGATGAAATAGAGCCGCTAAAGTGCGAGAATGTGATGAACAATTTTGCCATACCATTTTACCTCTCATGCAAAAGGTAACCCTAACAAGATTTCAAATCAAGAGATAATGGATGTTGCAATAAACTCTAGTCAATACTTTCAATTGGTTCGTAAGTTGTTGATACGGTCTATAAAAGAAGATTCGAGCTAAATAAAAGCCTACTATCAACATCGAATACTGCTCTAATTTTTTACTGGATACTATCTGGACTACGACGTCAACAACGCATATTCTCCAATTAACATTTTTTGGAAGTTTGACGAGCATGCCTGCTTTCTATACTTAAAATCAGATTTTATGAAAGGCATGATATTTCGAAGGATAATAATGCGTCATTTCTATATTTGAGAAAATTGTTAGGGCATCTGTTCTAGTCGCGGGTGTTACATTAGCTATCTAGGTAAATAGACTAGTTTGTTTCTGATGGCGGATGTAACGCTATCGTATAATGGTTAGCATTCCAATATCGTCTTCAAGTTTGTTTTGGAGATTTCTCATGTTGTTACTATACGGCACCAAATTATTTTCAAATAGTATAGCTTGTAGAATTTCTCTTGATGGTTGTATGTTCCAGATGTGTCTGGAATTCCGAGGTTGTGATTTTCCATTAGAAGTTGTCGATAACAATTATGGAGTAAACATGATGTAGTTGAATTTGATTTGAAGCTGGATTAAGACGCATGTATGCATCATCAGAAATAGTTTTGCGTTTATTTTTCATAATCAGCGCGCTTTCAAGAGATTTTGTTTGCAAGCTATAATAACTAGAGAATAGAGAGCTCGGCAGGACATAGCATAAGCGAGATGTACGTCTTTGGAAAGTATCACGATATTTCAGGCTAAACCCGAAAATGTGCTTGATAGCAAACTGATGAGCATTCATGATGAGACGTGTATTACGGTTGAGTGATGGAAGGGGCGAAACGCTACTGGAAATTTCTGTGGAGCACTGGTAGTGAAAATAGGGATAGTAAAAGGAGACATTCCGCAAGTGTTTGAAGGACTCAACTGACTGAGTGATATTAGGATTACCTATGAGTTTTACCGCACGGTTTCGAATTCTATTTAGCAGATGCAGAGGTGTTAAAGGAAGACCTGACCAGATATGGGCATTGTACTCAAATTTTAGGAGATTAGAGGGGGTGAACTATTTCTTACATCGCTTCAGCGAACTTAGATATTTCACTACATTTTTGGCGACGACGAATATGTGGTCATTCCAACATAAGTTGTCATTGATACTCATACCGAAATTGGAAGGTTTTTCGGTTTCAACAACGCAAGTGCCATTCATGAATAGTAATTGGGTGTATAGATTTCGTTTTAACGACAGCAGGCAGCATTGTGTTTTGGAAACATTAAATTAAATTAAATAAATTGCACTTTTTGATAGTTTCCCAATTCGTTATGCTGTTAATAATGAACGAATATGAAAAGCAGAGAGTACTGTCATTAGCAAGAGAATATATTGGATTAGAAGTAGCAGAAAAGAGATCGTAGATGAAGATTAAAAAGAGTGTCGGAGACAGAATGGAGCGCTGTGGCATACCAGCATTTATTTTGTGGATATCAAACATGAATCCATCCAAGACAACTTGAATTGAACGTTCCGAAAATTAATTTTTAATCTATTAAAGAAGGGACTCGTCGATCCCAAATGCACGTATATTCGACAAAAGAGCCTGATGCCAAACTCTGCCAAATGCCTTAGAAATACACCCTGCTTTCACCAGATTAATGTACTCTTTGGTTCCACTTTGCGGTGAGGCATGCCATCAAATCAGCAGTGGACCGAGTACTACGAAAGCCGTACTGCCAGTCATTGAGAAGTTTTCGTGATCTGGGATGAGCTGAAGGTTCATCAACGTTTGCATGACCTTGGAAAGCAGGGTCATAAATGTAATGGCTCCGTAGGAGGAGAGAGAAGAAGATTCGCCTATTTTAGGAACGGGCTAGCCAAATGCTGTTTAATATATGCTCGGAAAGAGTCCTAAAGAGCAGGAATATTGAAAAAGCTTACACAGTAGTTTTATCGCCGTGGAAGAATATCTCTTCAGAGAAGGAGAGATATACCATCTGGACCAGTGGATTAGTAAATGTGAAGACCTTTAAGTACTTTTGCTACGCAATTGTGCATTCGTCCCATTGAAAATTCGACGCACTCAAGTGTATTGTTGAGCTGGCCGAAAAGTGTGTAGCAAACACATTGGCCTTGTCCAAAAGTTGATAGCTGGAATGTCATTAGAAAAGAGTGCTGGTATGTAGGATGAGGCAGAATTTTTAATTTTTTTGACGAGCGGCCAAAATCGTTTACTACGCGCTGTTGAAACATTGTATTATTTTGGGTTTTTTTTTTCGTATTGAAATTTCACACACTTGAGAAAGTCGCTGCATTCATTTATGTCGTCCTCATAAACTAGAATGAGGAAGCATTCTGGAAACAGGAGTGCTTTTCAAGTACCCAAGGAATGCTGTTTCAACTAAAGGCTGAACCGAATGAAATATGAAATATAAAATAAATTTTAAACGTTGTCCTAAATGTGGAGAACTATGGTTCAAACCATGGTTATTCCTTAGCTAACATCTAAAAAACATTGTTTCACTATCTTTCACTTTCAACATGCACCTCAATGAGGGATCTTACATAAATAATTGTACAGGATTCATCATTTAATGGCGAAGATGTGTTTCCACAAGGCGACAGTTATATTGTATATCTTGCAACGTAATTGAGCAAAGTTATATACCTATAACTTATAAGGGCATAAAGGACGAATGTTGTAGATAGAGTGGACGATCGGTAAAAGCATTCCAGGGGAGTTAAAAAAAAAATTGGGACCCGAAAGCAGTTCGGTGAATTCAGCATTCCGACTGAGTTACAGCCAACTTTGTGTCCTCCAACTACAATAGTTTGAATGTGATGAGAGCATTCAGCAAAGCCTTTCTTATAGCAGACAGTCGTTAGGCAAGATCCAATAGACAGTGTATGCGTATACGAGCATGCCTGAGTGTAGAAGTTAAAACCATTGAGTAAATAATAAGTGAATGTCGCAGACAAATACTGGGAAGGACAGACGTCTTTCACTTACACTCATTTGCAAATGAAGCGGAAATTAATCCTCCAGAATAAATTTTCCACATTTCAGTATCGAATGTAAAGTTCTGGATATGAAAACGCTTCAACACATCCTGCATTTCCTTGAATTGTCAAGGGATTCAGAATAAATCCGCAAAAGTATTTGAACTGTACCGAAATTTAAATATTTGCAAATGAATAAAAACTCTCCTTGACTTCAAAGTATTACGATAACTCTATCACAGAGAACAGAGCTCAAAGAAGAAAGTGTTTTCTACACAGAAAGCAGAAATACTTTACATGCTCCCACTTTTGCTTAAATAGCTTCTTAACACCGGAATTCTGGGAGACCATTCGGTGATATTAAAAAAATCATCCACGAAGCTACTTTCGTTTATTTCTTTGTTAAATAAACAATAAGTTGAGGAGCAACAGCCCGATTTTCAGTCCATAAAAGCTGTTTACCTTCTTTTAATCCGAAAAAGTTTGCTGCTTATATTTCAGTTTCACAACTTCCAAAGTACATACATATTGGTAAATATTTATCCATATCATTATGTGAAATTTTTTCAAGTTAACACTCCACCCTTTAGGCAACATTCCATCCTTCCTTGTCTTCCTGTCGAGTTGAAAGCTCAAGGCGATCTTAGCAATCAAAAATTTACGCAGATACAATAATAAAATTTTTCAACACAAAATCCATCTTCGCCCTATTTCTGTACTCAATCAATTCCCCGTCTTTAAAATGAAATATATTTCTGATTTTAAAATCCTCTATCCTTCTCCATTAGCACAAAACTTGATGGATATCTTTCAAAAACAAGATAACAGAAATAGAAAACTTTTCAAGAAATTGAATGAAAAACCATTGAAGGCCTTTAACATTTTTTTCATTTCTCAAATAAACTGGAGAACAACGTAAAATCATATCAAGGACACAATAAAGTATCATAAAACAAGAAAAACCAAAACGAAGATATCCGTTCTCTTAGTCTTGTCTGGAGGCACATTAGTATTTTACATGGGTCGGCTTGTTTAAATGGATCTAATTTCATAGGCCAAATGTTCTTCCGTTAAATTACCAACGAGGAATGCAACGTTTACAACAGCAACAAAAGGACTTTCGAGTTACTACAAAGTACAAGTGAGAAAAAGTATCTATGTCTTCCCATTTGTATGCGTTGCGTACATATGAGTATATTTTGAGACACTTTTCACAAATCGTATGCTGTCGTAATCCCCCTTACCACAGGGTGCTCATGTTGTTTCCTCATTAAAACATTTTAATACCAAATCACTGCCATGGTGTGTGTCCCATGATTAAGTGATACTCGACTCACAGCCATACCGATACGAATGTGTAGGAAGTTACAACATTATCCTGTGTGGATTTCACAATCCTCATACTTTTGTGAGTCGAACGCCGCCAACTACCATAATACCTACTCGTATGCGGTAGGAGGACCAAGGAATCGTATTCATACTCATATGTAAGATCTTTTCATAAAATAGAAACCCCTTTCCTTCCGTTTAATTAGTCTCTTCCTTTGATACCTTGGAAAGCGACAAAGGAAAAACAGAAAACGACGAGAGTAGGAGAATAAATAATCAAATAAAATAAAACCGACGAAAGATGTAAAAGAAAAAACCAAAACCTTAAAGAGGCTCAAAGATGAAAGATGTCAAGAGCAGCCATCCTCTGACGAAAGTATGATGTAAAGTCTGCGGTTTTTTTTTTTTTTTTGTGGTTGAGGGTCCCTTCGAGACTGTGTTTCCAAGTATAGTATTGAATAGCCTTGTTGAAGATGTAATTCTTAAAGAATGTTCACCACACACTCTGGGCTACAGATTTTTCAGCACTAAATTGTTCAATTAAAGGAACATGAAATGGAGAAACAAAGTAAAACCCATGCCTATCTTCGGTTGGTTTGAGTTGGCATAGGCGAATGCACGTGTCAGTGGTTAAATTGGCTCGAGGATTACGAATTTAAGTTGTTTAGTGAAAAATTTTCTGTTTTCAGCGGAGTGGATAGAGAGGCGACGAGCGAAGTTGAAACAGTTTGAAAACATCATGCGCGGTTAATAAATGAAGACATTATTAAGACTTCTTGACTTGCAGGCCACGTGAGGAAAACGGAAATTGTATGTGCTCCGCTGTCTACCACAAGTACAATCTGAATGCGAATGCCTAACCAACCGAAAGAAGGCTGCCCTGGCATCTATCAATCGCGAACAATTTCACAGTCTCACGTTAGTATTGGTGTTAGTGTTGGGAATGATTTTTATATTTTTTGCCTACGAAAAATCCAGATGCAAATTACACCACCCGAGATCTGCGAGATGGGGTTTTCGTATTTGATAAATGTTTGTATATCCACTCGTACGTATGCATATCATCAGGTGGCTTCCGGGCAAAGTCATTTTGCAACGCCAACCCTTGAAAGTATATTAACTTAAATGGAATGCCACGAGTAAGAAATAGCGAATGACAATACCAGTATATGACATAATTTTGACTACATACATAACGGTATGTATGTATATACTCGTACGAGTATATGGATACCTCAGAAGGTACGAGAATGATGAAGTATGTTTACAGACACTTGGCGTTGTAATTGAGTGAGTAAATATCTTGAGGATTCAATTATGTCTCTCTCGCATATGAATATTAAATTCGCTTTCACCGTCTCCAATGAAATTGAAGAGTGGGAAAGCACATACTATGCAAATACTTATGCAAGCAATGGCTATACTTAATTGAGATAAAAGCACGATGATGTGTACAATTTAAGAGGAATGAATAAATCACTTAGTCCTCTCTGGCGAAGGAAGAAAGAAATCAACTCAGAAATATGGGTAGAGTAAAATTTAAAGTGAATTTAATTGACAAGTAAATGGAAGGTAAAAACTGAGCAGGGAATTTGCAAGTCTCCAAGGAATGCAGATAGGAAACAGATGGCCATTTGTCATTAAAGAGCAGCATATTTCACCCAAATCACTAGTGTCTCATTTCTTTCTAATCATAAATAGTTCTCCCTTTTTTATTTTAGGAATATGAGTAACCACAAACCAATATTATATATAACCTAGCAAGTTGACAAAGAACAAAAATTGTCAAAAGAAAGTCTACTTCGATTAAGATTAAGAAATACGACGGCCCAGAGCAGCTACAATGCCTATTTGGTAAAATGTGGCCCCAGCAAGAACTTGTTGAATTCTGGCATGTGGATGAAAGCTCCAATATACTTTGCATCAGAGGAAAAATTGCAAATATAATATCAGGGTGATTAGCGTCCTACGGAGGCAAAAGCGCGAAACATGGCTTCGAATAGCTCTTTAGATAGGAAAACCACATGGTTTCTTCACAAATAGCAACAAAACCCCTCGTTAGAAGATAAATATGATTTACGATAAGTGTGAACCACTATAACACCGGGTTGCACTTAAAAAAAACAACAAAGACTGCTTAAAGGTCTATGAGAACGAAGGCCTAGAGGGGCAACCGAGACATTCCGATAGTAAATTGACTGCGATTCTGTACTGAGAATAAGGAAATTTAATTTCTATGGAATGGAGGCAACACGTCTTACGAAAGGCTTAAGGAACATGTTAGCCAACAAGACTCGAACAAAAGCTGGTGATATCATAATAGAGTTGAGGATATGGAAAACGGTTTATGCAAGTATTTAACCAACGAGGATGACTCAAATTCTGCTGTGAAGAAAATTTTGGGCAATAAAAGTCAAGGTTTCCATCGACCTGAGCAAAATGAAGCAAAGACAACAATATCAAAAGCACTACCAGGCTGCCCAGCTAGACGACCTTCTTGTAAACATTAACTGATTTCCAAGATTTGGACGGTGAAAAATATGCCTGATGAATTGAACCACACCATCGTTTGGCCGATCCACAATAAAGGAGGCCTTGCTAAAATCTTCAGATTTCACATCTCACGCATATCACCAAGTCTTTTAATGCCACAAAAGCTTGTAGAAAAGAAGTTGCTTTATTGTGGGACTTCTTACTTGAGAAACTCGTATGAAAATTGGAAAAAAATACTGAAACCATTGGCAGGACACAGTGATCAGTTATGCTGCTTTTGCATATATAAAAAAAGCGGTAAAAACAAGTTCAGATCAGGGCCGAAGATCTCAACAATAATGAACGCAAAGAACCCATCAATCAGACGGAACGACACAATACACTGATTTAGCTTAAAGATCTAAGGATTTTGCCTACCTCTTCTCTAATAATAATTCTGATAATGGCACCTCATCAGAGATCAAATGGGGAGGCACTTTCCACTCAATTTTGTATTTAGCCCCACGTCGAAAGCAAAGAAGCAAAGCCATGTCAGCCATGAAGACACTCTATATGAAGTCGTATTCATTCCAGTAAAGACCTTTGGTGCAATTGCATTGACGTTAGCGAAGCCCGATGAATATAGGATTATTCGGGAGATTTTTTTTCCGTTGATGGGCTTTTAATTAAAAATTAAAATTAAAAATTAAACATTTTTTTTTCTTTTTTTTTTAATTAAACTTCTGTTTTATCTGCAAACGGCTTTGAATGATGTCTAAATGAACCTACAAGAGTAGTCCAATCATCAGATATAAATACATATATCATATCCTTGGCAGACTTGATCGAAGTTCAAATATAGTTCTCACCAGTTCTATCTCAGATTTGAATATATCTAATCATTGGTATTGTTCTTCAAGGTGCTAGTTACAAGAATACTGTTAAAACCATACCTTTGAATAAAACTTAATGGTTGTCTAGTGAATGAAAACTGGACTGATGATAATCTTTCAACTGCTTGCGGCAGCGTTACCAGTATTTTGAATATGCATATCACTTCATGTCAGACCGCAGTCTAACTGTACTACAAATAAAAAGAGTACTCGTATGTGTAAAATCTTGATAGGATATAAGAGAGACGACATAGTCTTGATATCGCGTTTGTCTCAGGATACGTCAGGTGATCGCGAATTGCAGATCGTTTTGACACTTTCAAAATCCGGTCACACTGACTTTCTCAATGGAGATCAACAAGTCATACAATTTTGACAATGTTGGCTTGATCAGCGATTCTCAAAACACAAGCTTTACACATGGACATCTGTACGTGGCACTATCGCGATGCACATATGCACATTTCATGTGGAAAGGAAAATTGAGTGCAACCTCGAACACAAGATCATCCGGAAAGAATGAAATTCGACCACGATCGATAACTGTTGTAAGTTTTTCTATAATTACTAGATTCATTCAGCTTCTTTGCTTCGGGGTTAGGCGAACGAAGTGAGTAGGGTGTAGAGCCCCATAGTAAAGAAATAAAAATAGAAATTATTTCTGATGATTTTCAGCAAACATGATGGAAAACAACAAAAAACACACTACTACAGACATAGTCTGGCATACGTAGTCTACTGTATCGCCTAGTCTTTGCTTTATCCACAATTCAACAATTGTTTAAATAAATGTCTAAATCATTTGTACAAATTGTTGCAATGTACGAATGCTACCTGACAAATCGTTATCAATCATTCTCAAGATTGTCGAATAAATTAAAAGCTAACAAGCGAGAAAACAAAATAATAAGTAAAAAAACTCGGCCTGAAATATGAACTCGGTGCGTTTTCAAAATTATAACATTAATACAAGGTAAGGTCAAGTAATGTCATAATGTGATTATTATTATTATTATTATTTCGAGGGATCTTTACAAATGAATTTGTAAAGTCCGGAATTTTCATGCCGGGGTACTATGCCCATGTGGCGCTAGTCAACAGCACGCGGTGTACCGAGTTCCAATGTCATAATGTGAATTGGCTGCCATTTGATAGAAATGAGAATTAAATTTGCTCTCACGAAAAGTTTACTTGAAGGTGAAAAATTGATGACATTAAGTTGGAATAATGTAACGGTCAAATAACCACCTCCTGAGTTGATGCGCATTTATGTTTGTTTTGCGGCGTTTTGAATTGTTGCTCGCTAAACGTTTGGCTCCAAAGTGGTGATTTCTTCTTCAATGTTGGCGTTCAAGATTTGCACGGTTTATGGTTTGTTGTGGTAGACGCGAGACTTCAAAAGGCCCCAGAGGAAGAAGTCTGGCGAAAATTGGTGATACAAGATCTATATCGTTGCCTGAGCTGTGTGAGCGGTTGCTCCGTCCTGCTGGAACCAAAAATGCTCAATACCCAGTTCAGAAACTTGTGGTAAAAAAACTCGTTTAACATCTTTCTGTAGTGCTCACCAGTTACGGTTACGGTGGTGCCGTCGTCGGTGTCCTTAAAAAAAATAGGTCCAATAACTTTTTCATTGCAAATGCCACACCAAATGGTCACTTTGAGGAGATGCAATGTCTCTTCGTGCATTTCATGTGGATTTTCGGTGTGCCAGAAATGCAAATTTTATGTATTCACATAACAACTTAAGTGTAAATGGGCTTAGACGAAATTCACATGGAAAGATTTACACCCGAACAACGCTTACGAAACATTGAATTGTACAATACTATCAAAATTTGTGCTCTGTGAAAATTGTTTTTCGCGCACCATGACCATTTTACGGTCGTCATAATCGAGCTACTGACCATAGCCAGTGACCAGATTTCGCATCAATTTCACACTATTGGACATCAAGCCACCCGAATGACTTGCCACAGTGTCGAATTTTTTATGAGTGGGCCTTAGAAAAACTGGAGGAAGATCCGCTTTTTTATCGAAAAATTGTCTTCAGCGACGAAGCTCATTTCTGGTTGAATGGCTATGCTAATAAACAAAACTGCTGAATTTGGTCCGATGGACAATCTTAGGCAATACAAGAGCTGCCAAAGCACCTGTTGCATTTCGCTGTTTAGTGCGGTTTATAGTACGGCGGAATCATTGGCCCGTATTTTTTCAAAGATGACCGTAAGAACAACGTTACCGTCAATGGCGCTCGCTATCGTTCAATGATTTCAATTTTTTTTTTTGCTCAAAATGGGCGATCTGTGGTTCCAGTAAGACGGCACTACATGCCACACTGCACGCGAATCGATGGACCAATTGTGAAATGAGTTCGGTGACCAAATTATTTATTGTTTTGGACCAGCGAATTAGCCGACTAGATCGTGCGATTTGACACCTTTGGACCATTTATTATGGGGATACGTCAAACCACTCGTCTATGCCGATAAAATGGCGTCAATGGTAGCCTTGGAAGACGAGAAAAAAAACTTGAATCTTCGATAAAGATTCCTGAATTTCCTGAGCAAACAGAAATATTTGCAGATTTTGCCACAGAAAATTCAAAAACGCCTTTTATATACTATTTGCTTCATATTTTACAAAGTCTAGCATTGTATGTGGTTAGGCTGAACATATTCAGAATTGTACAATACTCACACAATCGTCATGCATATTAAGGACAACCTCAAGAATTGTGTAATTATCTAATTAAGGTTGAAAAATGCAACGGTTTTTGTTAAAGATTTGTTTATTTTAAATCTAACAACTACTCAAATGCACTTCAATTAAAGGTTAATTCCTAAAACCGTTTTTTACCAAAAAAATCCAAGTTGGACGGCACTTAAATTTTTTTTATAATTTACGCGCGCCTAAGGGGTTAGATACCCTTTTACTGTTGCTAGGACGCGGGCGGAAAGGCAGAAGGAGGAGAAAGGAAAATTGTTTTGTAGTGGTTTGAAACTCAGGTGCATTTGGTTTCGATATTAGCTCTCCTAGGGGGAGAGTCCGATTAGGACGGAGAGTTTTTTCGTCACACACAGTGATTTGAAACTCTACAACAGCCAAATCTACGTGTCAGTGTTATGCCTTCACACGCAGAACTTTTCTGTCTAAGTTCCAATTACACAAATAAAAAACTTGAAAGACTTTTCATGGGTAGGATTCGAACCTTGACCTTCCGAGTGAGAAGCGATTGCTGGTACCACTACACCACGGCCACCCCTAATGGCGAATGTAGTACTTTTTCAATTGTACATGGCTGGATATCACTTATTTACATCTACAAGTAGTCACTTGGCAAGAACAATTTAATTCTTAGGACACCCACAAGATTTCTGACATTTCAAAGAGCATCTCTTAAAAAAATTCTTTAAATGCTAGAATTTTAATTTTGTAATACTTAAGAAAACATCAAAGCAGGCACTTGAACTTTCTGAATAGAAGAGAACAAAAGGAAAGTACTGTGCTTAGCTACAATATTGTATATGAAATTGTTTTAAGATATTTTTCTTTCAAGGCAGCGGGTGAGCAGGTCTCTTTGAACTTTAAAATCAGCTTTTTATGTTCGACTTTTTCAATTATTTTTGTGTTTTTTTTTCTTGTTTTTCATTTGTTTTAGAGAACATGTTGTGTATTTCAACAATAATTTATATGACAAACGACAAATTAGTAACTTCAAATGTCTATTTCTTTGACGACTCGATACTCGCAGCTCTACCGAAAGTAGATTTCGAGCTTGACAGGACATTTGGTGTAGTAGACTCTATGCCGTCATTTTAAATAGATCTTACAACACCTAGGATGTCCTAGAGAAAATTATATGCGAGCTATGTGTGTTTAAGATATCGCTTTCTTCACAGAAGAAGCTGTCGGAGGAAGTGGTTTGCCCTGATAACTAAAACTGGTTTACTTTGACTAACTCGTACGCCTAAACATAACTACGATACGTGGATAAAGTTTCTTGTCTGTGAGGATTCTATTATTATATTGTACTATTCGGGCTGACTGATAATATTATTCGATCTTAAGAGTTCGTAATCCTCCAAATACCGTCAACGCAAACGGGATCAAAAATCGTTCGAACAACCTTCACCTCCACCTGATTTCATTTAAGCTATAGAGAAGGGATGATTATGCCTATTAATACTTAATTGCCTTGTTCAGGCAAAGGAACAGCGATTGGCAAGAATAATCCCTCGTGTGATTTCTAACTATCATAATTATCACTCTGATAGGGGAGAGGAGAGACAAAATCTGTAACTACCTCAATGTTAAAGCAGTCTATTGGGACATCTTATCCCATCCTGTCTATAGCACATATTGCACTTACTTGCGTTCAGAACGCAATCTATTCTTGCCGCTTCTGTTGAAGTATTTTTAAATACATCAATGCCAGATCATTCTGCCAATGATATAAATGTCGTCAGCATTTGCAAGTGCATTTGCACAGGCCTTTGGAAAATTGTGCGTAACGTGTTGGTCTGCTAGTTCCAGACAATTTTCAGATTCCGTCATACTTACATACTTAAAATAGCGCTAGAGCTCCAGTCAGCTCAAACTTCAGCTAGTTGCTTCCAATTTCGCACGCTAAGTTGGATAAAACCTCCTCCCACTTGCGTACACCAACTGTACCAGTTGCGGTTTTCCTCTACTGCGCTGTCACTTGGGAGCGGATTCGAAGATGGGAGCATTGATGTTCATCCGCTCTACATGACCTATGCATCTCAGCCGTTGGATCTTCACTCTTCACTCTTCGCTGTACAGCCCGTACAGTTCTCCTCCTCCACCTATCGTCTATACAGACGGGGCTGAAAATCACTCGAAGATTTTTCCTCCATTTTTGATTAAGTCCATCCATCTGCACCAGAAAACAGGACTGGGATTATTAAGGTCTTACAGAGGGTCACTTTTGTTAGTCAATGGTGTGGTTGTCTGAACTGATAGTGAAGCCTAGGTAGACAAAGTTCTTAACTACCTCAAAGTTTTATCTGTCGAGGGTGTCGTTCTGTTCGAGACGTCGGTTTTGGGTGTCATTTCTGGTTGACAGCATACACTTTGTCTTGCCTTCATTGACAGTTATACCCATCTGTTCGCAGCAGCAATGAACAAGGCAAAATAAAATGCTCAAAGCAAAAACACTCTCAAAGCAAAACACACAAGAGAGTCTCTGTAGTAACCTGCTTGTAATGTAAAAGATCACTTCTGCCGCGATCGTCAAGCAATACAGACAATTTAATTTTAATCGTGTTTGTTTCTTTATTATTTTTTTTTTAACAATAGGTGGTACAAACAAAGTACCTCCTCAAACACCATCTTTAGCGTTTCCATCTCAATACTCGCGAAAGCGCCAGCCACGTTACTTCCGATTATGTCAACATCATCGGCGTATGCGAGTAATTGGATGGACTATTAAAAGGCAGATCCTGTCATATGCATGCTTAAAATCGACAAAAATCAGGAATCTGTGAATATTTGCCAAGGTGTCAATTAGATCATTGACACTACAGCATATTTAATGCAGAGCACAATGTTAAGAACACTGATGCCTCTTTAGTTTGAGGAGTGCAGAGGTTCTCCTTTTTTGTAAATAGGACAAACGATGCTAAGGTTCCCATTCGTCACTTATACTTTCCTGCCACCGAATCGTAGAAATGTAGCGATGTATGCTGGACTAATAGGCCGCCCAGGACAGCAGTAGGATTATAATCATTCCTTGTTCCCGGTTGGCAGAAAATCTTGGCTTTCGTTTCTTAAGCTGAATAGTTCGCACTGCTTGACAGTACGATGTTGGTCGCCCTCGTCATTTTGTAGTCTGCTAAAGTGGTTTTTCAATATCCTCAGGACGGATTTTGTCTCAAAAATTTGATTTCATTGCTGACCTCTACAGATTTCTATTCAAGTCTTGTTAATTTGGCGTTTGTTTTACCTTTCAGTAAAACTTTTAAATGATATTTGTGGCTAGCACCTCCATATTTGCTTGAAGAGTTGCTCTTTATGACTCTTGCTCTTTGCTACATGTGTTTGACTGCACTCATCACTAAACCAAGGATTTCCTGCGGATGGTCGGGTAAAACACAGCACCTGTGTTATGGAGTTTCTGATGGAATCTTGGCATCAGTGCACTTATTGCAGTTTATAAGGGTAACTCAAGAGGTTGAGGGATACGCTATTGGCGGTGTTAGGATTATAGTCGTTCAATGTTGAATCTCGTCGCAGCATTTATTCACTCTTATTGCATCTGCAATATCCGTGGACGTAGACTTGGTAGCAATTAGGTAGAAGTACGAGTCTATATTGTACTTTCGGAGTGGTGGGGCATCTACAATATAATATGGAAGGAGTTTCTTGAGTCGCGCGCAACATGATAAATTTTAATGAACTGTTTTGTGATCTGTCCACTACAGTGTTCCAATATTCAGGTTTAAAAACCGTGTACTAGATGTAGTTATTTTTTTCGTTCCACAGCTAAGTCAATAAGCCTAAGTTTTTCCCTTTTTTGCGTTAATATCATCATACTTAGAGCATTGCTTGGAGTTAGAAACATTCTTCCGGGCTAGTCTGCATATCAGAATGATGTTGATGAATATAACTTAATGAAGATAGTTACAATAGTAAACGTCATATAAACGGAAATGATGTCTCTTTATAACAATCTGGGGCCTCTGTTAGTTTTGAGTGACCCAGTGCTTAGCACCTCGCACAATCCGAAACCCTAAACGGCCAATCCCTGTCTTAGATCCCTTACGCAAAAGAGGCCGGGTGCTCATAAGTTAAAATCCGCTTCAAGGATATGTGAGCTGCCGTTGACACATTAGTGTTCACTATCGTTATTCCTATACCCTGACTAGCTCTGAAAAATGCTTACCGATTTCGGTTGGAGCTGAAAAGTTTTCTTATAAGTTTTTAAAGAGAGATCCGGTTGAAATAAATAGTATCTTAAGGCTACCACAAGAAGATAAAACAAACAAAGTTGATGTGTAGCCTCGGTGCATATCCTTATACATAATAAGTTACATAAGAATTTACTTCTAAGGTTTAAAAACCACGTACTCATACCCCTACAAATCATTTCTAAGCACACTTTTTTTTTTAATAATTTGATGAAATCGTTTAAGGCCGGAAGTCTTGTCCGACAAAATAACTTGAACTTTCAACACTCCAACACATTGAGCATTAATAAAAGTTTGTATGAAAGCAATTTGCCAAAAGTTATAATATTCTTCCCTTCCTCCTCCATGATGAATAAAATCGTCCCAATCTCTTTATTTTTTTTTGTTTTTTTTTGTTTGACTGAAATAAAAATAAATAAATCAAAAAACCTACCACAGTTGGCTAAAAGTTTCTACTCCACTTGCAAACTTTAGAAATGTCCTTAAGGTTAAATGGAAATACTCGTACTTGATCCTTTCTACAATTTTCTACAAAAAAATTCAACAATAACAACACAATATGAGTGTTGTCGGTAATTATTTTAAAACGCTTTAAACGTTCGGAGTAATGTTTTGACACATGTAGAAGGTTTTCGAATCATTTAAAATGGTTGTGGTGGGCGTTAGTTTGATTATTATTATGTTAACCACATATCAAAATGCGATGGAAAAGTAAATGCTTTTGACTCAGTTTGCAATTCAATCTGATGTGCGCACAAGCGCATAATGTTTACCCTCGGAAACGAACGGACATTTACATACGAATCTACTCGTATATTAAAATTAAGCAGAGCAGTGGTTTGGTATTTAATTGCAAAACGTGACAGTAAGCATGGAAAATTCCAATTAAAGTTTTTGACAGCAATAAAAAGTTCTAAATGTCACATGCAACTGAATCCACAAAAACCAGTTTGAAACATGGTAGGAGGCTCGATATAGAATACGAGTATTTACAAACGTTACGAAGTGTACGTATGCTTAGAGGGAAGCTCTTCAAGTGTTGACATTTTTAGATGTATTCATGGTTTTGAATTAAGTCAGTCTAGGGTTTGAGAAATTGGGTTTGAATTCTGATGGTGGTGTGTCTGATGTATCTCAAAATTGTTTTGAATAACTGTGAAGAGCGATGTTTAAACATTCACTCGTCCCTTGTATCCAATAACTTTGCAATTGTTTTGCAATTGAAACTGGAGTAGTTAATTCGATCTAAATAGTACATTGCTAATTATTGCGTAATGTAACCAGTAATGTATTTATTTGAATTCTTAGAAACAAAAGTAGACAGAGAAAACGATATAACATAGAATGAAATGAATATATATAAGTGTGAATAGAATGTTTTTTGAAGTCTTCGATTTGGAAATAAGAGCAGGGAGGTTCAACACTAATTCTAATATAACATCAAAAAAGGATACAATTTCATATTCCTGTTGGTCGCCGGAGATGAGAGGGAAACTTGTTAATCAAATTTGGGGAATTCAGCTAAGAGGTGAAGCGCCAACTTTATTGCAAACACAAATAAAGTGCAACCAAGTGCGAAATCCTCTGAGAAAAATATGCCTTTTGTGATGTGTACGAATGTAGGATCCTTCCGAAGTCAAGAAGGTCTGAAGATACTATAATTGCAGGAATGGTATTTGAAATAGTGGCAGAATTCAAAAAACGATTTTCGCAGTCGAAGGATTATTTTCGACAATCCATTTGAGCCTGGTTGATTTGGTTTTGATGATTACGGGGCTGAATCATCATCTAGATCATCTAGATCTTTGAAGATCGACAATTGACTACTGTTTTGTACTTGAAAAGTGGCTTGAGAGTATCAAAGACTTCCACGTCGAGGAGGTAAACTAGTCTTAAGATCCTTTTGAAACCAACCACTGTACAGAAGCAATTAACATCCCTTTCTAATAAGAAAAATAGGTCACAAACCCACAAAAACTATGTATCAACCATGCAACAAAGCATACAAAACATATGCAAAGAGAAAAAAAAGGTACACTCAGCAATTGACGACGGAGCTTGTAAAAACTAGAAAGATTACTCAATGGACGAGAGAGGTATACAAGTAGAAATATCATTGCTAGCTGTACATTTAGTGAGAAACAAACTATATTATGAGCTGCCTTACCAGAAACTGGACATACTGGATCTCAAAATTCTGTTACAAGAAATCTGCAAAGTTACACATCGATGCAACTCAAATTTTTCCAGTACACTTCGAACGATTTTATGGGAAAACTTACGATTGTATATAACTTCATTTTCGAAGGTGGGGAAGAGGCACTGACGTACCCAGCTTTAGGATAACATAAATGTAAATAATGAAGATTTACGCCGAAATCATCTTGCATCGGATAGCAACCTGGGTACAGGCAAATAAACTACTCAGAGAGTTTCAAGCTGAATTCAGGAAAAGCTATTTCACAGTGGATAGTATCTTCTGATTGACCAGTATTGCTAGGACTTATCTCGACAAAGGCAAACCACTGTACAGAAAGTCAGCTTTGTGACTTTAATTCCATTGGCAGAAGATCTACGAGTAGTTATCTGGGAGTGTCAGCGGTTGTATAAGCTCTCTACGATAAGAATACAATAGAATTGCAGCATTTGACATGTGTCAAATTGGTTTGAGTCGAAAAACAGACGTTAAATAGGGATGCCACATAAGTCCCATACTATTTTCTTTGTTTTTGGGTGCCCTACCACGGAATAAAATAAAACTCCTTATGTACGCTGATGACATAGCCATTTTATCGGAAACGCCAATCGTGTTGCATAACATGATCAATAACCTACAACAATACTGCAGTCTGTGGTTTTAGTAATACTTAACAATATACAAAGTAATATCAACCCTGTACTATAGCATATGTACGACGAATATTCAGACCTCTAATAAGTCAGTCTTAAACTAACAGTCGTGCCTATTTTTCTTGTCGCTCGTAACATGGTGTCATGGTGTCAGAAGTTGTCACGAATTCGTGCTAAAAAAAAGGTAAATTATAAATTAATAAAAATGTCCCATACCACAGCAAGTACGTCGGGAAGTTTTCAAAACATTGTAAAACCACCCAAAAACCTGCAAATTTATGAAACCAACATAACTCAGTCATAGAAGAGCTTTATGCAGCAGTACAACTGGTTTTCCACAGCCGCTCATTTGGAAAAAAAAACCAAAAAAAAAGGAAATCCAAGGGGCAACATTTATGGCGTGCATTAGTCCAGAAACCATCGAAATATTTAATTCATTTCATGGACAAGCATTTAAATGAGAAACTTGATTGTAAAGGCTAATGATGGTTGCTACCGTAAGATTACGCACAGTTGCAGTGCAGAGATTACAAGAAAACCCCCGAATGCCTAAGTTTAATACCGATAGATTAAAGGATCCCGCAGCCCGCCAACAACTAGGGGAGCACCTATCACAAGGGATGAGAACAATCAGTAGCACGGAACTAACCTCCATCGAAAACCATTAGGATTCTGTGAAAAATGTCTTCATATCTGCTTACTTACTTATGCTTACTCTCTAGTAGGATCATGGATGTCCATCAAATGACAACAAGGGTGAAGAAAGAATTTGAGATCGTTGGGCTAAAGATCAATATGGAAAATACAAAAAGGATCAGCCTTGGAACTTTCGCATCTAAATAAGTAGAGATTTCTGGACAAACAGAAGAGATGGTAGCGAATTTTCAATATCTTGGGAGTATTGATTCTATGGATGTCGGGACTGAACTAGATATAACCAGCCGAATCGGAAAAACAAAGACTGTGTTCGGAATGCTGTCCAAAATATGGAGAAACAACTCTATCAGCCTAATGATCAAGCTACGACTGTTCCACTCCAATGTTGAGTCCTTGCTTCTTTATGGGTGCAGCACTTGAACCCACCAACTTCACCAAGAATAGGTCAGGAGCCCATTGACTCTATCATACGAAGACATAAGTGGCAGTCAATTAGGCATGCGCTTCGTGAATGTCACGAATGCATTGCTAGTCAACCGGTGCAATGGTATCCTCTCACGCAGAGGGGCAGACGAGTGGGCCGACCTAGAAGTACCTGACGAAGAATGATCGAAGATTAATCAGCACAACACGATGGCGCATAGGAGTAGTAGAGTCCCTATGCCCCGCAAGGTGAACCTTACGGACATAATGGGTTCGAAGGCCTAAGTAATTTTATTTGAACCTTTTTAACACTCTCATTTGATAGCCCAAGAGTCAAAGAATCAAGGGGTACCAATATCACAACTTTAGATTTTTAGTCTATTAACAGCTTTTGCAACTGCGCGACTCACCCGTAATATATAGTCTGATTGTTCCCACTTTGACTTTCTCTTTACCTAACAGAGTGTCACACTCACAAAAGGCATTGCATGAGAGATAACAGGGAAATTGGTGACTTTTTAGAGGCATTTTGCAGCATGCCACATACCCGAATAACAACTGAACCCCTGATCATAGATGCAGGAAATTCTAACATTGGTTCGGGTCTTGGGAAGATCTCTGTTTTGAATTACAATACTCGTACATAACACACTCGTGTACTCATTGTGACCTGTAACAACCCAGGTTTTTTTTTAATTTAGCAGACAGAATCAAAAAACTAAATATTGACCAACAGGTCTTATCCCTTATTTTGGTATCTAGTCTCTCTAGCGGCAACGAAAATTGGATAGTGGATCAACAAGCCACTTTAGTTGTAATTAGAAAAGTGTTTTTGAGTATTCGCACCTATGTACAATAGAACGAATTGAGCTAGCTGCCGGTAAATATATAGAATCAATTGGCATCGGAGAGGTAATTTTATGGACAAGCAATTATATCTCGTGTTGTTTGTGGAAGAATTAAAAATGAATTTTGTTTCAAAAATTTCAAAAAGCAACAAGTACACGGTCGTGTACCTACAATTTATTTAATAAAAATTTGGTTCGAGGTATTAATTCATGTAAGATTTCTGAAACGGAATTAAAGTGCAAAAATTGCATCAATACTGTTTGAAAGTTCTGGGAACAGTAGTAGCGAGATTTTGGAAATAGTTCATACTGACATTTGTGAACCTACATATGTACGAGTACGAGTACATACGTAAGAGAAAAACTTCCAACGGAGGTGTGAAGTATTTTCTTATTATTTATAGACGGTTATTCGCTCATGATTTTCGTTTATTTTCTTAAACAGAAAAATTAAGTGAATTGCAATTTAAAAAAATTAAGGTCATGGTTGAGGAAAAAATTAAAATTTTCTGAAGTGACAATTTCACTGAATACATGTGTTAATAATTCTTTGAAAGATTATTTAAGTGAACATGATATAAGAAACTCGGATTTAACAAGATAAAACGTCCTTTAATATGATCTGCAACTTGTTGAAAAAATCGATCAAGAACTTCAATAACTAAAGTATTAATAACTACCTAGAAAGCTTCACTTTCTACAATCTACAATTACTCCATATGAAGAGCCGTTGAAACTTTTCGAAAGCCCCAAATACACGTGTCGCCAATAAGAAGAAACCAGGATGACTGGGCGAAAGAAGATAAAGAAAAAGCTAACGTTTTCGCAGAAACGTTCAAACCATTCGACGGGGAAGTGCTTCCAGAGAATGTCAATACGCTAGACGTGACGACGAATCTTCCAATTGAAAAGGCTACACTTAGGGAACTTAGACAAGTTATAGCTACGCTTAAGCCCAATGACTTAATTATGGGAGATATACCTAAAAGTTTCCCCAAGCTGATCTATCTTATAAATGCCACCATAAGACTAGAGAATGAACCGCATCAGTGGAGAGTCGCCGAAGTTATTATGGTTCCGAAACCCGGTAAACCGCTGACTGAAGTCAACTCATACAAACCAATATCGCTCCTCCCAAGTATATCGAAGGTCTTCGAGCGAATCGTTTTAAACCGATTATTGACACAAATCGTCTCTTGACCGATCATCAATTTGGCTTTAGACATTGACACAATAGACACTCTATTGTTGACCAAGTGTATCGAATAACCGATGTAATTGAACGAACAATCGAGTGTAAGATACTCTGTTCAAGCGCATTCCTTGGCATTTCGCAAGCTTTTGATAAGGTATGGCACGAGGGCCTGAAATATAAGCTTCGACAGGTCTTACCCGAGCAATTGTCTTATATTTTAAGTTCATACTTAGATGACCGACTCTTCCGTGTCAGACACGGAAACGAATATTAGAATTTTAAGACAACAAAGATGGGGTGCCACAAGGAAGTGAACTTGGCCCTGTGCTATATTTGCTTTTTACCCGCGACATACCGCAAACGGACGATACTGTGCTAGCCACATTTATTGATGACACTGCCATATTGGCAACAGCTAAAACCGTCGAAGAAGCAACTCCTAAGTTACAACGCGCCCTTACACGGATTAACAAATGGGCAAAGACTTGGCGAATCGCGCTTAATGAAAATAAGTCTGTCCATGTGAGCTTTACTCTCAAGAAAACTGACAATCTACAATCTACCTGTGTTTATCAAAGCAGCACAGATTTCTTTCGCGAACGAGGCCAAATATTTTGGTATGACACTCGACACTAAACTTAAATGGAGAGCACACGTTAAAAAAAACGTAAAGAGCTTGATATGAAGTATAGAGACATGCACTGGCTTCTTGGAAAGTATTCGAAGCTCAGTTTAGAAAATAAATTGCTGCTATACAAGCAAGTGCTAAAACCGGTCTGGACATATGGTATACAGCTTTGGGGTTGTACCAAAATTAGTAACGTCAACGTCTTACAGACATTCCAAAACAAAGTTCTCTACATTATAAACGATGATATCCACAGAAACCTAGAAGTCGAAAACGTTCAAAACGAAACTAAAACGCGGTGATCAGCAGCGCTTAATTTTTAAAGTACGAGTACGTAGGAAACTTTAATGGAAAATCGCCTGCAAAATATCTTATTAAAGCAAAGTAAAACGCGAAAGAAGAACTGCTTGTTGAGTGTGAACTCAGTCGTAGTCTTTATAAGGGAGGTGCTTTTTAGTGAGTAATTATCTCACACTACTATAAGCGTTGGGCTTATAGTGTCTATGAAGATTTCTCAACAAAAAATAAAAATGATATAAGACAATAATTGACTTCACCCTACATTCACACATAGAAGAGGTAGGTTGTATGCTTTCATAAGAATCATTTTGGAAATCATTTAATAGAGCAGTATACGCAAAAAATCATTCATCAACCAAATAGCTTGAATGGCAAACACCATATGAATCAGGTAAGTACCAGTTGGGTGTTGCTGTCCCTTTATGATCTCGCTTCACTCTGTTTCGTATGCGCTCAAAAGTATTATATAACAAGTTAGGACTTCACGTATTAATATACTCACGATTCAGATTGGTAGATTTCGACCACTAGCCTAACCAAGAACCTATTACAATTCTAATATACTTATGGAATCACTTACAGTATTTTTATTCCTATTGCATTAAGAAAGATTTATTTACCATATGTTCTATTGAAGAATTTGATAATGATATTATACGAAACATTGGCCTCGATCATAGGGCCCGTAATAACAATTAATTTCAAAATACATATACCAAAATGGAAGCACCATATACGCCCTCTAAGTGAATATTTTGCAACTATTGGTAACAAACATCATTCAAAAGTGCCAAATAGATATCTGTTGCAACATGGTGCTTATTTTTGCGATTAGTTACATGAAATTGTTCTGAAAGGCCCTATTTAAGGGTAAATATTGTTTAGTTATAACATATTAATGTGAAGAATGTATAATTAATACATAATAATATTTAACAAATAGAATAAATGTAACTTTATTATTTAATTCACAGAACTTTTTAAACGACATTGCAAATTTTTGTCGAAAACAATTAAACGATATTGAAAAATATGAAGTTCTTGAGAATTATTGGGTACCAGATATAGATTTCAAGTTTCCGACATCTGGCAAAAGAAATTTGAAATTTCAGCATTATTGGTTATGCTCTTTTGTGTGGTTGGTGTATTCTTATATTTTGTCTCCTTTGTATCAAAGTCCGTCGGAAAAGGAACTCATCAAGACACAAATATATTGGTTCCGACTCCATTTCAAGATTGGTGAAAAGCACTCAATAAATTTAGGGAATACCAAAACAAAACATATCACAAAGATACCTTGGGGGATGGACAAACTTTTAAGTGCATTTACGAAAGTCGGAAACATGATGTGGTCTGCGAAATTGACAAAGCCAAAAGTTGATTCCGATCATACGAACTGTTTTTTTTTTGTGTGACAGGCAAGGACTAGCGTTGAGAGGTCATCGGGACCAGGGCTCTTTATTATTGGATATGGCGGAAGAAAACGACGGAAATTTCATGGCGTTACTGCTTTATGCAATGGAAAGTGGTGGTCAAGTTTTCGTCAATCATTTGAATAGCGCGGGTGCAAACGCAAAGCATATAAGCTATCGTATTCAAAATGAAATTATTGATGATGCAGGGAAACTAATAATGATGAATATTGTGTTCGTTATGTAGATCCAATTGAAAAACAATATTCAATTAGGGAAGCCTTTTTTGTGTTTTATTCCTGTTGATGACGTTACTAGAAAACGGCTTGCAAGTACGTTGCTGACCAAGATGAAGGACATTTTCATACATTTGGTTAATATGAGAGGGCAAGGTAGCTGTCAATAATTAACAGTATTTATGTAAATGAAAATGTCTGTTAGGCCCATTAGATAATATATTACATTAGACAATTAGGCTATGATGGGGTGCGTTCAATGAGCGGAAAATTCAATAGGTGTGCAGCCAAAGTAAGAGAATTGTATCCGGAAGCTATTTACGTCCACTGTGCTAATCATAATTTGAATTTGGCCATTACACACACTTGTAACATACCGTCCATCCGAAATTGCATAGGAACCATTAAAGAGGTTGATAATTTATTCCGTTTATCTAAGAAAGCATCTCTAGTTTTAAAAGACCAAATTCAAGCGTCTTTTCTAAAAGCAAAACAAACGCGTCTTCTGAAATTTTGCGAAACGCGTTGGGTTCAGTATTTAGATTCACTCCATTTGTTCTATGAAGTATATGAACATATCTGCTCTTCATTAGAGTATCTGGATGAAGATAATTTGAAAACCGAATGAGTCAAACATCATGCCCTACTTGCTTTTATACAAACTTCTCAATTTATAGTATCTTTAACAGTAGTTAAGCCGATTGCCGATTTTCAGCTTAATAAAAATGTAAGTGAATTTTTTCCAAAAAAAAAAGAATATGACCTCAGCTACTGCATCGAATATGCCACCCATGTTCATGTTGAAATAAATGAGATGTGTCAAAACTCCGAAGTGAAATTCAACGACATATTTGCTGCAGTTAAAGAAATGGCAGACAAAATGGGTATTCATTTAGTAGCCCCGCGGAACGTTGGAAAACAGAAGAACCGTGACAACTATGAAGGAGGTCCAGAAGAATATTTCCGTTGGTTCAGTTTGTTCCTTTTTTAGCAGTTCACGCCTGCTTTCAAAAATTCAAAACAATTTGCCGGAAAAGTGTTCTGAACTGGATACAGAAGAAATACGTAGTATTGTTAACATATTTGCGAAAGAATAGCCAAATGACATCAAAAGATCTACTGACGATTCTGTAGCAGAAATGACGTAAATATTTCGATGGATAAACTGCCAAAAACATTTATCAAACAATACATCGATTTATGCAGATCGGTGCAACTGTTCCCGAGCCTTGTTTTATCTTCGCAGATTGAAAACTTATCAGTGCAACAAGACTGGTGAGAAGCGAATTAATGGATTGATTTTACTTAACATACTCGTATATAGGGATATTAAAGTGAATTACGAAGAGGTAATTGATATTATATCAAAGTATATACGAAAGTACCAAGACTCATGGATATATACTTGTAATAATACGAGTATGTATAAATTATCCTTATATACATTATTTCATATGTACCTATACCTACACAAGTACCTTCAATATAGTAATAATATAAGATATTATTTATGAAAATTTAATATTTTTTTCAAACCCAGTTGATTTTAAATTGGAAGAAGAAACAAAAATATTCTTGTCATATCATTGAGGAAACCAAAAAGGGGAACAATTGAGCTGAAGAATGAGAGCTTGATGTTGCAAAAAGGATTTACAATGCTGTGACTTCTACTCCTGCTATTATTGGACAGGAAGTAATGAAAATAATGAGAGAAACTGAAAAAATCGGAGATACTGAATAGCTTAGCACTTTGAGGAGTGGTAGATCAGAATGTCTATAAAATCTGAAGGTAAACAATTTAAGGAAAGGTTAAATTCACTTAACTACATGGTTGATATAAAAACTAATCCAGACACGAATGAAGAAGCGCTTCAATCGTTTGATGTGCAAAAGTGAGTCACAACGATGCAGGAGGAATATATTTCGTTAATTAAAAACACCACATGAGATCTCGTCGATTTATCAAATAAACAAAGTCGCAGTGAGGTGAATCAAATGAATCACATACCCAAGTTATGCTAAGATTGATTTTATTTTTAACAAACATAATATTTATGTTGTACTTTGGTCGTCAACTCCAAATGTTTACAAATAATTACACATTCATTCATAGTTCTATTTGGTAACTACGTTAATTTTAAGTTCAGCACTTGCTTAGCATGTTACGTGAATCACTGCCGGCACCGAGTGCATGCTACAATATATGACACTTGCAAACAGAAGCTGGGGCTATTCATTACTATGAGGTTTAGCATAATTGTCTCTTACTTGCATTGTCACACTATATTATTTTGGGCATTAAGGATAAACAAACTTTGGGAGAGGTTAAACAAAAACTAGCAGCTGAATTCAAAATAGTTAATAAAGGACATTTGAGCTATTTGTTTGCACAGAGCAGACTAATAGGTGAAGTTTTTGATGATTTCCCAATGAATAAGTGCGAGAAGTTTAACACTCTTGTGTTAAATATTGTCTTGTCTGAGTATTGATATAAAGATTTATCAATCTCCTGTCGGTTCCCTGAACTCCCTGAATTGAAATATCTATCTGAGTAATAAAATTGGGAAACAACATGACACCAGCTTAAGCTTATTAAAAATTTCGATATTAATAACATAACCAATTGGGGAACTATCAACAGAGTGGAGTTTAATGCTTCCAAAACACAATGCTGTTTAATGAATGCTCATTACTTTACCCTCAACCTCACTTTCGGACGTACATTGAAACATCGAGATTCTGTCCTCTGTGTTGCTAAGCTCTTTGTGTCTTGGTCATTATAATCTGAAAACATTCAAAACCAATGTGCATCGGTCTCTTTCTTCCCTCCCTAAATTTCCCTTGAGAGCGCGTCAATTACATATATAAAAAAAGAAGAAAAATCCGTACATGGAATATTTAGTCGCAGCAAAGCATTGCTTAGGTACTTGAATAACAGTATAAATTTGAAACTTATTTTCAGAATAACTGTGCCTGAATTAGTTGGTAATGCTGATGCTGATTGGGAAGGCATCTGCAATGACAGACCATCATTTACGGACTATGTCCTTACGTTAGCCGGATGCGCGATATCAAGGGAGTCAAAAAAGCAACCAACAGTTGCTTTGAATAGCACGAAAGCAGAATACATTGCGTTATTATCTGCAGCTAAAAGCCTGATTTACCTACGAAACTTAAACGTGGACCCTGGTTTTGGCTGCCTAGTTTTGGAACATATAGTTTTATTTGGAGCTAACCTTAACGCTAAGTAAAAAACCCAGTGTTTCATACTAGAAGTTAATATATTGATTTGCGGATAACTACAATTTGTAAAAGAAATTAATGAAAGGTCATTTTTAAATTTAAAATATCTACTACCGACATAACTAAAATAAGTACATGGGTATTTGCAATTCAATATAAATCCCAGACCTTACCCTGTATTAAATAAATGATTGGAAACACCTTTAAATCTTGGGGGCAAATTCCCGAACATGTGATCGAATTTGTAGAGTTCTTTGGAATGATGTCGCACGGTAACTGAGGTATCAAATGGAAAGATCGATAACTTGTACGGGAATTTGCTTTCTGAGTCGACCAGTCAGTTTCTTCATTTTTGTAACCCAGACAACTTCAGTTTTTAGTGTAGTGACTGAAAGCTTATTCTAAGTATACTTCGATGTATGTATTTTCATCAATTACGTAGCACTCAACGTTCATTGTAAAGACCAAGCTCCTGCAGGCAATATACTCGTAAACAGAGGATAACAAGAGGGCTGCATAGTTTTAAGTAAATTCTCTCTACGAGTCACGAACCATTTAAGTGGGTTCCAGTGGCCAATTACAAACAAACTAGTATTATGAAAGCAACTCAGTTGTGAAATTCTAAAGTTATTTTTTTTTGACAAAAATCAATAGCACTGATTTATGACAGCCCCTTTTTTTCTTGTCACCATTTACATGACCACAAATTTCTAGTTTCCTCTTTTTTTTATTTAAGAAGGAGTAACTTCGACATAAGGCAAATGCAAATTCAGCCAAAAGTCCTCGAAATAAAATTGCTAAATATGATTACTATGAGTTTCTTAATGCTACAAACTAGGACCGAACACCAACCAAACACCAAAGACCATACCGACAACTATCGTGCAACACAATTCGTCTAGGAATAAATCATAAGCATTCCAAACACACAAATCCTTGATGCCTCCCTCTCGCTTCCTGTACAACACGGGTGTCGTAAATTTGTTCGAAAGAAATTTGTCAGAGAATTTTTCCAGAAGCTGCATATTTTTTTCCAGCTTTTTTTTCTTTTTTTCACTCCGTCCCAAATTCACAACAATCCAGTTTGCACTAGGTTTTTTTTTGCTTTTCTCTCTTTCCCGTATCCATTTCTATTTAACCTTCAGGGACGTCCTCAATTTAAATTCAAAGTTCCCTCTATGAAGGATAAGCTCTATAAAAAAAAATTAAAAAAAAAAGAAAATATACTTTGCCTTTGGGTTGAGTAATACAAACGTGATTGTGGTAGAAACTCGTTGCCACAAACGCGACTTTCAGCTAAATGCCACCCAAAGTAACGAATCCTGCTACCATCACCATTTGTATACCCATATCACCATCACATCCTTTAAGAGCAGCAAAATAGTGTAGGGCGCGTTTTTCTTCTTTTATTTTATTTTTTATTTTTTTTTTGTAGAAAAAATCTACGTGACGGATGAGGAGAGCAGGCTCTATTCGTACGATGAAAGAATTCATAGAGATGCTGCAGCAAAAATATGCAGAGCTAACTTGAGATAAAATGCATGACACCAAGTGAAATAATAGGACGCGAAAAATTTAAGTCGGCAATTCTGCTGGTAGGTGTGAATGTGGTGCACCATTTTTATTTGTTTCATTAATTTACTTTTGAAAACGGGGCATTCGTATTCCTTTCCACTACACAGATGGTCCTAGCCTGGTAATTCGTCTGTCCTTCTTACTTGTCTTGTTGGAAGAAAACTTTGAGCAACAAATAGCCAAAGGACATGGCAAAATGGTTTATGGTGAAGAAATATGCTACGAATACCATGGACTTATCAAAACGAACAACTCACTTTTCGTACTTAAGGAATCTGTCTATATACGAGTATGGGATACTAAATCTTGGAATGGCTTACTTAAAAAGTATTTTGTGTCACGTTAGATTTCAGGGAATTCCAATTTGCGAACTCAATCATTGTTAAGAACGTGGCCTGAAGTGGTTATAGGTTAGGCTAGGTTAGGTATGATACATTGCAGCCGAAAACTTACCAACTCTATACACAGAACTTAGTCCCATCTCATTTTGTTCCTACTAATGACCTTTCATAAGTTGCAACTGGTAGAGGATGGCAAATTTCGATGGCAAACCAATTAGCATTCCAACGAAAATAGTTTGTGGAACATTCAAAATGTTTTTCCCCAAACGAGAAAAGGTCGCAAAAGCCTTTCTTTCCACTTTAAAAGAGAATTTTTGCATTCGGTTACCACACGATACAAATCTAGGAACTCAGTGAAGAAGGAGCAAGTGCTCTCTTTATTGATGAAGTACACAGTTTTGCTTTGCTGTGGAAATTCTGTTGGAACAAAACATATAAATTCAGTAAATCATTCGCTGCAACGATGGCGTTATGATATCAATGGGAAATCTGATCTACTCGTAAAAACTAGGAGAAGGCAATGCTTTGCAGATAGTTACGGATTCAGATACAGTAACGACAGCAGTGAGTGAGCAAACACTTTCTGCGAACACTTTCTTGTCTCCGCCCCAGAAATTCTTCTAAACGTAAGCATCCCAAAATATTGTATAATAAATTTCATTCTCCCGGAATCACAAATGTAAACATTTTAGACCATTCTAATAAATTCACCGAGATATATCTGTTACTTATGGCATCAAACGGGATAAAAATTATTGCATTGACCATATACATATGTATATGTACATACTCGAGTTCGTAAAAATTTTTAAAAATTATTTAATGATGGTCTACATCATATGACTTCGCTCAACATGAATGGATTTGAGAAAAATAATAATTTTACTATCCCTAGAAAAAAAACAACTTATTGACCATCAGCCGTTGAAAGAATGTTTGATTTATGAATTTTTAGAACCACTGTACCGGGAAAAACCTATTCAACCGCTTTTAACTTTTTTTTTGTCAATTCTATAGAGACGCATACATTCTTGCAGTAATTTGTGTTTTCATAATTCAAATAAAAACAAATTTCTTAAGCCATGGTTGAACAACTTGCTCCTTAAACTAATAAAAATAAAAAGCCGATTTGCAATTAAATCTGCAAAGTATCCTGTAAATGTGATAGAAGGCTAAAATTACATATATCATAAGACACTATGCAAAAGGATCCATTAAAAATTCACAGAAGAGCGTAATAATTACTATCTAAACTACCTTACAAGAGCAAATGGTAACAGTAGAGAGGAATGAAGAGTTGTAAATAGCATTTTTCGGAAATTTCCTCGAATCTGATGGACCCCAAATAACCAACCCCGAAAATTTCGCTAATATCTTTAATAAGCTGATGGACTGTCTGCACTTTGTAAGGAAATATTTTCAAGTCTTTCACCAAAATGCGCCGCAGACACGTGCGTGGAATTGCCAATTGCGTGGCACGTCGTCTGGTCGCTGTCAACGAAGTCTTTACGCCACCTTTTTGTTTTTAAATAACTTAACACTCAAGTGGGCATTAATACACTTAAAGTGCCTGAGCACGTGTTAAGTTTTTGGGAAAATGGGACAGAGAAAGAAAGAAAAATTTTTGGGCTAAGTGGTTATTTCGCTCCATGGGTGGCATCCAACATTTAATTGGGAGACTAAATTATTGGTGTAATTGGACTTGTTTTTGTATTCAAGACAACCACTTATATTAAGTGAATTTGGTTGCCTGAAAAAAGAATTTCTTTCGGGCGAGGCTGATATTGAACCCCGAACCGTTCGATTAGGAAGCCAATACACTACCACCTTAACCACGGCCACCCACCTTCAGACACGACAGCGATACTCTCGGCCGAACCAGAGATACGATGTCTTCTAGGGTTTTTTCGGTCCCGTGTTGTTCCAGTCTCTAAGAGTCGCCAAAATAACGGACGAATCATCAAAAACATCGTGACGATTATTCCGCGTTATTCAGGAGTATAGCGTTTCATTGCTTATTCGCACAAATTCTAGTTCTGTTTGCTTCACAAATGTCAAAACCGAATTGACACTCGACTCCATTTGTAAAATCTATTACACAATAAAAAGATAAAATCTGTATTTTCATTCTGACAGCCACAGAAGCAAACTTTTTTTTAGGTAAGCCTTGTTGTTTTTTATTTAGTGCGGTGGCGGCAATAAAAATCGAAATTTGTGTTGACAGGTGTAATCAGTCTACAATGGCGTTGTTCATAGACGTGACTAAACCATTTTATATAGTCGACCATAAGTTTTTACTGACAAGGTTGTTTAATGCTGGTAAAACCTACTTAATGAGTAGAAAGCGAAAAGTAAAGTTAAACGGATTTTTCAGTAAACCTAGTTTTGTGAAAAATGGCCACCCTCAATGTTCAGTACATGGACCTCTTTTATTCTTGATTTATATCAACTCGGTTTTTAAGGAGGAACTAAGCATTTGCTGATGATACGACCAAGATTATTTTGAATATGTTGAGAAAATTGGGGAAGACTTAATAAAAACTAAGGACGTAGATTACATAAGTTAATTATTAGTGAAAAAAAAATCATCAGATTTAAAATATCAGGTAATGCCATAAGTGAATTTAATCTTTATTTTCACTCACATGACTGCAACAAATTATGTTTGTCGGTCCACATATGTGAAACAAATAATTTCCATAGTAATAATTTAAGTTCTCACAAATGCTTCAGGACTGAGTCAGTACAAACTTTTAAGTATCTAGGAATCTCAGTAGACAATAATAGATCATACGTGAATCTATTTGCTCGAAAAGTTTACTTTGTAAAACCTTATTGCTCTAATAAAGTTGTATTATGGTCTTGACTACTCAAATTGAGAATGATAAAACATCAATATGGTATATTTTAACCAGTTTTGACTGAACAAAAACGTCTAGTTCGGATATTTTCCTGATCTAATGGTAGATACTTGTATGCGCGTAGCTAGTCTTTGCCAAAACAATTTAAAATTTTATCTATAAGGAAAGTGGAAATATCCCAAATAGATATAATCAAACTTATAACCTGAGAATTAATTTGTCAATATGCCAAGTAAAATACAAAATACATTTTTATTTTAGGAAACTATATCACCTAGTTCGCATTGTCCCGAAGGTATTTACTAAGTTAATAAAAGCTGGTTCTTTACTAATGATCATGGAAATATCGAATATTTAATGAGAAGCTTGCGTTAAAGTTGTTCTAGAAATATATTATGAATTACTTAATCGAAAATTGAAGCGCATCCCCTTGACATATCGCTATATTTTTGAAACCATATGTCATCCGGATCGATATCGTTATTATTTTTAAAGAACTTTTAATTTTAATAATTATACGGTTCGAAGAAAGTAGTTCAATTTCGGGTATAGCGTGTCAGCACGGACAGCCAGCCTGAACATGCCAGCGCCATCACCACTGTAAGCCAAAGTGTTTAAAATGAGAAAGGCTATCGATTCGTCGCTGAGGTCAACAATTAGACATTACTTACACCATTTTCCGCAGGATTTTGATAGTTAATCTAGATTTACACTCATATATAGGTAAGATTCAAATGGCACAAGAATCGAGACCACAAGCGACGTCACCTTTTCGCTCAACGGATGCGGACCCGAGAAGACAATTTTTCTCGTCTTCTTCTGATGACTCACAATTTTGGATGGACGAGTATCTAAACAAATAAAATTGTCATATCTAGGGCCCGGATAACCCTAATATGATCCACAAAAAATATTGCATCTTTAAACGAATACTTCTCTATGTCTCTAGGAAGGCATCTTACTGTCATCGTAACGGGGCACAACACTTTTTCTAAGCACTTAAATGTGCTGGGCGTAAGTGATAAAACATTTTGAGAAGTTTGCTGTGAAAGTGATGACGGCACCGCGGAACTCTACCTACAAGTACTCGGCATTCACGTGTAGGCACTTTATCACTGAAACGCTTACCCATCTTTCCTCGAAAGGCTAAAAGATTCCATTAAATGGAATTTACAAAGAGTACAATGGACTAGTTCTTTGCCTGAATGCTCTTTTTCGACAGAAAAAAAACCCTGCGTGGTGCGGTGTGTAGGATGTCACCATCACTGTTCCGTTTTTTTTTTAAATGCTAAACGTTGTTGAAAGATGATGACCGACTGGGTGAACTCTGGTTCCTCCAACACTTGTAATTTATTAGTCAACTTATTCGCGAATGAAATTCGAAGATCGCATTATTCCTCTTAGAGAGAAAGTTGATTGGTAACCAAGACTATGCGATTTAACTCCGATAGATTAACTTCGTTTCACAACATTCAAACTAAAATTAAGACCTTCGATTCGCTAGTTTAACAAAATGGAGCTCTAGAAGTCACATACGATGTTGCGTACCATGCGAAAATGCCATAAATCAAAAGACGGCTTACAGTTTCATTCAAAAGCTTTCAGGGGAATTCATAGTCCTTCCCTTAAATGAGAACATTTTCTGGTCTTTTTTAAGTAGAATTTCCAGCAACATACAATTTTTGAACACACAGACTTCAGCGCTTGATAGTTATATTCGGACACCGTAAGAGGGAATATCTACCGCTTTATTTCCATTGACCATGCTGGAGATAGATTGAAATTGATCGGCATCAGTTGATAGAACTTCTACTGACCACTACACTACGCTTAAATAATACCCAACCATGTACTCGTATGTTACAAGGTCGGCAAACAAATATTGTAAGTGATTCTTTTTTTGAGAACCCTAATATCGTACGTTAAGCTACACGTTCCCTCAATAAAGTTTTATGCGAAAAATACCTTCAGCTGTTATAAGATTATAAGAGTTTCCCACGTGGATAAAAGATGATATGTCTTGCACAGGGTAAGCTTAAGAACTAGCTGGTAACTTCAGTTCTGTTGAAGGTTTTGTTTTCGCATACGATTAAGTTTAGTTAAATCTGCATTTGACAACTCCCCAATTCTAAGCCAGTGCAGCTTTTTGGGTTTAATCTTTGGACGGTTTCTACCATTACCTCAGGAAGTCTCAGATCTCCTTAAGCAAACGTATTTATTTTAGTTCTATGTAGCCACATATCGGCTCATATGACAACAGTTCTTCACATCAGTTGATAGTGTACCCGTATTCAGTCCAACAAATGAACTGATATTGGATCAGTCGCACCTTTAAGCACCGCAGGAGCTCTATTTCAAAACTTTCGCAACAACTTGCCAAAGCCAGGCCAAGTAAGGCTTCCAAGAATGTACATAACATAAGTACATGCTGTTGAAATTAATGGACATGAGTTGGGATGGGTGGAAATACGTTATATAATACAATTAGAGCAATTCTGATATCTAGCACATTGCCACTATCTTCTGGGAATTCACATTCTCACAAGCTTAGAGCGGGAGGCTAGAACATGGCTTACGAATTGCAATAGGTCCTCGTTCCCCTACTTCGATTTTAATTTTCAAGAACTTGAAATTATTCCCACAAAATTTATTCGACAAAACCACAAGAAATCCTCACGGGTTTTATACATGTATATATGTATGTATGTATAATACCTACAGGATATTATGTTCATACAAACGTGTATATGTGTACTAAAATAAATAGTTTTCAGAATCAGTTTATTCCCAATGGGCATACACACGACTTAAAAGAATCTGGCCCAAATTTTGATTCCCAGCAAAAGGATCGACATGATTTTAAGCAAACAAACAGAGCCGCAAGGAGCTCTCAACAGTGGGAGTTGTGTACATATGTATGTAAATTCATACTACAGCTAACAATCGTAGCAGAATTTTAACCTCATAACCCCCACTACATATGTATGTACGTAGGATTAGAGTCTTCCTTGTTCTACGTACCATTTGCAAGGGTAAAATTTAATAACGATGCGCAATACTATTCAACAATATCAACCAATCTCCACTATGGCTGATTAAATTGTGTGTTAGAGTGCGAGATGGACGAATGAATGGGTAAGACGGCGCCGGAAATAAGAGGCGCGCAATCAGTGGGTCTTAATGTTGATGATAGCTATGCCGGAAAGTGTTGGCCACCATTACGAAGCGATAGTAATAGTGATGGGGTTAAACTATGTACATACCATACATATGTATGTACGAGTAAGTTAAAATAGACCAACAGCACAAACCAACCCCAGCTGTTAACATCTACATCAGCTCTTTCAAAACAAATATACAACTATGTATAGGTACTCGTACATAAACTCAACTGACACCTTTACCCGCTTATAGGACATCGAAAAGGGACAAGGTCTACTTTGTTCAAACTGCAGATGTGTACATGCATATATATCTGTACGTATGGATTTGATGTGAAGAGTAAGAACATGAAATCCTTATGTGAATTGAATAACAATGAAATGTAATTAAAAATTCCTAAAAGGACCACATCACGTTCTGTAAATTAGGGTTGTTGTACTCGTCGGGACACGGATGCGGATATAGAAATAGATACTAGTATGGTGGAGCACATAATGATATTTCTAGTTGCGTAAATGTTGTCGGTAGATAACAAACATTAGGATAGTATAAGTTAAAGTAAAGGATAACATGGCGACAGCACTAACCTGTCGAGGAATAGAGGTGCCGTTTCCGTTTTAGTTTTTGTTATTTTGCCGTTGAGGGCGGGAAATAAGATGGAAGAGACAAGAGCGAATTTTGTGGTTGCTGAATGCCTAATGGCGAGAAGATTTTCAAAACCAAACCTGACATCTGCTCGGACGGTTGAGAGGTGATATTAAAAGGTGGTCTTTTGTGGTGGTAAAATAGTTTCCGAGTAACATTTTGTGCCATGCCCGTAAGCGGTAACCTCATTAGCTGAGAATATGCAGAACAGACCACCTTTTACGTTTTGTGATCTGTTTTTTTTTTTTTTTTTTTTCAGCTTCACTTAGGGTATCTCTGCTATGGTATCCGTACATACTTATATGAGTTCGTACAAGGTGTCGTCGTTAGGATTTACGGAACGCAAATCCAATCCCCCGATGGGCATGGAATGAATTTTATAGTTAGTTTCGTTTTAATTGGTGGTTTTATAGTTGGTACTGCTTGGAGTTGTCGTCCCTAATGGAATAAGGAATTGAACATCGGTTAGGTAGTATCTGAGAGGTAGATTTACTGGGTTCTTGGTTAGCATTTGGGAATTTCGTTAAAGGGAATACGAAGGTAGAAGGTTAATTTGAAATTGTTATATTCATTGTACAAAAATTATTCCGATTAATTTAAATGGATGGCAACGCCTATAGTTATTTCAATCCACCTTTTCACTTTCTTCGGTTTTTCACAAGGCCTAGTACATTTGTTAACCTAATGTACCCATATTATCATGGTCTTTTAAAAGAATTGCAAAAATACAAAGTCAAGCTGTTTAAGTAGACGGCCTTTCTTTTTTTCTGATCTTTCCGCCATGGACTTTGAATTATTACAAACCAATGTGATCTCATCGTTGTTCTACCCGGGGGCACCTACATACAATATGATACCACCACGGATCGATATCTCTTCGTCCCTTCATCATTCGTAGAAAACCTAAAGAAACCTAAAGGGTACCAGAAACGACATACACTTCCAATTTATCCAACCTCGTTCATGTTTCGTTATAGACTTTTTGTTAAGATTGGTTTGGAACGATCCGTCTATGAAGAGCAGATAACTTGCCTGATCTTGAGCCTATAAATCTGAAAGATTTATCAGTACGTCAATTTTGTTTATTGACGTCTTTGCAATGTCATCTATTTCGGATGCTCTGCTTGATAACATATGTGATTTGGGTTCACAATCTCTTTCTAAGATTTGACTGATTTGCAAAGTATTTTGTAGGTACCTGGTGTTTTGTGCTTGAAGCAGACAAGTGAACCTGTGTTTTTAGTCATTATTTCCATGGGCTTCCAGATAATTTAGGCCAATCTAGTAAGTTCTGGCGATGTTAGCCTACTTTGATATATAGCTAATTCACTCCATTTAAAAGATCAAATATCGAGTGAACAAATGTTAATGAGTCTCCAAAAAGGGCCCTCAAGGTCTCGCAAGATAATAAATTCCTGTTCAAGGAGTTTAGCGTAGATTTTAGAAATAAATTGGTTGATCAATAGGTAACGCTAGCAACTCGTATATTGTAGACAAGAGGGAACCTGTGAGAACACTTACACGGGTTGTGACAAAAAAAGGTTGGACCTGTTAGCACTAACTCGGATCACTATATTGTTTTACCAAAGACGCAAAGTCGTATATCTCGGAGGACAAGACTCCGAAGAATTTCCGAAAAGTTTCATTTTGAGCGGATGCAATTGCAAGAGATTGCCAGTGACATTTTCGATTGAACCTTATACTCATATGCTGCATATGTCTGCTGCATACTCATATGAATGCGGTGTTGAAGCAAAAGAACAGAGATGACGTTAACTACAGATTACCAAAAAGAAAACGCATCTGAAGTTCTGAGTTTTATTAGACAACCTCAACAAGAATGTCGCGAAATCAAAGCTCAAAGGAGACTGAAGGAAAATCAGCAGAAAATACAGGGATGAACAGTAAGTGCTATACAGTGGCATGATATTTTTAGACGTGTTATCTTGTTTCCACATTTTAATGGTCAATTGATCCACAGAGATTTTGAATCCATTCCGAAAGGTCTAGGAAAGCATTGGTATTCGGGATGTGTTCTCTAATTCAGGAGTTGTTGGTTGAAGTGCATATGTCCATCCTAACTTGGAATTTTTACACGATTGATTTCCAATAAAAGTGGTAATTAACATACGGTTTGGCTTTAAAGAAAAGTCGTCGAAATATATTTGTGTGGGGATTTCCAATACTCATCCTGTGAAACACCACTTTAACCTTCTTTCACGAGCCACACAAATACAAAAAGTCTTTAAACAGATCCAACTCCTCAGGCTTTTGTTTAACCTATATAGTCTCCCAAAAGACACATTTTTCCCCCTGACCCAATCACATTAAAGACGGTGAGAACTCTAATATACAGTATAAGAAGTTTATGAAATGTCCTGCAACCTAAGAAGCTTTTCATGAAATGATGGTAAGTTTCACCGAAAAGCGAGTGAGTGACTTTATCCAATGTCTAAATCAATCTGGGGAAGGAAAGTGGTGCTTTTTTAGCAGTTTTTTCGTATGTGGTAACCTCTCAGACAGTTGATAGGTACGAGCAATCTAACAGCTGACAATGTGTTTTATTCAATATTTGGAAAGTTAGGCACGCACTACATTTAAAAATTGTGGAAATCTATTTCCAAAATCAGTGTTCAATAAAAAATAGAGTACAGAGTGCTTCGAAAATTTTACAAACAACGTCAATGAGCAATTAAGTCGGTTATTCGCAACATATTTGCACAATGAAAATATCGGAGCAGTTGAGACTAGTGCTGAGAAAGATCCTAATCCATCGATTCGCCATCATGCGCAAGAACTTGGCATGTGTCCATCGACTTTGTGGAAGATTTTTCACAAGTATATTGATTTACGTGGTTACATGAAGCCAAGGGACTATCGATTAAGTAATGACTTAGCTGATTGGGCACTTAAATGGTTGGAAGTCGATTCACTATTTTAACGCCAAACTTTATCAGGCTTAGTTCTGTCTCAGTGGCTTCGTTAATAAGGAAAATTGTCGAATTTGAACCAACTTAAATCTGAAGGTGATCGGTACGGAGCCATAATCAATGATTTTTTGCTTCCAAAAATATGTAAGAAGAAAGTGTTCGATGACAACCTTATCTCAAGAATTGGACCTGTGACCTGGCCTCAGAGATCGTATTACTTGACGCACTGGACTATTTTCTGTTGGGCAACTTAAAATCATTGCTCTTTGCGTATAAACCATATAACTTTTCCAGTCTTGGAAGACAACATCGTATGCATTATTCATGAGATACGGTCTCAAATGCTGGTAAAAGTGGTTGAAAATTGGAGATCCAGGATGTCCAATAGTTTTTCATAATTAATGCCATACACTTATATACCAATCAAATACAATAAAACTCTCGCTTATTTGCTCAACTTGTCTGTGTTTTATTTAAATTTCATATCTTACCACTCTTAACAAAAAACCCTTTAATTACTCGAATGCATCATATTCTAAAAAACTGAGTTAGGTATACGAGTATGAAGGATATGTAAAGCTATATTGGAGCGAAGGACGTGAGCTACTCCCAAAATTCTTTTCTCAACGTCAGAAACAAAAAGAACAATCAGAAGCCCTCCATCGTTGCCCTAGATAGTTGCTTCAGACGAAATTATTTCCGGAGATTCTTTAAAAATGTGAAAAAAGCTTACCGCGGAAAAAATTCTGAACAGTAGCATGGAGAGACAAGGATGGTATCGTTACAGTAGAGGCACAATCGTAGTCAAAGATCATCAATATTCCGCTATCAGGCACAGTTAACCATTCAATGGGATGATGATCGACAACAACTTCGTCCACCTGACTGAGAGAAGGTCTAAATAGCGATATGTTAGCTAAAGGCCGATAAGCTTGCATGAGATAGGCTACATGCCGAATTATCATATTCAAAACAGCGGGGATTGATTTGGTAAGTAGCATCCACCATTCTGCCAAACATACATACACCGTACCATGTGGACGTTTGAAACCCTTCATCAACTATCTGATAGGATCTGAGTGTTGTTTTGGCATGGTAAATCCATTGTCGAAGAAATATTCATCTTAAGGCATATTTTAAAAGGAACCCAAGAACCTCAACTCGTTTTCCGCTGATATTTATAGAGACGAGCTTTTATGTCAGGTTGTGAGGTCACTGCGAAGCTCACCCGTCTGTGAAGGAGGACAACCAACTCAGCTCATTGCTACATAAAATGACCCCACCGGGAGTTTATGTACCCAAAAACGAAATCACCTAGCTGTCACTATCAAAGATGGGTCTAGTTATAAATGATTTAAAATAAAGCATATGACTGGTAAAAGACTTTGTCTACATAAGCTCCGCCTTAAGTTCAAAATACGATCAAGAAGATCGATCGCAGACAAGGAAGAAAGAACAACTCCACAGCCCGTCGATCATGTAAGCTAATTTATACATTTTTTTATTTACAAAAAGAATTAGTTGAGCCTTAAGAAAAGTGTAACAGAATGTGATTTGATTAATGGGAGAAGAAACAATTAAAATATGAAAAATACGTTTAAAAAGAGAAGAATACACGAAAATATCAAGGATTCCGGGGTTCTGACATTTAGGACTAGAAGTCAGTGTATTAGTCGGTCAATAAATATTTTTGTGAGATGAACAGCTTTTAACAAAAGAGGTAGCAAGTTAAAGACTCGATGCAACAGTATAAAATCGTTTGTAAGCTGTGATCCGGAACAAAGGGTCAGTTACTAAATTTAAGTGATGACCACGTATATTATAATTTTTGAGAATTCTACTATACAAATTAGTAGATCTATAGAAAAATGCTTTTAAAACTTTGAAGTAATATAGATGACGAATAGGAAGAATTCTCAGATCGCTAAATAATATATAACTTGGATATTACGAGTAGCGATTTGTCCCACAAAATTTTCTTATAATATATTTTTGCAACACTAGAAGTGGTTGAACGTGATTCAGATAGACCTTGCTCCAACAGCTGCTCGTAATGCCATATTGGAATGGAAGATTGCATAATAAAATATTTTAAGGAGGTATTTTGAGCAGACATTCCTAAGACAGAAGAAGTGGGTGGGCGTGGCTCAAGTGGTAGTGTATTGACTTCCCATTCGGACGGTTCGAGGTTCAATACCAGCCGTGTTGAAAGACATTTTTTCAGGCAACTGAAATCTCGTTAGGTAAATGGTTGCCTAAATACAACACCAAGTCAATTTACACTAATAATTTAGTCTCCTCATTAAATGTTGGATTCCACCCATGGAGCGAAATAACCACTGAGCCCAAATATCTTTCTCTCTCTCTCTTTGTCCAATTTTCCTAAAAAATTAACACGTGCTCCGGCATTTTAAAAGTAGTAGGGCCTATAACTTTTAAGAACTCTAAGCCTGCAATGGGTTCAAAGAAAAAGATATAACTTTAAGCACTGGCGTACTGAATACTTAGAATACTTCCTTCTAGGAAAATGGTTTATTGAGAATATTATGAACTAGGTTCCATTCATCTCTTGGATTCCCTCTAGCTTTATTCAATATATTTTTGTAAAAGATATCCCGGCATTTTGGAAATTTATATCGTACTTTATTTCTATTTTTCAAACTAACATTCATGGAACTTCTGATACATTTCAATCAGAGTTTCTGTTTTTTATTGATGCTCCTACTAGATCCGGAGTTACCCGTATCCTGGGTTTTAACCTTTTAGACGAATTTTTAAAACTCAAAGCAAGATTAGGGTTTTTCATATGACTAGATATTATTTATATAAAAAAAAATATATGAAATGGAAAGATTCCGGAAGAACGTCTTTCTAAACGCAGCACAAAGAATAGATTTTAGTTTAGCAAAATCGATTTGGTGACCACAGTTTTTGACATCATCTTACGGTTAAATTTGTTTTTTGGCCGTATAGACAAGTCATTAAATGGTCAGTTATCGCTACGTCCAAAACACATTTTTTACAAGAACCAAGTGTAATTTTGGAAAAGCGACCGTAAATATAGTCCGTACATTTAGGTTTATTTATAAAGGATTCCAACAAATGTGATGCCTACAATGCCAAATATGATTCTACCGTATTTTTCGATTTCTCATCATTCAGTAGATTTGAGAACCGAAAAATCATAATTATGAAGACGGTAAATACATAAAATAACACAAATGACGGTGTTTACTATGAAAGATCAATTTAGAATATCAGCACTCAAAATATACATACGTGGCGAGGTAACCATCATGATCATGTGTCACAAAGGTATTCATATGTTCCAGTGTGACACTTCTCTGGGTAAGATATTTTATATATTATGGTCAAGTCGGTTAAAAATGGAAGCGGCTTTCTGGGTTCATCGTGGCTTAGTCCTTTGCTGCCAGCATCGAACGCAGAAGATCAATAGTGACATGTAGCGATGTACTCCATCGTTGGCTCTGGTGTTACACTACAACGAAATACATCTGCTTCTCTTTTTGAACTGTTATGGACTTGTAATCATTGTTAAGGGTTTAATTATTATTATTATTATAATTTATTACCATGTAATTTAAATTACAATGTTAACAGCTTGTGCTCGTAAGCTACTGGGGCTTTCGGCTCTGAGGTAGCTTAATGTAAAAATTAATATTAACTTAACTAAGGTTAAATACTTATGCTATACTTTTTACCAAAAGAGTGAATTTTAAGTATATTATCATGACTAGTGTTTTTTAAGGCTTCGTAAATGGACAAGTTGGTGAAGGTTGGACATGTGATGTTAAGGGTTTATATAGTAATTGCCCTTAAAAAAGTCCCATGAATACAGCTATTAAAAACTATTTGGAAAAGTTAGATTGCAGAGCCAATTAACCAACGAAAGCATGTTATTCTAGACATACCGACGGCCTTGAGAGATTTGTGGCAATAAGGCATTTGCAAATAGGGGACTACTCGTATAAATTACGAGTTTAGTATTTTTCCCTCCAAGTGCTTACATTTTTGTATGTGTTTTGTAAAACCATTCTCCAATTATCACAATTGTTGTTCATTTCATACCGATGGAAAGGAAAGCATGAGTAAGAGTAACAACGTACTTCAATTCCTAGTTAAGTATGGAATACGTATAGCGTCGAAACGAACGAACAAGTACGGGCATCACAAACCGAAAATGCACGTCGGTAAATGAAATGTGGCCTATACATATATGTTCTAGAGAGCAGATGAAGAGCAACATAGTGCTTGATCGCATGGAATATGTGGCTCACATAATCAAGCCTCTATAAAACTGAAGCTCATACAACTTTTCCACCCGCATTGATTTTCCCAACAATAATGAGTTTATGATGAATTTCTATTCGTGCATCTACATGTGAGTACTTGTATTCATACAGTAGAATCTGAGAATGAGTCCTATATTCAGGACAAACTCGTGTATTTGTATAATAAACACGTGAGGCAGATAGTTCATATTTTACGGAATAACATTATTGACTCATACGTAATGTATGCAACCCCTTTGTGACAAAATATAACTTGAGATACATGTAACATAGGCATACAGATATGATGACTGTGTGTATGTTTAGAGCATGAGTAAGGTGGAAAATTACAAGTGAAGTTGATGCTCGCATACATATGCAGTGTGGTAGTGGTGAATTTTCGGAGGCAAGCTCGAGGCTAAGAGCAGGGCAACCTCTTGAACTTTGCCGGATGCAGTGCCCTGGTTTATATTCTGCAATTTAACGACATCATTTTGGATTGTTCATTGGTGATGGTTCCCTTTTTCTGGTTTTATGATATTTTTTCTCTCTCCATTGTTGTTGACTCATTCTTAGTCTCTTGTAGTGCTCTTCTGTGACCAAAATATAAAGGAGCAGCAGAACGAGGATGTCTAACTATAATGCATGATAGGTCTTTGTATAGCAATAAGTTCGCTTGTTTATGGACCAGTTGGATGGTCGACTGCTTTGTTAGATAGTCAGTATGTAAAGAAGGTGGGAGGTATTCGTAGAGCGATGTCTCTTGAGTAGATATAAGATTCTAGGACAGGTTAGCTGAGACTTGTACGAATTTCCATGTCTAAGTTGGTGATGTAGACTTAGTGGTCATTGGATGACATATTTGGAGGATAATATGGGTGTGGCATACTGGGGATTAGAACGATAAATTATATTATCTATTCTTGAGTCTGGGCTATGGTTTGAAGACCAGTCTCGTAATATTAAAGGAGCTTACTTCTATGTGGTGTAAGGAAAAATTGTTGCCATGGACGCTGATTCAGGAGGACAGAGTTTCATTGTACTTAATTATATTCTATCCTTGTGGGATGAACGAATTTTAACACAGACTCAGTCTTGGTAGTATCAAAAAGTAATGAAGTGGACTTTGTGTCTATTTACTTGGGAGCAACGTAAGGAATTTACAATTTCATCGCCAAGACAAATGAAACATTTCAATTGTGCACAATTTCGAAAGAGACAATTTATATTAATGGAGTTTAAGGCTCATAGGGTTTAAGCAGAAGGGCCAAAGCGCAATTGAAGTTCGGTCAAAAGTTTTAATATCCCTAACTCCATCTTGTCGTTGGCATTTTGAGACTAGGTATATAGTGCTTTTTAATAGTTTTATAATGTAGATCGAGTACTGTTTTCGACTGGGATGACCATGGTAACAAGGGATCTTAAATAATGGCATTCTTATGAATATGAAAGAAGTCGCTAGCAAAGTCCTGGCAATAGAAGTTTTTTCAAAGTGAAGTTTTCATCGTTAAAAAAGAAAGATTTAGAAGCCAAAAGTCAGGCCAAATGTACGTAAATAGGTGGATTGAAACTGCAGCTATATGATGTTTATTTCTATTGTTAGCTGGATTACTATTGAACCCTCTTAATGCGTTCCCATCGCCATGTGATATTTTTCCATTCATTATGAGCTAGGATCGTGCCAGTAAATTATTTATAGAAAAACATTACGCGGGATGGTTTAACCAATGTAGTACCATTTTCACTGAAGCTTCAAATTGAAAGCTTCTACATCTGTGCTCTCAGTGGAGTTTGCTGAGATGCTTGCTTGTGCACGCACAATATCGGTTGATTTTAGATTGTCCCTGTGTATAATAGGCACACTGGTAAGTAATAGACACAACAGTAAGAGCCTAGACGATAAGCGGAAATTAAGATCTCCGATGAATTTCCTAGAAGAGGGTCAATTAAGATTTCAGAACCTGGACCTCTCTTACACTTAACACACAATAGCTCTTTTGATTCGGCTTCGCTTGACGTTTTGACGTTTCAAGTTCAACTACAGGAATTCATTGCTTTCGATCACAATATCGCTTTATCTTCGGGTTTACGTTTGCTATTCGTAATGAAGGACGTAATGCTACGTTAATGTGAGTTCAACAGTTGGAAGAGGTTAAACTTTGCTTATATAAGAAAACAAATGTAAACAAAAAAAAAAAGCGTTTCGTGTGGAGCAGTTTTGAAAATTTGAACTGAATAATTTTGAATTTGTCTGGTACTCGTAAGTAATTTATTGATTCAGATATTGTAAGTAGAAATAGATGTCGGCATATTTAACAGAAGATGTCTTTTGAAGAAAATCTTATCAATCTTGTAGGGGAGGACAGTAAGTCCAAAACATATAAAAACGTCTTAAGAAGAAATTCTAATTGGGATCAAATTGGGAAAGATCTCAACAGACCAGGTAAGAAATTAACTAATTGTAAATATATTGCAGTTTAAATGCATTAAAAAATAATTTATAATTTAATTTCAGAGTGCAAGCAACGGTGGAAGAGCCTGCGAGACCGTTTTGTAAGGGAAAAACGTGCGATGGAACTTCCATCTGACAGTGCAGCTGTTCACCAGAATACGATGAAGCTCTTAATTCCATCGCTGACACCACGGCAGTATGTTATTCTAGTATAAATATATATGCAAATTGATACACACATTGTAAATTCATTGCAGATAAACGGGAAATTTTAGCGAAGACCTACAGAATTCGCCAGAGGTCCTTTCCTCACCAAGCAAAGAATTTATCGACTGTGATGATTGGGCTTATGTAACCCCTAGCAAGAAAAGAGCGAGGAAAGAGGATGCTTTTAGAGCATTTCTCAGGAGGGGGTGGGGTGTGTGGGTGGACGAGGCCGACGCAACACACCTTAGTGCGCCCGTTCCTGTTCCAGAGGAGTGCATAAGAAACATTGCAAAAAGGATGAAACCCTTGTCGGGAGCACTGTACATTCGTCTGCATGCACACATTTTAGCAGATATAAACGAAGAGCTTTCTTAACAATTTTTTCTTAGCCCTAACTATATAAAATAAATATTTCCAAATAAAATGTAAATGAAGTCGAAAGACATAGATATAAGAATTTAGAGTAGCTTAGAGTGCCTGAGTGGGGCCAGTTACTGATTATTATGTAATTTTAAGCTAGCATTTAAGCATTTTTTGTTAGTATATAAGAGTTAGTGTTAAGAAAATAAAATGCATTGAAAACTGAAACTGAGTAAACGAGGAGCTGCTGCAAATATAATGAATAATCAATTTTAATAAATTTTATTTTATTTTTAATATTGTTATTTTTTGACATAAGTAGATATAAGTAGCAATTTTAGATCTTATTAATATACCAACAGATACTATTTGAGTTTTTTTTTCGCACTGCGAAGGTAGATTGGGACGAGTTGTGTGAGACAATTGCTCTACATTTGACTACATAGTGGTGTAACCTTACTTTGCCAGAGACCATCTATAAGAATATCATTTTTATCGTGGCGGTCGACAAATTCTTGTAAACAATAAGCGTTGTCATTAATTTTGACAAAATTATGCAAGACCACGATGGCGTTAATGATTTTTTCAACGTTGCTAGAGAGCATGTTCAATGTCGTGTCCAGAATCTACCACCTTCGAACTGTGGTAAAACTATGTGAAGGATAAACACAGAGAGTATAAGATGTGACCTCGACACTTTATTTTTTCAACTCAACTCTTTTCAATAACATGTAATAGTTATTATGTGTACGTTTGAACAATAGAATGAGCTATACAATGAATTAACGAGACTTGAGGGAGAATCGGATGGTCAAGTTGCTCTCACACTATATTCGTATCGCAGTAAATTCATTACAGTATGTGTGGCAAAGTACGTTCTCTCAAAAATTTTATTTTAGTGTTGATCAAAACAGAATCAATATTCGGAAAGTGTTCACTATTACCCGTCTAGCCCGAGAAAGCCTATTGTTAAAATTGTGTTTCTCGTCATCGAGTAATTTTCCGAGGCAGGGTTTTAATGGAAAAGCAGCATCACTGACCATGTAATTGTTGCAATGTAGTCCGCGTTAGGAAGTAGACTGTCAGGTTGAAAGTTAAGACCATTTGATATTATCTTTTCCTCAAACGATGATTCTGCAAATATTCCATAATCATTCTGAATTCTATATTCTACGATTTCAAGAGCAGTGAAAACGTAATTTCCATCACAAGTAGCGAGGAGTACTATGGAATGAAGTCCTTTGTAATTATAATACTCAGATCCAGCTCCTGGTGGGCAGTGAATATTTACATGGGAAAATTCCACATTGCTTCGATTGTGATGCGATTCCAATTATTTTGCGTGGGCTGCGATAAGTAAAAAGGCATAAGCGACATCCAAAGAATATCACATGTTTAGTAAATAATATTCACAACTATTCAGTGGCCCATACGAAACATCCAAGCTAGGACTTGCTTCGAAACTCCATGAGAAAAATATCTTCAATAATATATATATGTTGTTAAGTATAAGTGAGACTTAAAAAATGGGGTTCAATAAGAGCACAGAGTGTTTCAAAAGCAGCAGAAAACATCCTTGTTATGTAAAAAAAAATTCTGGATCCCTGTCTTTCATTTATTCGAAGTTGAGTGCAAATAATACCTCCTCATCTCTTCATAAATTGATTTCATGCACCCACCAACGTCTTTTAGTTTTGACTTCTTTTTGTTACAACAATTCTGTGTAGGCGCAATATGTAGCAATTTTTGAAGACATGCTTCCAACAAATTTTCAACTCGAAAAAAATGATTTTTCTTTTTAATTGTAAAATTATTTATGACATTTCTGAAATGTCATTTCAAAGCGAATAAAACGTAAAGTGACCAAAGCCGAGACCGCAGAGCTATTGTGAGTCCTCGGTTAGATCTTCCAATGACATGAACATAGCTGTAATTGTTTATAACTGTTTGTAACTATTTGGAGTTTCGCAGGGTCGACTCCACAGAAATAAGGAAAGGTGGTGGTGAAATGAAGAAACGAAAAGGACTATAGGGTCACTGTGTCTGGTATAAGAAGGGTGCCGTGACATAACGTCAAGCAACATAAGGCCAAATTTCTCAAAGTGACATAAAGCCAAATTTTTTTAAGACATAAGACCAAATACGTTTCAATATACTATTAAGAAATAAGCGCCTGCCAGACATATTTCGTTCAACGCTAAAATTGTGTAAAGAACAACACTGTTAAGTGCGAAGTGAGCCACTCACCTCACAGACTCGTTTATAGGCGCCTGCCTGACAGTTGTTGACATATCCTTAGCGGAACGACGCGTGAGTGGCTGAACCCTGCAGAGAAAAGGGTGAAATCTGGTTAGCGAGTGGAACGAGTCACCCACCCCAAAGAGTGGAAAGTGACATGACGCCAAATTGGCCTTATGTTGCTTTGTGAAAGTGACCTAAGACCAAGTTCTGGAATATGCCATGGCACCAATAAGAAACAGTGTTACCGCGAAGCACCAGCTATTCAAATTTTAAGATTACGCATCAAGGAAAAAATCAAAAGAGTTTCAATCGCTGAAAGGAACTATAGAAGTCAGCGAAGCTGTAAAAGGAATGCTCATTCCCAGAGTTCTACTGGACACCGGATCACATACCTTTCAATGTATGGTCGAAGATGGGAAGTATCGAATTTTAAAGGGCCGCTCAAACTCGAATCGACTTGATTTGTCGTACTAGTGAGAAGCCGAATCGCGGTAGTGAATAAAATATTGCGGCCAAATACGAGTCGGTAAGTCAATACCTTAATCAATTGATTTCGTCCCAATCTCAGGAGGTGAGTATATCTCCAACGTCCCTGTGCAGTTTTTCATTAAGAGACTTGGCTATACGTCCGTATAAGATCGTATCGCCCCAAGAGCTAAAGTCAAATGACCATCGTGTACGCCACACTTTTTCTAATTGGGCTCTACTGAAGATGGAAGAAGTTCCAAATTTTCACCGCAAAATCGTCAATGAAGATGAGACACATTTTATGGTTAAATAGTTATTTAATAAGAGAAAATGCCGCATTTGGTCTAGCGAAAATCCGGAAGTATTCTGAAAGCAGTCATTGTATATGAAAGAATTTATTGTTTGATGTGGGGTACATGCCGGAGGTATCATTGGACCGTACTTCATTCAATAACACACCGTACCACCGTACACCATGTCCCAATAATCGTAGAAAGTATATTTGAGAGAATTCTCGCCTCCTAAAACAAACATATTCTTTCATGAATTATAAAAACACCGAGATTCGCCAGCGAAATGTGACTTCAAAAATCAAAGATGTAGCGACTTAGTTACATTCAATAGAGACCGCTACCGCTCCATGCTAACCAAATTTTTTTTTAAGAAAAATTGGAACTGGAAGGCCTGGAAGGATATGCGGTTTCGATAGGATTGTGTCATTTGCCATGATCGATGATCATCCTACCGCCAGATGTGGCAGCGAACTCATGTCATTTAACATCAGTAGAGTTTCCAAAAAAAGGGATCTAATCTGGCTACCGCGAAACATTCAAAATTTATCTGAGACGTATGCACATATATGGTATAACAACGGCATGCGATATACATTATTACGTTATCTTGAATTCTGAATTCTCTGCTGAATTCCAGCGAGATAAACCAGAGAATTTGAAGCAAAGGTCGAAGAACACGAAGACAGTCCTTCACGTTTGTTGCTTTTTAACATCATGCAAGTTTTTCTATTGAAACACAACCTGTCACTTTTTTGCCAATGATATAGCTTCTTTGAGTATATATTATATAATTAGGAATGTTAGGAATAGCTGTGCTCGCGGAAGTTTTCATATTGCCGTGTACAGAATTGTTCGTCGGAAAATACAGTACGAAGGGCAATAGAAATCCAAGTTCCAGTTTAGGTTCAAAGAAAAGGAGGACAAGAAAATGATTAGATCACTCATATACAAAACAAACATGGTCACTCTCTGTCTTACATTCACCACTTACTAGAAAATCCGAAGTAGAGCGAACTGTTAAATATTTTTGAAGTCCTTAAAGCTAGCGAACCCCTTTTAAGCAGCGCAGAAGTAATGCGGGAACGTAGAGAAATATGTAGCACCATTTTGTAGCCTACACATTGGCAATGAAGACCTACATAGATTCCCCTATCAGGCAGTTCCAAATGTCAGTAGCCAAATCAACTTTTGTGAAACAGATCCTAGAGATTTATCAGCATAACATGTTAAAGTAGGTGGAGATGTAATTTGATGGAAAGCAAAATTTAACTGTTTTTTTAGGATTCGGTTTATGGTAGCGTGACACAAAGCATAAAGCCGCCGATTATTATGCACGAGATTCTGGGGTCAATTTTCTGCCAACACCGAAAAGAAGAAAAAATGTTCAAACCAACCTTTTGGTAGGCACTGGCAAATCTCCTGTCTATGAAAAAGTCTCGTATTCTTCTGACGTTCGGAGGCGGTATATATACCTGGTATCTTAACATGCTTTGCGAGACTCACAAAAAAAAGAAAGTCCCTCAACTACAGGGGCATCAGTCACTTCAGCATCGTGCACAAGATCCTATCAACCTTATTAAAAAAAAACACCTAAACCTCTTCGTCAACATCACGATTGCCTCCTATCAATGTAGTTTGGACCAGAAGAATTCACTTTCACCGTCACCATCACTATATGCACACGAACTAAAAATCTAAATACTCTACTCGTACGTTTGGTGCTTTGGAATCCTTTTAAACCCGTCCCTGTCTGCAGAAAGGAAATGAAATGAACACTTTTTGCTGTTGTAGATAGACGTACGAGTAGCAAGGTTGACGAATGGCTTAAAATAACAACATATTAGTCAAATGTGCGTATTCAAGATGGATCGAGTCAACCGGTGTTAAAGTTTCCCTAACTGCAATTTGTTGTACAATTCCGTATACAAGAGTACTAAAGTTCGAAATATTCATAAATTGAAAAAAGTTAGGAAAACTGTAGGTTAACTGCAGAAGTCTCGCTCTATCAAATTATCAATTTTCGAGAGGCACTGGTCTTCCTTTAATAAAAAATTGGGTTCTATCATAGTACTCGGCTTGTCAATTTCACTTTTTTTCTCTTCCTCCAGGTCAAATGGAATTGGATTTCGGTAACTGTCACATAAGTTGTCGCGTCACAGGACCAACTGTGTTGAGCTGCATACCAAGTTTACCGTTCTACTTTTCGCCACCAAATACATTGAAAAGTTTTGTAAACATATTAACATAGATCCGCCGGCTTTTACTCTAAACTATTTCAAACACAGTAAGTTCGAAAACTATTAGTTATGGTCGAGTGTGTGTGCATTCAGGAAAGATCTTCAAGGCAGAATGTGTCACAGAAACTGTTAACCTCAAAATGGAATACGTGCTCATCCATCAAACAATTTGTTTTCTTTTGTTATATTTTTTTTTTGATTTGTGGCTTAAAAAGAGCTGATAATAAGAAGAAAGAGACACCTAAATTGTGATGGAAAAATATGACTTACATCAGACGTGCTTTCATGCTAAAATTCTCTACGAAAGTATTGATTTCATGACGAAACTTTTAAACTATTCCGGCAACGGCAATAATGGCAACGAAGCACTTCACTGGCGCAGCTTGTGATAACTTACCAAACCGCCGAACATGATTACAACAAATGTCACACTAATGATAAAGTAATTTTACGCATGCATAATTAATTAATTTCTCGAAACTTCCCGTTTTTGTTCTTGTTGTTGACTTTTTTCTTTCTAGTTCGCTCTACGTAGCGTATTCCTGTCGCTCTGTATTGCTTAGAATATACACCTTAGAAAGCGAAGTGACGGTGATAAAGGTGATGATACCGACGAGAAGGTGAGGCTGTATCTCGAATGTGTGCATATGCGGTTTTATTGTGAAAAGTTGTCAGCTCAGACCCGAATCCGGAACTGAACCCTAGCCCGAATCCTCTAACCCAAATACCCGTTTGATTTTCTTTTCAAGAGATTTTAGCTTTTTAACTTTGCAAACTCATTCGCTTAGCGTAAAATACAAACGGATATTTACATACCCATATATGTATATATCCCTCTTGTTGTACGTGTGTAGGTGTACATATATTTGAAGTGTCCTTGGTTTTGTCATTGTCATTATTGTCTCCTTCGTCAACTAGGAGTCGTAAGATTTGATGAAGGCACCATCATTCGTTACCCCAAAAATTTATACCCATATGTATATGTACGTACATTCTCGTACTCGTATATATACGTGTAAGAACCCACCTTCGTGCCTTATCGCTTTGCAAATTCTATACGAATAGACAGAATGAAAGGATGGTGAGGCGTTTGCCAGAAGGGCATGGTTAGGAGGAGGGGAATTATTCGCGACGCTTCCAAGTCATTTTCAAGTGCCACAGATGTGATTTTCATGTTCGTTTTTGGCATGGTGATGTAAAATAATTCAGATCTACTTTTGGAAACTATACGCCTCGTATTTTAAATATACATATGTCGTCCTGTTCGGCACTTTGACTAGGTGTAAGAATGTGCATGTTAGTTTGGCGCCTTGTGCACCATACCAGATGGAAACGGAAACGACATTCTAATAATTTTAAGTGTTCGGTACGAATGAGTTCTTGTGGTGGTGAAGGGAAATGACTCCACATATGGCTGACTGTGCACTAGAACTTTTCTTCTACTTCCGATAGAAGGAGAAATGCCTCATGGATATGGATCATTGGGATAACTGAGTAAAGTAAGAGTGAAATATGGTGACGTAAGCGAGTTAAGAGGTGGTTAAGGATACGCCTACATGGGTTTATAAATAAAGTTGTCAGACACAACGGATTAGGAGTGATTACCAGTGAAATTTCTCATGAACTTTAATCCATTTACAAAAGTAATTAGGATGATAAAGGTTTCCCCATCTTAAAAATCACAAAACCAAAAATCACTGTGAATCTAAGGAGTGGTGAAAACGCGAGTTGCAGATCGATGAGGTAGGAAGACCAGAGTTCATGGGCTTTTGTTAGCATACCAATAACAAACCATCGAAAACCTATATAAATGAATTTTTGGCGACACTATTAGATGGAATACACCTTTAACATAAGAATTTCCGTGGTAAATAGTTTTCATGACAGCGTCTTTGCGACCACTATATGATCTTCAGTGGTTCAGGCATAGCGGCGGTGCAAAATGTGGTAGACAATTTTGCCGGACCCTGTATAAAGGATGATGGTTAGACCATTAGTAGACCTGCATTGCAGTCAAATAAGGGCATATCTGTTGAGTTGCTCTAGGCGACATGAGATGACTGAGATGATGACTCAGACGGAACCTGTAACCTCAGTATTGTACTCGTATGCCCAATTCTGTAGAAAAGATACCCTATAGGCTGCGATAACTAAGAGACTCTCCTCTACATCGCCTAAAATCTTCTCTGCCATACCAGACCTTTTGTTAACAATCTGAGTGATTCTTATCAATATGGCTTCAGAGCTGGAAAGCCCACAATCGACAAATTTTTATATTACGTCAAACACTCAATTTTCAAATTGACACCCATCATGTATCTGTCGATTTGGAGGCCTCAAAAAAGCTGCACGAAGCCATCTCTGGTCTTGGCATTTTTGCTAAGCATATCTGGCACTCCGGGATAACCACAGAAGAAGCTCCCTTGATATCAAAAACGGCTTTCGACAAGACGGTCCGAAATCTTTCAAAAACCTTAACAACGAAGTACTAGCAAGTAATGAAGCACAAACGGCCAAGATGGGTATGATGGTAAACAAAAAAAAACGAAGAATATGCTACTCGGATAGACAAAACTTCGGGATAGCCAAGAAATTTCAGTTGGGCTCCGCAGTAAATATAAACTACGACGCCAACCTAGAGACCATTCGATGAGTAGCCCTTGCCAATCGCTGTTTGTGCTCAGAAGGTAATTGAGTAGTAGCGTGGGCTGAGCACTAGAAAACAATGATTGTCCCAATAATCTTCTTTATCCCAGAGCTATGGACGTTATCAGAAAAGGATAAGAAGGGACTCTCATTCGAAATGTAAAGCTAATGTCAATTGTTAATTCACCTACCATAATAACTATTTAGATTAATCAGGTTCAGAAATTGTTTGCATTGTTTGTTCGTATGTATGGTGAAAGGCTTTGCATGCAATTCTAGGGGATAAAAAAGAGTAAAATTAGTAGACATTTTAATAAACTAATCTACACGGCATACTTCCCCCATTAAATACGCATCAAATGTTGAAAATAGTATTGTGGTCTTCAACTAAATTACCACCAATTATGCGGAAAAATTTGCCACATTAAACAGGTTGGAAGCCTAGACATCCAAAATTCTTCATTTAATTGCTGAAGTTTATGAAACTGCAATAGATTTTCAAAATAATTGCATTTTCGGAAAATCTGCGCATATCAGATGCAACCGTAAGTTAAACCCAACTAATACGATGTATTCATACTCGTATATGCATATTTCAGGTATTCGTAGCAGTGAAAGCTTGCTCCAACACTAGTAAATACCCACCAGTTTAATGACTATGATTTTAAAGCTGTACTCGTTGTTCCACTTGTATTCGAATAGCCCGTAAGGACTACTTAACGCCTGAACAGCTGTTAACCAGCATTTATACCAAGAGCACAACAATATCACTGTTAACGATAAAACCTCACTTAAATTGTCATCGTTTATCACGGAAATTATTCCCACAGACGCTCGAAACTTTAACTTTTCTTCTGCAGAGTAGTTGGATAATTATTGCTGTTCAATTGGTGGTAGCACTGAATTTCCAGGACTAAGCTGTGAGCCCTTTAAAGCAGATTTAACCCTTGTTCCATGGGAAATGCGTAAGAAGCAAAGAAAATTCCAAATATTCTTGCTGGTCTTTACCACTGAGCACTATACATACTCGTGTGCGAGTTTTTGTCATTCGTTCCTTCAAATAACTTTCTACTCGTATACAGTTTTGTAAAAAGCTTCTTCTTGATATTTCCTTGCCTACCCAAACCCTCAACACTTGGCCTGGTTATCCTGGGGACTTTTATGACAAGAAGGCGCAAACAACTTTCTCTAGCCCCACTTGTTCCGTGTTTTGTTGCAAAAGGAGCACAGAAAAAAAACGAATGGCAGAACAAGGAAAAAAAAAATCAAGACATTAAGTTAAGTTATTGCAAGTAACGTCTCTGCCAAACGATTTGCGGTCGCAATACATAAGAGGATCTTGCTTTCTTACCATGCATTGGACGAGGACGAGGACGAGGACGACAACGACAGCAACCGACGACGACGCCCTTGGTGATGGACTAGTGTTAAAAGGGGTTCTCTGTATGACCGTACGAGAGGATATGTCGACTATACTCGCATATACAGGGAGCCTCTTGTAGGTCTGGCGTAAGGGCTGCTAAATTAAATTACAACCTCTGAGAATTATGCATTTAATACTTTCGACCCTCTGTATTTGCAATACTCGTACAACGGCAAGCATGTGTGTGCTGTGCTGTTCTCCTAATGGTGTTTGCAAATATAATATAATCCTTGCAACAAGGGTACATGTCGTGTAAATGTCCCATGAATGTTTCTCTCTCGTAATTGGAATGAATCTAGAAAAGAAGAGCTCTTTACTTTTTTCGATTGCACTGAAGGGTGGTGGAGGGGGGGGAGGGAGATGTTTTCAAGTACTTGTCAGGGCATGGCTATAAAAGCCTTTTAATAGAAGAACAATTTGCAAGTTTGCTTCTTTTGCATCTTTCTTTCTTTGGCCTTTTTGGAAGAATTAACTGCAGAGAGGAGGACTAAACTATAAGGATTACCACAGTTCGTACGAAATGATATTATTTTGATGGTAACATGTGCCAATTAGTTGGGAGATGATTGGTAGCTTTCATCCATCAGCTGTATGTCTAACCGAATCTTTTAAAGTTCCCTGATTGAAGAGCATGCATGCAGGCTGAATGTACGAGTATACGGAGTCTCAATTTGAGCTAAAAATACTTTAACTGCAATTGGAGCGACACCATGAGCACTGAAAAGATATGCAAATGTCCTACAAGGGCACAACTGTTGTGAGTATTTTCGGTAATAAGAAACATTATGAACGTGACCCATATTATTGGTCTACATGGTGTTTGCAAGGTCCATGTTATTTTGAGGGTCATTCTTTTTTTTTTTTATATCGAGGCACATAGACACTTGGCGATTTACGTGACGAAAACTAATAGGGTTAAGTTGTTTGCTAGACATATAGCCAGCCAGTCCAACCAAATCCGACAGCTCATTCCAATTAATTTCAGGGGCTTTTTTCTTGGTGCTTCGAAATGAGCTCCTTGTGTTTTTATTATGACGATTATATTATCATTCTAAGCTAGAGGTAGCTCTGCAGAACCCTTCTCTATCTATATTGTTAAAGCAACCCAATGGTCACTTACAGGTGACATGTAGAGATTTGAAACTCTTAGGATTTTCAAGATTTGCTGCAAAATGAGTTTTTTTCCCATGAAACTGGCAGAATCTTATAGGGTTCATCTGAAGCTGGAACATTTTGCAGGCTCTATTTGTTGTGAACTAGGCTAGCGGTAATAAATTGTAACTCATCAGGCAGCTTTTATTTAACAGATGAATTGATGTGGACTCCGTATCAAGTTCTTATGTCCTGCTTTGAATAGCTCGCAGTGCAGCTTCACAAGCCTCGTTTATTTCAAGTTTCCTTACCTTGCATGGGATCGGTCGGAACTGATTGTGGTTTGGATTATTTTGATTGACAGCGATAGTTTTTGCGATTTTAGCCAATAGCATTATGTTCCAGTTTTTTTTTTGCTGGATTCTTAGTAAATCTTTACAGTGTCGATCTACTTAGTCTTTTGGGCTAAGCCGGTGTTTTTCTCTTCTTCTTATTTGTAGAACTTGCGCTCAAACTCACTACCGTGTGACCTGAGTTAAGTCGTCAACCTCTCTAATCATATCCTTTAATACTGATCATGAGAAAGAAGACGTCCATTTGAGCTGATGTTCCATAGTGAAGACCTATTAAGCGTCACTGAATATGATAAGTTACCGCGGACTCGTTTAAGTGCTCAAGTTCCATTGAAAAGGACGCTTTCAGTCCGAACGCTGTTGCCATTAATATCCAAAACAAGACCACTCAACGGTTCATTTGTTGTCATTGAATTGAGTCTTCAATAATCAATGCTTTCACGTGAAATATGGCACGTAGTGAACCACGAATCGTTTATTGTTATTAGATTAGATTTTATTTACTTAATTTCATAATAATTTTACAATATACAGATAAAACAATTCTTGATATCAAAAGTTGATTTCTTCCGTTGTAGAATAACAAATCCTAATTTTTAATGATTCACCAACGGAAAAGAAAGAATAGTTAATTTTGTTAATAAACAATGAATTATTATTTGAAATAATTAAAGGGTTATACACTCAGTGGTAAGAATACAAGTTTTAAGTTACAATATCGTTACTGAGAGCCACGACGAGAAGGGTAGTAAAGAGTAAAAAGTTAAGAAATCCATCAAAAGAAATAAAAAAGAAAATAAAAAAATAAATTTAATCAAACGCTTGTGACATCCTGCCCATATCTTCCAATTCGGGCCAAAAATAATCGGTGATTATGGCGCGATAACGCTGACCATTCACAGTAACGTGACGATCGTTATTGTCGACGAAAAAATATGGCCCAATAACGCCGCCGGCATGCAAACCGCACCAAACAGTTATTTTTTGTGGATGAAGTGGTGATTCATGAAGCACATGTAGATTTTCACCCGACCAATAACGCACATTTTGCTTATTGACGAACCCATTGAGCCAAAAATGAGCTTCGTCACTGAAGATGATTTTGCGATGAAATTGATTATCTTGGCGCATCTTCTCCAGAACCCAATCGGAGAACGTACGTCGCTTCAAATGGTCCATCGGCTTCAATTCTTGAGTCAGCTTGATCTTGTATGGGTGTAAACCAAGATCCTTACGCAAAATACGCCATAATGTGGTCTGAGCGATGCCCAATTCTTGAGGAATTGTGGAATTGACTGATTTGGATCGTTTGCTACGGACGCCTGAACGGCAGCGATATTTTCGACACTTCGACCAACCCGTTGTCTCACTGACACAGCAATATCACACAACGAATATGTAGACTCAAATTTTTGCACTAAACTTGTTATTGCATGTCTACTAGGGCGAGAATTACGACCGCAAATTGGAGTTAACTCTCTCAAAGTTGCAGTCACCGACTCCGAATTTCGGTAGAAAATTTTTATAATTTGCAGACGTTGCTCGTTCGTGTACTTTACCATGATGAATATGTTGAATTCAGTGAATAAATTGACAGTAACAGTTTGATGATCAGTGAAAGAGTGCGTTCACAAATTAAATTCAAAGTTGTCAAGTCGATATTGGAAAACCCTTTATTTTTATGTCGAATATCCTGGACGCGGCTGAAAAATCTATTCCAAAAATACCTAAAAATGAGTATTGTATAAAACTTCCTTCGTCTATTTTACGACTTATTAAAATAAGAAACAAATGCAAAAGAGCATGGCAAAGATGTCGACAGACTTTCTTAAGACATGGATTATCCTATGTTAGTAAGCTTAATTCAACGAGTATTTATCAATACCACAATAAGGAATGGAATAGAAAATTAAGCACGCTTGAACAAAACAGTAAACCTTTTTGGAATATCTGTGAAATATTGAATGTTGTGAAAAATATAAAAAAGGCAACTACCATTTTTAAAGGAGCCCATTAAAACTTACTTCTCCGATGCCGAAAGGCGAACCTTTCAAAAAAATCACAGCATTTCAAATAACCTTAGCGACTCTGTGATTGAAAATTATACTAGTATTTATGTGCAAAAATTTATGTTATAAAATACCTATCTCCAGATTCGTTATTAGATACGGCAGCTCTATCAGCATAGTAAAGCAATTAGGTGAGGTGAAAGGTAACCTCCTTGGGAATGAAAACATTTTTTTTTTAATTTATTCAATATAGTCCCTTTGTAGCTTGATACACTTATTCCAGCGATTTTCCAACTTCTTGATCCCGTCCGAAAAGTAATTTTCCGGGAGGTCTGCAAAATACTTCTCCGTGGTGTCGATGATTTCCTCACGTGAGCTGAATTTTTTATTGATGAGCCATCTTTTGAGGTTTGGGCAGAGATTATAGTCCGAGGGAGCCAAATCGAGCGAATACGGTGGATGCGACAGCAATTGGAGCCGTAAGTCATTGATTTTAGCCGTGGTAGCGATGCTCTTGTGCGCCGGCGCATTGTCTTGCAAAAACAAAATTTTCTTTCGGTTCAAGTGAGGCCGTTTTGCAGCGATTTCGGCCTTCAATCGTTCCCATAATGCACAGTAATACTCGCTGTTGATGGTTTTTCCTTTTTCGAGGTAGTCCACGAAGAGTATGCTATGACAATCATAGAAAACCGACGCCATAACCTTTCCGACACATCGAGCCTCCCTCGGCCGCTTCGGAGCACTCGTGCCGGCTTCAGTCCATTGCCGGGCACTCATTCTATTTCTCTGGTGTGTAATAGTGGATCCAAGTTTCATCAACAGTTACCAATCGACGCCAAAAGTCCACCCGATTCTGCATCAGCAAGTCCAAACACTCTTTCGAAGTGCTTTCGCGTTCATGTTTTTGGTCAGTAGTGAGCATGCGCGGCACCCAGCGGCAGGATAGCTTTTTCATATGCAGAATATTGCCTGAAATATGGCGTGTGCTCTCAGTACTAATCTTTGTGGTATCTGCTAGCTCGCACACCTTCACTTTCCGGTCAGCCAACACCATTTCAGGTATTTTGTTGACATTGTCCTCTGTAATCGAAGGGTCTGCCGCTGCGGTCTTGATCGGTAGTGGAGAAATTCTCGAAACCAATCTTTTATGGTGTAATCTGACGAAGCATTAGCCCCATAATATTTATCCAACTTTTCTGTTGTTTCCTTCGCCGTTTTGCCTCTCAAAAAATAATGTTTTATGAGAGAACGATAATCGTTTTTGTCCATACTCAACATGATGCCAAACACGTCAACAACAATCAGCTGTCAAAACAAAACTAAAGACAATATCGCACTGAAATTAAGCATGTCTGCCTAAATATGAATGGACTTCAAGGCAGCATAACCCTGTTTGCAGTAGCAGCGCATTCTGGCGGTCAACGAGGTTATTTTTCACTCCACCTAGTATACCAACAGCAATTCTATGTAAATATGAAACAAATTTCAGGTTTTATGTAATTAATAAAAGCTTGTTAAAAATATTAGGTAGAGTGTGTTGTCAAATTCTAATGGAAAAAAAAAAAAAATTGAATTAGGCTTAATAGTTATACCGTATGGTACGATGACGTACCCCTTGATTTTAGGTAGGGATTTCATAAAAAAGGCCAATCCAAAATTAATTAGTCTAATGAATGAGAGAAAAACTGAAGAGCTAAATATTCAGGAGTTATTAAGAATAGAAGTTGAAACGAAAGTATATAGATTTAGTGAAAAATGATAAATTGAATTGGGAGACAAAAGAAAAGTGCAAAAGAATGCTTAACGAGTATTATTTGTACTGTAAGCGTCCCGATGAGCCTGAGATAAAATATGAAATATAAAATTAAGTGGTGCAAAGCCGTTTTACTGTTATCGCAAGAAATTCTCATATATAGAAAAGAAAAAATTGCAAACGTATAAATAACGCTATCCAGTCTTTTTTAGAAAATAATTCTACTCTAACACCCAGTATAAGTCTCATTACAGAAGAAGATGTGCAATTCATAGTAAGAGACCTAAGGATAAGAAAAGCAAGTGGATTTGATGGCATCAAAAATATATACTTAAAGCAATTGCCTAGATCTGGCTTTGCTTTTCTAACATTTCTGATAGGTGCCTGTTTAAAAATGAACTACAATAATTTCCAGAATCCTGAGACGAAGTAAAAATTATTCCCATTATCAAAGCTGGTAAGCCACCTGAAAGCCCAACAATTTACCGACTGATTTGGTTGCTTAGTTGCATAAGCAAGATCCTCGAAAAAGTTCTTAAGGATCTTATTTTAAAGCATATTTCTAGCATTGAAATTTATCCCAATGAACAATTTGGGTTCAGAAAATACCACAACACTTCTCATCAGGTATTACAAAATTTGTAACCACGTTAAGACGAATCGTGCGATTGCTAGATCTACAGGGATGATTTTATTGGACATAGAAAAGACATTTGATACAGTATGGCACAACGGTCTCATCTTTAAGATGGTTCAATTAAATTTCCCTGCAATTATCCGTAAAATAGTTCAACGTTTTATGTCAAATCGTTTTTTCAAACTATATGTCAATAGTGGTACGTCAAATTTAATATGTGGGTGTTCCCCAAGGATCTGTACTTGGACCGATTTTATTCAACTTATACACGTCGGATTTTCCAAAACTGCTATATTCATTCATCAATAGAAAGTCACTACTAGCAACAAGGAACAAAGTTACTATATATTATAGAAAGTTATCTTTTAAGCAATTTTGTTATATGGATTCTAAGTGTGGGGAGATTTTGCAAAATATTATTTGAAAAAAATTAAAAACATTTCAAAACAGAGTCTTGAAAATGAAGCTGAGTTTACCTTAACATTATTATACCCTGGATGTTCATTGCAGGGCGAACGTTGAATTGATTTGTCCGAGAGTTAAAAAGCTAAGAGGCAAATTTCTTGAACGATTGATGTGATTTAATTGTTAATGAAGAGTTTTGCTTTCAACAAGATGGCGCAACATACCACACGGAGCGCGATACCATCAATTTATTGCGGGAAACATCGCGTAATGGACCTGTGAACTGGTCTCCACTATCCTGTGAACTCACACTAATATCATAGACATTAATATTAGCTTCAAGTGTTTTATTTCAAATTCAATTTGAATACCTCTAAAAAAAAACACCCTTTACCTATGTACTGTACATACATACTCGTAGGTATCTCTATTTTATATATAATTTATTTTTGTTTTTATATTGTTTTTTTTTTTGCTTTAAATGGACGTTTTTTTTTCATAGTTTCCTTCGTGATAGAATACTCCACTTTATTATTTATCTTAGATTAATCCTTATAATCTGTAAAATGTACGATACCAAATCTTTTAAGATTTTTAATTAAATTGTTACATCCAATGTTATTGCATATATCTGCAGGAAGTTTATTAAACATACTCGTATGTGGCCCTATATTTATTTTTTTTTTTTTTGAGAGGCTGCTAACATAAGCACTGTCCATCAAGAAATATCGTATTCCAAACGAGAATTGAACAATGCGCATAGTAGTAGATTTGACACCACAAGCTTACGTAAGTGAAATATTATGTTCAGGGTAAAATGTATATATTTTTTAGCATTTTTAATATGCGCTTTCCAAATAGGTTTGCAATCTGTAGTAACTCGTAGACACTCGTATTTCAATTCCGAAACAGATTCCAGCTGCGTGCAGGAATCATTGCAGTTATGATGATCACAAGTTGAATTCAACTACTCGAATTGTAAACTCGTTTAACATAAAGTAACACATAATTTTAGAATTACTACTGAGGACCCATTTGATGACACGTAAACCATCTTGCTAAGGTAGCTAGCTCATCATTCATTTGTGTTTTAAGACTTTCAAGAGAAGATGCAGCATGCGACAGAACCAGATCATCAGAAATGGTGATAATGTTACCGGTTAGCGAATAGCTTAAATATAGAGTTTATATAAATGAGGAAAATGAATCGTCCTAGTACTGACGCCTGAGGAATTCCTATATTTCCATTCACACGAACAAGCTATATTCTGTTTTGAAGATAGGATGAAAATTAGCTCAGTATATTATCTCTGAGTCTATACCTGTCACGTAGCTTCAACAACAATTTGTGATTAACTAGATCAAATGCCTTAGTCAGACTAAGAATTAGAGCAGCAGTTTTGTTGATTTATTTATTTCAAAGTTTACACATTTGGGATATACTAAGGATTTTATTTTTTTGAAATTTTTTTGGAAAGGAAATCCACATCTTTCTTCTTAGATGGCCTGGAGGGATAATGAGAATAAATATCAGCCCACCAGCCGTTAGATTCCTTGTAGTAGTACCAAATGATATCATACTGTCCTCTTTCTGATAACTCAATTAAAATTATCTCTGACTTGATTTCTTCAAATAGTCACTTATTGTTCCTCTTTCTTAAGTTTCTCAAGAATACTTATATTCCAAATTCAAAAAACGTTGAAAATATTCAAATATTTCCATCTTAGGCTAGCAAAAGTCTTAAGGACTTTTCGAAAAGTTTAAAATACCCATTTCCAGCATATTCCTTAATGAATGCTAAATGCAATTAAAAGTCGCCTTCATTCTCCCATTCAAATTTATTGCAGAATTGTTTTCGTATTGCAAATTGTTTTGCTCCTTTTTTCGAGTCCTTCCCCCCCCCCCCCCCCCACCGACCCATATAAACACGTATTAAAATTTCACTCACAAAGTGAACTTACCCACTCGAGTCAATGAGGCAAGACTACTTTTGACCCTTTGGGGCATATGTAAATATACAAAGTCTTAAGCGATGCGGAAACAGCTAAACGACATTCTTAAGTTCAAACAGCTAACAACCAATAACAACAACAACCGACTACAATAACACCAGTAGCAGTAACTGAATATCCTTAATATGCCAATGTCTTCACACGAGTGTGTATGTTAATTCATCCGGAAACATACCCATTCTTGGCTGGGTAGAGGAAAACTTAATTGTTGAGAAAATTTCAAGACTCTCCCAGGGAAAACCGTCACACAGAAGTTATGCGAACAGACGAAACATATGCGCAAATTCAAAATATGACTCGAAACGTCATTATTCGTATTCACTGGCTTCCTTTATAAAAGTTGACCATTCCATTATGTAGAAAAGAACCCGGCCATTGTTTTGTGTCCTCTGTAGATAAAGAAAAGTAAGTTATACCAGAGTTTGCGGATACGTACTCGTGTGTACGAGTATATACTCGTATAATAGTACTTATAGTATGTTCCAAGCTTTCAGAGTGTGCTCATAAAGTAGATATCTACGAGTAAGAATCTGATTTCCTAGTTTTGGTAACAGATTTTCTCTAGGATAATTCCGTGCATTTAAAGGGTGAACAATTGTTGTTTGAAGATCCTTACTATGGCATTGTTGTTGTAATAGTAAAATAAGCGACAGTTGGTAAGTACAAGCAACAATTAACGGGAGGCCATATACGAGTAACTATAAATTACTCAATTACTTAAATCTGGCTTTAGTCCGGATATTAACCAATAAATCTTTTTAATTATCGCATACTTTGGCCAACTGCTCAGTTACCCACTTAAAGATGGTAGAGGCTCCCTTCACTGGTACTTAGGCGAGGTTATCCTTCGATTAGTTTTCCATTCGAATCGTGAGTACCAAAGACTTTTCGAAACGGGACATCTATACAGTTATGTAAAGTGTTTACTTCAAGTAAGATTCCTTGACACATTTTTAGAAATAAATCCTATGCGTCATATGGGTCTCCTCCGAGATACAGAGGTTCTAAGCAAAGCCTTACACTGATTGTTTTGTACTTAAATTATTTCGAAGAAAAAGTTGTCCTAAAATTAATGTGCCACCTAAACAGTGTAATGTTAGTTCCGTCAATCTTAAGAGTGATTTCACAATCGATTGATTTTATCGAGATAAGGAGTCTGCATGGCGATTGATCGGGAAGCTGCTGAGCATCATATAACTTAGATTGGTCCAGCAGCTCAACAATCAAGTTCATAGCGAAGGGCTTGCCTTAAATCCCGGTGGTGGTACCAGGTAACAGAATGAGTAAACCCTTCCCCATGCAGGCTAAAATGCAAGGGCATACCCGCCCAGTAGCATTATAGTGGCATACACGGCCATAGGGCTCACAATCCTATACTGAAGTTATTAAAATATGTGACGAACCAAGTATTAGGTTGTACCACATGAAATGTCCGATTGTATAATAAAAATTTAAAAGCCAATATTATTTTTCCGCAAATTTTTATTCAATCAAAATAGGATCCGTTGGCATCTATGACATTCGTCCAACGTGATAAATGGTCAAATATTCCTTTTTTCTACAAGTGCTGACTTTTTGAGGCAATAAAATAATTGCCTCGAATAAAAATCGACTCACTGTTGATGACCCTGGTAAATGATTAAAGGAAAACGATCTTAGGATCAGCACAGAATTAGCAGAGGCCCTTGACTGCTATCACATAAATATCATCGTCATTGAGGAAGTGAAATGGGATGGGCCGGACATAAGAAGGATGAAAACTATGATATATGGTATTCTATGGTGATTGCTATAGGAAAAAGAAATAGCGTTTATTCGAATACGGATTCGCCATATGCGGCAGACTTAGGAGAGAAGTCTTGAGCTTCCGTCACGAGAGCGAGCATCTTATATCAATTCTCATCAAGGCTAAATTCGCTAACATGCAAGCCCGACGACACCAAAGAAAGTTTCTATGGGCTGACAAGACTTATGAGCAATGTTCGAATTATGGTTGGAGATAAGGACATCTTTTGGGGAACAGTTGGTAAGCATAGTTTACACAACACTATTACATTTGGCAATGAACTTGTGTTTATTGACTTTTCGGGTGGACAAAATATTACCATAGCAAGCACACGGTTTTCTCATCTCAACATATAAAAGGGGACAAGATGGTCTCCGGATCATCAAACGCTTAATCAAATTAATTATTTTTTGCTGGACGCAAGGCACGCCTCCAGTATTCTGGACGTCCGAGCATTATGGGCAGCTACCATTCACACGGATTACCACTTTGTTATACCCACGCGCCACAATCTACTGCGAGAAGATAAGCTGCAATCGTAAGGGACATTAAGAATCTTCGCCGAACGCGTATCACGAGATCTTTTAACAACTCCTTTGCCGCCAGCATTAAGTACCGCAGACCAGTGGCTATCAACGTGCCACCAGAAACACCGCAACTTATGTGCTGGGTTTCACCCGACTAGCACCAAGAAATCTCTGGTTTGATGAATATTCACCATTATTCTGGAGAATAATGTAAAAAGAACATGCAGCTAAACAAGAAGCGAAGTAAAATGTGCTGTAACGAAGGATGAGAGCTGCTCGTGAGCTCTTTTATTTTTTTTTTTTTTTATAATTTACGCGCGCCTAAGGGGTTAGATACCCTTTTACTGTTGCATTGTCGCGGGCGGAAAGATAGAAGGAGGAGAAAGGAAAATTGTTTTTGTAGTGGTTTGAAACTCAGGTGTGTTTGGTTTCTATGTTTGACCTCCAGGGGTGGGAGTCCGAATAGGACGGAGAGTTTTTATTCACTCAGAGTGATTCGAGGTACGAGTATATCACAGTATTTTTCTTTTCTGTGCTTGACACTCTACAACAGCCAAAATTATGCCTTCACACGCAGAATTTTTCTGTCTGAGTTCCAATTACATAATGAAAAACTGACTTTCCATGGGCAGGATTCGAACCTGGACCCTCCGAGCAAGAAGTGTTTGCTACTACCACTACACCACGGCCACCCCGTATTCGTTCTATTCATAAAAAAAACATACGCTTCTCCAGAAGAAGGAAAAAGAGCATGGAAAGCACGCGATTGAATATGTTGGAAGGTTGTACTACAGCAAAAACGTGCGGAAGTTCTACCCACAGGTAAAATGCGAGGGGACTAGTACAGAAGTCTGTGACAATGAAGAGGGAAATCCAGTAGTGGAGTCACATTAGTTGCTTAGAATATGGAAACTCTTTTTCTTCAGACTGTATAACAGAGAAGAAGCCCAACATGCTACCATCGGACAAAATATACCATTCAACTTAGACAATGATAGCCAGAACTACCATCCACCCAACCAGAACGAAGCAAGGATAGCAATATCGAAGATAAGATCCGACCAATCAGCTGAACCTGATGGCTTACTGGCCAAGGTATTCAAGGCTACTGGAAACGACTTTGTGGAGAGCATGCACTAATTCATTTTTCAGATCTGATCAGAAGAGTGTACACCTGATGAATGGAATCTCAGCATCTTATGTCCGATCCACAAAAAAGGAGACCACTCAACTGCGCCAACTATAGAGGTATAAGTCTAATCAACATCTGGTACGAGATCCTTTCTGTCATATTGTGTGAACGTCTGAAAACTTTCAGTGTAGTTTCAGACTAGGAAAGTCCGCAATTGACCAAATCTTCACACTCCGGCAGTTCTCTAAAAAAACTCTAGAAGTCCAAATCGATACACGTCATATTTTCATCAATTTCAAGGCAGCATATGACAACATTTATATAGACCAGATATATACATCCATGTAAAGTTTTGGCACCTTTTTGAAACTCATCCGCTTGTGCAGAATGACGATTGAGAACGCTCACTGCTCCGTCAAAGTCGGTAAAGACTTAACCGAGACCTTTGATATCAAAAAAAGTTTTAGACAAGCTCATGCGCTAACATGTGATTTCTTTAACCTCATACTTGAAAAAATTGTGCAGAACCCACAAGTGAATACTATAGACACAATGTTTCGAAAGTCTGTGCAACTACTAGCGTACGTCGACATAATTGGGATACCTCAGCGGGCTGTAACCAGTGCGCTCGCTGTTATTGAAATGGAAGCTGCTAAAATGGGTTTAGCGGTAACTGAGAGCAAAATTAAGTATATGCTGTTAACAAAAAAGGGACACAAAACATGGACGAATCGACCGTTATAATTTAGAGACTTTGTCTACATTGGCTCTGCTATGAATTCTGCCAAGAACACCGCATCAAAAATAAAACGAAAAATCTGTTTTGCCAATCGCTGTTTCTTTGGGCTAAGAAGTCAATTGAGTAGTAAGGCCCTATACTGAACAACTAGGGAAACTCTATATAAGAGCTTCATCATCCCAGTCCTACTTCAGATCATTTAAACATGGACTCTATCGAAAGTGGATGAAGATATACACAGTCGATAACGCAGTATACGATGACTTCACCTTAGGTGGCCCAGGTTCACCCCGAACTGTTGGTAAATTTAAGTACGTTAAGTAAGTAAGGAAACCGTCTAGTATGACTTAGCTAGAGCCAACAGCCTCCATTCTCTATTTTTACCACAAACCTAAATATCCGTGTTTTATTTTATATGACAAGCTAACTTTATCTCTGAAAAATACAATACCATCCGGCATGACATGGGCTTTCCATCATGGAAACGGGTAATTTGGATCTGCATAGGTATGAAAAGGTTAACTCTATTATATAAGTTGTTAAGTTCGAATTGGTTTTATTTTTTTATAAGCTAAGTTATGCTACAAGTTTACAATTATAGTACAATTACCTGAGTAATGTCATGCATTGAAGGGATAGATAGGAAGAGTTACGCACATTTCTAAAAGAAACTTTTGTTTGTTTAGGTTTTGGGTTTTCCATGAATTGAAGGAATATACTAAGATAGCCTGTTGTCCGAGAAATATCTATATGAGCAAGATTATATTGGTGATAATGAAATCATTAAATAAATTGAAGTTCTTCTACCTCGCAGTGTCGGCACCAATTAGCAGTTTGGTACTAATAGAAAATATTTTAAATATATAATCATAGAGACCTCTGCAAGTGGATCCCTTATTAACTCTATTAAGCTGTCGGGTTTCTATCTAGAATATTGGTTAATTTACATTTATTGGAAGCCTGTGCTATCTCATCTTTGTTGACAAATTGTCTTCGTCAAAACGAATTTGACCCCTTTCTGGTTTCTTTTACGGGGCCTATCTTTCATTATCCTAATTTTTAGAGATTTACAAAATTTGGATATATTTTTCTTTGTTCTTTTCCAGTTTAAAGAAATGGTAACCCAATGATTACGACTGTTTACTAATTCGCAGATGAAGCGCATTACTGAAGTTTTTAGACAGAAAATTGAACACGAACACGATTTTTATTAATTGCATCAAGATATGGTCTGAAGTAGAAAATGCTAAAAGACTTTCTCGGTTATAAAGACAAGACTGCTCCTGTTAATAGTACCACCGAAGTCTCTCAGAAATGTCAAATTTAAACCAATTTAAGTAAGTTAAAAAAAATAAAAGACAAAAGGAAATCCTCATTCATTTCCACCAAGAACATTCTGCAAGTGAATTTGTGTACCCGTCAGAGAAACTAATTTGTATCTAAAGTTGCCGTGTCACGTTCCTTTCTCTTTTGCCATTATTTTCGTGAAACATCACTATCAAGTTTTCAAAGGAATCCACTACAGCCAGAGTACCTTCTGAAAACAAATCTGTCAACGGAAAATCAGTTGGTGTTTGTGACAAAGATTCTACATAGCTAGCAAACTCTACGCAAAAAGAACAGATATACATAGTATGTGTATCTACAACATTTCCTTTGAAAGAAAAAATAATAAAATATGTATATAAAAAAGAATACGTACGAGTAGAAAAACACATTTACATTTATATAGATATATCACATTACATGTCCCTCACTTATCGCTCCTCCTTATGATGTAAACGACAAAATACAAAGAACAAAGACGCGACTTAGAGGATAGGTGGTGTAAAGGTGGTAAGGCACATCGATTCACGTTGTACTAATTAATCCTTTTAGGTTATAATTTCTATTTTAATCCACTTTTATGTAACGAATGAGTGTGTGTGGGAGTGTGTAAGGAATATCTCCATGAATAACACCTAAAGTTAGTTCAAAAAAATGCATAAACACATTTAATAATTATAATGGGGTGAGAAGGTGAAAAGATTACCAGCACACATGGTAAGGAGAAGAAAAATGACTTGTTGTTGTTGTGTTCTAATTGGGTACTTACCAACAGGACTTTCTTCATTCCAGAATGAATCGTCCAGGGTGTAATCAGCTTCTGCAATAGAAAACGAAAATTATTTGTTGTTAGCAAGTGAAATACAACTCAGGGATGTTTTTTTTTCCAAATTAAATATCAAAATACCAGCACCTACTTTCAAATAAAGAAATGACTTAGAAAATTAGTCGACTTTTCACATATTCTACTTTTTTTTGTTCTGTTTCTGCGTTTACTTTAGACAAATCGTTTCCTTAGTCAAACGCAAACCCTCTGGTTATACCAATAATGGATGCACGTGCTTGGTCAGCTATTCACGTTTTAATGTTGCAGATAATGGAACACGAGAACGAACCAAAAAAAAAGGAAGAAGGAAGCAAATTCCATTCCCGATTTAAAGAATACCACTAGGCGGTTAGTAACGTACTTTATGAGCACAAGGATGTAACCACAACTTCTTCCCTTTGCATGGAATTTAAAAATATTTTATTAGGCTCAGGAACGGCTCATGTAAATCCTGTAAACTTGTGTGTTACCAGATGGGCGTTATCAGATACCAGTAGAGTGAAAAAAATATAATATTTGTATGTTATATCTACATATGGTACTATAACTCATAATAGATTTGAGGATAAGGGGCGAATATTACGATTTTACGTGGATCCGATTCAATGGAATTTTGTAAAAAATGCGATATCTTTGGAGTTTGCAAAAAAAAGAAGAAAAACAAATAAAAAATAAAACGTGATTGCCCCCAGATGTTTAAGCCCAATAACCACTCGTTTAGATGTTAGCAATTTTAAATATTAAGATAAAACAAGAACAAGAGCATAAGTTTTGAAGTGTATCTCTCTGCGTTCCGGGATTTTTTATTGTTTGTGGCAAATTCTCTTCAACTTTATGTATTTTATACTATTGTATCTCCTTCATTGCAGTGTCACTAGAAAACTGACTTAGTTCTAAACGATGCCGCGGGATTTGGTACCCCAAAGCATAAGCCTTCTATAAAATGAAGAATCTAGAACCCATCTCTGCTGTTAGAAATGTTTCTGACTGATTAAGAGTTAACGAGCTCCCGAACCGTGAAAATTTTCTGCTTGAGACACGGCAGCCTTCCACTCTCTTCGATCCCGGACCAGGCGCCTGGCAACCGCGATGACTTGGACCTTAAAAAAGAGATTTGGTTTCTTGTCGCTTCGAAACCATGGGCTGTGATTCCAAGTCCCTCTAAGACATCCACATCATCTTCATATTCAAAGTGTTCAATATTTACTCTACTTTTCTGATTATCATCCAGCACTCGGTTCCATAGAGTAGAACCCATTAACTCCACTAAGGTGTCAGTCGTGGAATTGATGTTTACTCCGAGGGAGATAAACTCCTTAACCACTTCTAAGTTACTGTTGTCAACAGTGAAGTTTTGTTTTAAGCGATATGCTAGCATGCACTTGCATGTGCCCTCCTTTATTTCAAAGCCAACACGTTTCACCTTTTCTTCGATTTCCGTAAGAGCCTCTATGACGGTGTGCTGTGCGCGACCCATGATCTCTAAGTCATCTGCGTATCCCAGCAGCTGTTTACACCTGCCATGATAGTGCATCTCCTTACCGAAATCCGGTACAGCTTTGAAATACTTCGGAGGAACTTTTTCCGTATTGCACACTGCACCGTGCGTCATGCGACACAGTTGGATCAGTTTTGCCGAAATACCAAATTCGTACATCGCCGTGCAGAGCTCGAGATGATGAATGTTGCCAGACGCGGCTTTGAAGTCAATGAAATGATGGTAAGTTTCGACTTAAAATTCGCTGGTCTTTTCCATGATTTCCTGAGTGTGAAAATTTGGTCAATTGTCCACTCATACGTGTCGATTAGTGTGCTGTTGAAAGGCTTGAGACAGTCAGTACAGTACATTGAACAGGATCTTATCTACATTTAGCAGGGAAATGCCTCGATAGTTGTTACAAGATCCCCTTTCTTGAAGATGCGGCATATAGAGCTGATAGTCCAGTCATCGGGCATGGCTTCATACACCCATACCTGCTTGATAATTTGCTGCATGCACCCTACCAAATTATTACCTCTATGCTTGAAAAGCTCCACTGCTAGACCATCAGAACTGGCAGCATTGGTGATCTTCAGCTTTTTGGCAGCTGAGCCAACTATAATACATACCGTGGGTGGGGGTCTTATGCTATCACTCTATCGACCTGATACCCATTAAGTATTATAGTTGCTGGAAGTGCTGTTTAAATACATCTACTATTTGCTTCATTATTCGAAAAGCCTGCGTTACGGAGGCCAGCTCCCAGTTGCTTAGCTTTATTGAAAAATATCCGGGTGTTGTTTCTATCGGTGGACTCTTCAATATCTTTGACCTGGGAGATTGCGGAAGTCCTTTTCTTTTAACGCAATATCCTGTTCTCCTCCTTTCTTCTGGCTCGATACTCTTCTCTCGCCCCACAGAAAATAGTAAGGCGGCGTTAAATCGCACGAACAAGGCGGCCAATCGACCGGCCCATTTCTTGAGATAACACGCTCACCATACTTACTCTTCAATAAATCGATTGTAGCGTGTGCTGTGTAGCGTGTGCATCATCCCATTGAAACTACATGTCGTCCAAGTCCATATCTTCCAATTCAGGCCAAAAATAATCGGTGGTCATGGTGCGATAACGCTGACCATTCACAGAAACGTGACGATCGTTATCGTCGACGAAAAAATATGGCCCAATAACGCCGCCGGCATGCAAACCGCACCAAACAGTTATTTTTTGTGGATGAAGTGGTGATTCATGAAGCACATGTAGATTTTCACCCGACCAATAACGCATATTTTGCTTATTGACGAACCGATTGAGCCAAAAATGAGCTTCGTCACTGAATATGATTTTGCGATGAAATTCATCAACTTGGCGCATCTTCTCCAGAACCCAATCGGAGAACGTACGTCGCTTCAAGTGGTCCATCGGCTTCAATTCTTGAGCCAGCTTGATCTTGTATGGGTGTAAACCAAGATCCTTACGCAAACTACGCCATAATGTGGTCTGAGCGATGCCCAATTCTTGAGAACGTCGTGGAATTGACTGATTTGGATCGTTTGCTACGGACATCTGAACGGCAGCGAAAGTTTCGATACTTCGACCAACCCGTTGTCTCGCTGACACGGCAACACTGAAAACACCTACTAACAGAAAATATTCGACTTTTTAATTTCAGATAAAGCTCTCATGAATTATCTTGACCACTGCGAAGAAACCTTTTCCTAAGGGGTCTACGAAAACTCCGGTTCCAACGTTAGAATTTTGAAAATTTTGCAAAATATTGTTAAAATGTTGTTCTTTTATATGGTTAAAAGTTTGAAGAAAATAATTCTATAGAGGTATAAATTAGCTCAAAAATACGTAAAAGATCTTATCTGCTATATTGTGTGAACGTCTGATCCCTATCTGTGTTTTTTCAGGCCCGCGAAGTCCACAGTCAACCAAATTTTCACACTCCAGCATCCAGTCTTAAAAAACTGAAAAATGCCAAATCGATACTCATCATCATCGATTTTACGGTCGCCTAAGACAGCATTTATAGATCTATATAGATCAACATGTCTAGTTGAGACATTTCTGCCAAAATCGTCCGTTTCGCTGCTCCATCATCGTCAGCAATGCTTAGCAGAGACCTTTGACGTTAAAAAAGTTTTCAGGCAAGCTGATGCGCTGTTATGTGACTTCTTTAAGATCGTACTTAAAATAAATTGTGCGGAAATCGCAGGCGAACACAGGAGTCACAACCTTCCAAGAGTCTGTGCAGCTACTAGCGTTTGCTAAGCTACCACAATGGGCTTAGTGGTAATTTAGGGCAAAACCAAGTACATGCTTTCTTCGGACACACAACATCGACTGCGAAATTCACAGTCTTCAGGGATTTTGTCTACTTACTACTTTGGCTCTGCTACCAATTCTGCAAATACGCCTCAAAAAAATCACTCTTTCCAATCGCTGTTTTTTTTTTTTGTGTTTTTTGGGCTATTGATGCCCATGTTCAACCCGAACTGTAACACCACATAAGCAAGTAAGCGAAATTTGCTCAGCCGGGATTTTTTTAAATACGGGTTTCTTGATGTGGAGATTTCCGCGAATCTTATGAGATTCTTACCTAACCTAAATGAAAGTTTTCTGGTTGGTATAATTTTGTTGAGCACATATTTTGGCTTACTCCCGTAAAAGATCCATTATATGCGGAACTTAAAGCAACAGAGCAACAATAGCAAGAATTGCACCTAGATTTTTCGGAGATACGAGTAACGCACTACTGCACTGGGAATGAATGAATATTTTTTAAAAACATGATATTCAGGTATCATTGAAAATTGAACTAATTACCATATGGCAATTGACACCACAGAGTTATTAAAATTACATTTTGACGAAGAACTGATTTTGTGAAACTGCTCTGTCAAGTAGTCTCTTTGTTCATGCGGTTTGGCACTTATCGATTTATGGTTTGTGTCTTTTGTTCATTTTATTTCAATGACTTGTTTTCAATATAAATATTTCAGTGATATGAAGTCGGTCCATACGGTGGTACTCGATCTGACTAACGAGTATTTTCAACATTTCCAAATTTCATTTTCTCAATCGAGTGTTTTTTTGAAAATAATTTAAGAGGTACTTTTATTGGAAACCAATAAAACAGCAGCTTAATTTTTTAACGTATTGCATAAATTTTGCATTATACGAGTACATATAAATGTATCTCGATTTCTCCATTTGAAGCATAAACACATATGTGCACTTTAGCATACCTTCTTTCGTAATACATCGATACAATATTCATTTCAATTTCAACTACAAGCGATTTTTTAATTTAAAAATTTCATATCCGCTTACAATTTTAAACATCCTGTACCCAAATCTACGAGTATCTGCCGGCATACAAACAGTCTACCCTGCTATCATATGGATACATTTGTGTGTTTGTATATATGGGATGGAATAAGCTTAATAATTTTGATGAAATGGTGATGATACAATTTCGGAATAAGATTTAGTTTGATGACAGTTTAAGCGTGAAATGGGTTTTCGAATTTGCCCACAAATCCAATTGGAATAATTATACGGTACAAGTTAGTAACCAACAGCAAGCAAGCCCCTTCTCCTTGAAGAAAATTCCAAATGGGAGTGCGATGAGTTTAAGGGGTACCATGCCGTTCTAGCAGCCCGATGATAGGGCTCGTATTTGTTGTGAATGCATGTCTTCCATTTTCATTAAAATTGTATGAAATTTGCTATGTCACGTTCACGGTGCCGCAGCAGGAGACGTTTATTCGAAACAATTTACATTTTGAATCTATACATGGATTACATTAATATTTGAAAGTTTTACAAAGCCTTGAAATTATTTGACCGTTTACAATGTCTCCATTCTCCTATGGCAACACATCAATCAATTGTTTCCTTTATAGTACAAGACAATAGTGTTCGCTAAACTAGTCAAATGAAATTATACTGGGGTATATTCCAACTAACCTACCTATAGAAAAACTTATAAAAGGCACGCTCATAGTTTTTAGTATTTAGTATTAGTATTTTTTATTTCATTATATATAATACATGTGTAAAATTTACGTGATTTGAACACGATAATTCATTAAGTATATTAAAAAAAAAATATATAATAGAAATATTATAGTGACATTTTATATTTTATATACATAAAGTATTAAAATAGTGCCAAATGCCACTTCAATGGGTTTTAATATTATTAATATGTGGGTGGGGTGACCCGTTTATTTACATTCAAAGAACTAGTTAATTTAATATACAATTATATTTACAAAGAAAAGTGAAGGATGCAAATAAAATATCTACATAAAAATAAAGAAAAGTTAAGAGGAAGTTAGAAAAAAAAAAACATTATTTACACCAGAATATCAGAGAGAAGGTATTCCACGTTCTGTGAATCATAATTAAAAAGCCAAGACCTTATGGACCTTTCAAATATTCCAGAAATTCTTATCATTTTAATATTTAAAGGGAGCTTGTTAAATAGTCGACATGAAGAGATATTATAAAAATTCCGAAATGCAGTTGTACGAAAAACGGGTACAGTCACAACATAGGAAAAGTTTCTCCGTAGATTGTAATCAGATATAAGTCTGTAATTTAAATTTCCTGATCTCTGAAAGAACGTTTTCAACACTTTAAAACAATACAAATGACGAACTGGAAGAATTTTCATATCACAAAACAATGGGAAACTTGGATGACGCCGATTCTTGTTACAGATTTTCCTTACTACACTTTTTTGTAAGACTAGTAAGGGCTTGATTTTATTCAGATACACGCCTCCCCAACAAACAATTCCATACTGGAGTTTAGCGTGAAAGACACCATAATAAATGATTTTTAATAATTGCTTTGAACAAACATTTTTTAGATAAAAAAAGTGTCGCAGGGTATTTCGAAAATATTTCCTTAGGGACTCTGTGTGGCTTGCAAATGACATCCTAGAATCAATTGTGAGCCCAAGATACTTAAACTCGTCTACTTCCTCAATTAAAAAGCAATTATCACTACATTTAAGACTGCTACAAAATGTTGGAAGTATTTGACTAGAATCACAATTACAGCCTGCTAATCCATACTTTTGGCATTCTGGTGCGTGGAAGTAAACGTCCGCATTCATACACATTGGGGAAACTAGGTTAAAAAACATTATTTTTGTCTTTGAGCTAATGTTCAAATTGTGTTCTGCGAACCAAATTCTTAATAGACTAAGATCCCAATTAATGTCAGAGATTAAATTTCAACGAGCATGTGAGCTGACAGTTACTCATGAGACAGAATAGAAGAACCTGTACGGAGAAGCAATGGACAATTCATAATTTTCAGCCGAAAACAAGGGAATTCATATATTGAAGGGGGGTTTACAGAAATGCTTTCGCAGATAAATGTTTTTTCTGAAATAAAGACGGTGACTTCCAACACAAATGACGGCATTGCAACAAAGCTAACTACAGCAGCTTTCTTTATATGGGTTCAAATTCGCTTAAGGTATAAAGGCAATTTTTATTGTGAATTAAAATTAAATTGAAACTGATTGAACTGATACTCCAGCAATTTCATGTCAAATGTTCGCCTCCAAGTAGCTAAATTGCACGATTTGGGTGAGCAATTGACAGGGAAATTTCCGGAGATAAGAGCATCACCGAACTTCATGTGCAATAAGTTGATTTAGGCGCACGCTGTGGGACAACCGCTCAGATGAAAATATATACCATCTATGCCTTCCATTTGTAATTTATCCCATCACATTTCAGCCAGAAAACCACACCAAAAAGCTAATTGTTGCGGTCAAAATATTTATTATTTTCTTATAAATTCGTTATAATTCTAATTCACGAGTAAGAATATAAACTAAAAAAGAAACAAAAAGATTGGTGACTTTCTTGCATTTAATTTACAATAGTTTCGAATGTAGTTTCAAAAGGTTTTGAAATTCAAAAATTACGTTTCGGGTGGGGTGACCCTGATAATACTATATGCATAACTATACGAGGGGCGTTCAATATATTCTCGGTATCGATATGAAGGAAAATGCGAATTCAATTTAAATTGTTTTTATTTTTCAATATAATCTCCCCTAACATCAATGCATTTGTTACATCTTGAGATAAGCTTTTTTACACCCTCAAACAAATAAATTTCCTCATTCTCTGCAAAATACCCAATTATTGCCGACTTGAGTTCTTCATCATCCGAAAATCTTTTTTCACGAAAACATTTTTTCAAATCCGGAAACAGGAGATAATCACTAGGGGCAAGGTCTGGACTATAGGGTGGGTGTTGGATTTCTTCGAAACCACAATCTCGCGCAGCAGCCTTGGAAACTCGTGCCGTGTGAACAGGAGCGTTGTCATGAAGAAGCAACACATCCGCTGCGAGTTTACCCCGTCTTTTCTTTTTAATTTCCTCCCGCAAATTATGCAAAGTGGAAGCGTAGGATGTGGCGTTGATGGTTTCACCTTTTTTTGTACTCAATGAGCAAGATTCCCTTTGAGTCCCAAAAAACTGTGGCCATGAGCTTCCCGGCAGACGGAGTGACTTTGAACTTCTTCGGGGGGTCAGTTCCTTTTTTATGCCACTGCATGGACTCTTGTTTGCTTTCAGGGTCATAGTGGTGGACCCATGTTTCGTCCCCAGTAACAATTCGATCCATAACACCGTCCGCGTTCTCACTACACATCTCCAAAAGCTCTCTACAGCATGCGATTCTCACTTTTTTCTGAGGCGTTGTGAGCTTTCGTGGTACCCACCTTGCACTGACCTTTGAAAGGTTAAGATGGTCATGGTGAATGGTACCAATTGAAAGCTTGGTGATCTCTGCCATCATTTTCACCTTTATTCGGGCATCCTCAAGAACAAGTTTTTCGACTTATTTGATGCTTTCTCCCGTACAAGCAGTAGCCAGGGCGACGGAGCGGGGGTCGTCTTCAATGCTATCTCTGCCTCTCTTGAACTCACTTGACCACTTTTGTACAGTTGATAATGAAGGTGCGGAACCCTGGTAAACAGCCACCATCTCTTCATGAATAGTTTTTTGACTTTTTCCTTGCTTAGTGAGAAATTTAATTACAGCGCGATGCTCAATTTTCACCATCATCGTCTCAGTTGCCATTATGATTCTGTTTAACTAGAGATAAAACGCGAATTAATAATCACATTTATATGAAATTTTACATGAATGCACTAAAATAATAGTATTACTTGATACATAAGTCAATTTATATATACAACCACAGCTTCATCTCGATACCGAGAATATGTTGAACGCCCCTCGTAATTTGTTACAAACAAAAAGTAATAGATACTCGTACATGAAACATTGGTGATTTAAAGCTTGAGATTCTTTACAAATGTTATTTTTTAAGGCAGAAAGTTTGATCGCAATGAAAGAAATAACAAATAAAGAACTTCATACAACTAGTTAAAAATGGAAGATTAGACCAGAATATCAGAAATAGTTGATTTTAAACAATCGTAGTTAAAATTGAAGAGCCAGAGTTTAACATTTCCAATATAAAAATACAGAAAAAAAATGACGATAGGTAGTTCAGACGATTGTAGTTCAGAAATAAGTCTTCAATACCTAAATACAATATAAATAACGAATTGGAAAATTTTTTATGTCACGGAATAAGGGAAAACTAAAATATATTTTTCCAAACTACCTAATAGGGGCATGATTTTGTTGAAGAACATTCCTCCTTAACAAGCAATTCCATATTGCAGCTTTGACTGAATAATTCCATAATAAATTGTTGTTAAGAGCTGTGTTGAACAAATATTGCGCAAATGAAAAAATGTATGAGAGTGCATCTGAAATATTTTCTTAAAGTTTCTGCAAGATTCATAAAGCTAATTTGAGAGTCAATGGTGAGACCGAGGTATTTGAATTCCTTAACTATCTCAGTTTAGAAGTATTTATCACTACAGCTTAGGCTGCTATAAAAAATTAGGTAGGGGGAACCAGATGCATAGTTACACATTAACAGATTATACCTTTCGAACTGAAGTGCACCATAGCAAACGTTTGCTTCTAAATTATAATTTTTGAACTTATAACTAAAAACATGATCTGCAAAGTAATTACTCAATAAATCCAAATATTCGAAACTAAATCCAATGAAAAACAAATATCATCAGCAAAAGCAGTAGGTGATCCTTTAAAGTCAAGTGAGAATAGTGAGTTTTTGTAAACAAGAAATTGTATTGGTTCCATCACAGAACCTTGCGGTACCCCCAAGTTGAAGAATTGAATTTCGCTAATGAACTCATTACTTTTTGGAATCTATTCTCAAGGTAAAACTTAAACGAATTAAGTATGAAACCACGAAATCCAGCCTTTTTCAATTTCCTTCACTATGGTTTACCGTATCAAAAGCTTTGCTAATATCTATAAATAGACCGGCCGTGCACTTTTTCCAGTCAAGGACTAGCATTATCTGTGTACAGAACTGGAGTAGTGCATCTTCAGTCGATTGCCCTTTATGGAAGCCAAATTGGAATGGATTAACAATAAAGTACTAATCTGGTTTTCATCAACTTCTCAAGGAACTTACTCAAAACTGGAAGAAGTGAGATAATTACCGATTTTAGTCGGAGTTCCCTTTTTTAACTAAAGGCAACACGGCAACAACCTCAGCACATTTCAAAGCTTCTGGGAAAAATCCTGCCAACACACCGACTGTAGAACATACAATTTTTTTTAAGTGTGAAATTCGAAATACCATCAACACCATAGGAATTCCAATTTTTTAAAGCATTAATAACTTTTAACACCTCAAGGGGAGGTATGGGCGTATAACCAAAACTGTGAGTGAACAATTTAGTTCGGTTGTACGTTGCGGACTACTGGTTATATTAGTAAAATATCTGTTAAATGTATTAGAAATTTCAATTTTGTCGGAAACATCACAACCATCAACACGTATATAGTTGTTTTTCTTCTTTTTTTTTTTTTTAATAGAAGATTTATTGAGCATGCTATTGACTATATTTGCCATTCATTCTTTAAATTGCCTTTGGTAAGGACAAACTGAAAACGGTGGTAGTTATACGGACAGCTTGGAATCTTGTAGTTTAGTTCAACGCACAATTCCTTATATATATTTATTTTTTAACCACATATATCTGGTGCAGTTATTATATTTGATTCTGAGTTTGTTTTTGCCTTTGACTTTATTCAATAAGTAACTAGAGATCCATGGTTTACACTTTTTCACAACCATTTTCGAATGCAAAGATGAGGAACAACTAAGAATATGTTCTTTAATGAGTTCTCCCGTCTGATGGGTTGAAAAAATAGTTTTTTTTCATAAATTCATTCCTTAACATGTGTGGAATATGCTGGGAATGTGATTTTTTTAAAATTTAAAGTTGTTATAAAAAAACAGCAGTTCGAAGATGCAGATGTTCGGGGCGCTGAGTTGAGCAGTAGGAGGCCGGGTCTATTGTGACGTGTCGGCTTGATACCTGAGACCTTCTATTCGAATTTTCATTTTCAGATTTTCATAGTTTTAACCGTACTTGAAACTTTAAATGTCTTTCTCTCAAACTATGTTTTCAAGCTTTCCTCCATAGTATCTCAAGATTATTTTTTTTTTTTAAGTAGCGCGCGCTTATGGGTTAAAATGTTTGCGCACAGCGCGGGCAAAGGAAAATCAGGGAGGGAAGAAATATAGGTACCGATGTACGTTGGTTTTAAATGTTTGAATATTATAATGACTAGGAAATAGAGCTCGGCAGGGCATTCCACAAGCGAGTTGTTCGACTTAGGAGCGAATAATCATGATATTTCAGAGTACGCCCGAAAATAGGCTTCAGGGTACTGATTGGCATTCATATCGAGACGTGTGTTACAGTTAAAGGTTTGAAGTGGTGGAATGCTACTGGCGATTTCAATGGAGCACTGATGGTGGTAATAGCGATAAAACAAAGTGAAACACGAGATATTTCATCGGTGTTCGAGGGCGTCCATTGACTGGGTGATGTTAGCATCACCTATGAGTTTTATCGCACGGTTTTGGATCTTATCTAGCACTCCAATTTTAAGATGATGATCACCCAAAAATTCTGAGTATTTCTATTTTTTTTTTCGTAATGAAAACATAAAAAAAAAATTATGAAATTTGAAACTTTTTTTTCCAGAAGTCTGCCAAAACCCGAATTTTCAATATTTTCAAATGATTCTTGGTCACTCGATGCATTATGTGTGTGGCCAATATATTTGTAAAGGACCACGGGAAGGCTGCAACTGAAAAAGTAAAGCATTCAAATCAACTCTATTTTAATCGGCCTATAAAACAAGATAAGGAATGAATTGCGAAATTGTTTTGTATCTCGTGTTATGTTACACTTATCGATGTCGATGCCGTTGGCTATTCCAATGCTTTGGCATGAACAACTGAATCATTATGATGACTGTTATTTTTCTTTAACTAAGGTCAAAGGGTTTTCAAACAAATTTAAAAACAAAATAGAATAAACTAAAGTAGCTTCTGTGTCCATGCCAGTACCTCATAGTGAAGAGTTTCCTGTGCCCACACCAAGAACACAAGAAACATGTGCAAAGTCAAGTGATGAGGATGACCGTGAAGAAAATTATGCGCTAGAGAAGGAAATATCCGAATTTGTACCTCCTAGAAGTTCATTGAAAAAACCACCCATGATGCAGCAGCAAGAGTTGAATGATTTGTTCCGTGACTTAAATTTATAAATCAGATAGCCTGAAATACTCGGTTCTAGATTACAAGAATGGAATCTGCTATCACCAGAAACTGAGATATCTTTAAATATAAATTTAAATGTCAAGGAAAAAGAACAAAGATTTAGCTACTTTCTTCACACAGAACGAATCCATATGCTACTGTTACAACATTAACGGATTGATGAATGAATTACGGAACAAATGAATGGCGTCTCTTTATTGATGGATATAAAACGAGTTTAGAAGCAGTTCGTCCAAGGAATGGTAGCGAATATCCTTCCATACCTGTAGCATATTCAATCACTTTAAAAGAAACATACGATACTATGCAATTTATATTAAATTTAAAAAAGTATAGAAACTCAAGTTGGAAAGTTTGTGCTGACTTAAAAGTAGATAACCTAGCTACTACGGTTAAAGGGTATATGTGGGACAGTCGAATTACAGAGAAACACTACTTGGTTAAAGATTGGCCGATGAGATCGGAATTTGTTGCTGGACAATCAAATATCAAATATTCAAATATTCACCAGGCCATAAAGAAGATCGAAGAACGTTATCGATGTCGATGTCGGTGGGATGCAGACATGTTAGGGGATTACTGTTGGTCTTTAATGCGAGAAGATTCCATAAGTCACAAACATAAAAGCTGGATCATCCAATGTGGCGCAAAATTAATCATCCAATTTTGTTTTTGAATTACTTTTTTATTAAAAAAAAAACAAAAAAAAAGATTTTGACTGATGGAAATCTTAATATGGACCTTTACAATTGTTTCTGTTAAGTGGAAAGGATGATATCCCCCAATCGCTGCCGCCAGTGTTGATACACATTTGTGCACGTTTTATCGCATTTTCCATGACGTTCCGTAAGATTTCCGCTGATAACTGTTCGCATTCCTGTCGAATATTCTCCTTAAGGACTGCGATTGTCCGAGGCTTATTGGCATAAGCCCGCGACTTCAAGTAGTCCCTAAGAAAGAAGTTTGGGATGGTTAAATCGGGCGATCTTGATGGCCATGCCAAACCGTCAAACCGGGAGATTACGTGACCAGGAAACTCTTCCTTCACAATATCCATTGTGGCTCATGCTGTGTGCGCGGTTGGAGCGTCTTGTTGAAACCACATGTTTATTTATTATGACTCTGTAGCGTTCGCCAGTAACAGTGACCGTACTGCACTCCTCCCGAGTTAGCACCGCACCACACAGTAGCTTTGAGTGGATGTAATGGCTCTTCGTGCATCACACGCAGATTATCAGTACCCCAGAAACGAAGATTTTGCTTATTGACGTAACCGCTTAAGTGGAACTGCGTTTCGTCGCTCATGATGATTTTCGACACAAAATCGTCCTCTTCATTGTTGAGATTGCGGATGGCTTGCCAGTAGTTCACACGCGATTGCCGGTCAGCAGGCATTAACTGATGAAGTATTTGCACTTTGTACGGGAACATGTGTAAATCTTTCATTAAAATTCTCTCTATGGTCAGTCTGGTGATGCCCAATTACGTGGCCGGTCGTCTGGTTGATGTTTCTTCGATCTCAGCGACATCGGCAGCCACAGCCGCGATATTGTCGGCCGAATGATCAGTCCGGTGATGGCCATGCCCTGCATGCTCTCCTCTGGTTCCACTGTGTTCGAGTCGAGTAGCTAAGCGCCGGAATGTTTGCCCAGTTGGCGGCGCTATACGATTAGGAAATCGACGTCGAAATTCATGCTGCGCTAACATCACCGACCGATTATTGGTCGAAAACATCGACACAATTATTCCACGCGCTTTCGGGGTATAGCACTACATTGCTTGTCTGTCTAGTTCACAAATGTCAAATATGATTGACGTACGACGCCATTTACAAAAATTATACCACCTTCCGATAGGGTGCGCCACCTTGTCAAATACATGTTTTATAATAAATAAGAATTACAAATATTTTTGCTTTAGAATGAATTAAACGAGTTAACCACTTTGAATTTTGAAGTTTCAGTGCCAATAAACGTTATGTCACTTCTAATTTTGTATGTATTTTGATATTAATTCTCGTATCCATAACACGGAAACGATACGTGTTACAAAATAATCATTGCTATGTATCCTTAAATAGAATTCACAATTGATAAAGGAATACCGTAAAATACTAATGTTACACAAAACAAATTGAAACTTGTCACGCAGTGATATTAAAGCGACCATAAATGTGATCCAAACATTTTCTTGATATAGTTCTAAGTTGCTCATCGATAAAAGAAGATAGGCCATGATAAGGCTAATGATGTCAAATAACTTGAAACCGTTTCACTTCTGTCCAAAATGTTTAAATTGAAGTCCCCTAAGATAAAGATAATGAAAATTCTTGACTTGTCCTTATCTAAGAGACCAGAGAATTCTTCCATAAACGTCAAAATATTAAAAAAAAATCGAGATACAAAACCTCGAGAACCGAATATTCATCTTTTACAAAGCAGCCAACACCACATGCAGCGCAGTCGTCATTAGCATTCACATAAAAATTGAACCCTGGAATAATAAAGTCATTTTTCTCAAATATATATGTAAATCCAAAGACAATATATGGAATGCATACAAAAGACCCTATATGTGGAACAAGATCTATAAGATTTTCTCTGCAACTTCTGTTATTCTGGTAAACAATAAAAAAAATTTATTAGAATTCAGGCAAAATAGAAAATTCATTTAAAAAATTAAAAAATAAAAAGAAGTAAATAAACGCAAGGTCATTAAACGATCTAATTGTAATGACCTTTCCACCCTCAACCTTTTTCACAAGAATTTTGTTATCTTTAAATTAAACCATACGTATTTTGCGCCTTTCTACTTGTTTGCCGCTTTTGCGCATACTTGTACTTTGTGAGAGAACCATTTATATACATGATGTACCTAATTCATCGAGGATAATTTGGGAAACGATTTTTGGGTATATTCTCAGAAAAAAAATCATTCTACAGTAAGGACCTCCAATGTTGGTGTACACTGACATATCCATGATAACGGAAATTGCTCTGTTAATACTAATGGTAGAAGCTTCTTTTATAACTTTGTTTTTAGAAGGAATACTAGCATTTATAACTGCGTTTAAATAAGGGTGATATCTTTTTTAAGTCTTCAGATATCCAATTTCTAACCCATGCTAATTTCTGATTTTAAGGTCACTTTTCTCCAGAACATGCGTAATAAACATAATGGTTTCCCATTTTTTTCTTATAAACGTAACTCCAAAAAAACAATCGTCAAAAATTTTGCAACCCCATAGATTTTATGATACTTGGGAAAACCTGCAGCTGGTAAAATTTAGAAAAAAGGGTTTATTTGCTTTAAGCTCCAAAGGCTATGAATAAAAAATGATTCTGTGTGGTTTCAAATAATTTTTGTTTTATGTGTGTACTAAAACAGTTAATGAAGGTGCTCAAAGTACCCTTCTTGATTTTGTATGAATGCTAGAGCCCGTTTTTGGATTTCACTGCGAATTTTTGCTGCTGCCTCACTTTGATGACGCTTCGAGAATACGCTTTTCCAATTCACTTAAAGTTTCTATTTCGGTTGAATAAACAAATTATTTCATTCTTCCCCCATACAAAGAAATCCAATACTGTAAGGTCATGAGATCTTGCAGGTCAGTGAACTGGTGCATTTCTTCTTATCCAACGATTACCGTACTCTTCATCTAGCCAATTTTTAACTTGGAAGTTGGAAATATGATGAAGTTAGTTGAATCAGTGGAATGTCCTCCAACAGTTCTAGTAAATAATTTCGCAAAAACTCTAGATAGATATAGAATTCAGCCTAGGTGGTAATTTGGAGGGGCCGATTAACTGGTTTCTATTACACCTGCCCACATATTGTCACTAAATGTGTGTCAAAATGATTTATGTCTCCTTGTACGTGGATTGCCCGCAGCCTATTTTTAAAAAAATTTAAAATTTTTGATCCCATCTCTCATAAATTGAGATTCGTCCGTCCAAATAATTCTGCTAATAAACTCATTATCATACAAGCTCCACCCCAGCACCAGTTAGAAAACGCAAGTCTCTTTTCTAAATCATCGAGAAGTAGTCCTTGCACAGGTGTATGGTGGTATGGATAAAGATTTTCTCCATGCAGTGAATTAGAAATTTTATGTCTGGAAGCAGTGAATTGCATAGCCAAGGGTCTGATGCTGATTGGTAGATCAGTTGTAATAGCTTCCAGTATTCTTTCATCAGCCGAAAGTCTTCTTTTACTTGTGGAACTCCCACGTTAGGTCGTGTATTTGCTACTGATCCGGTTTCCCTAAGCCTTCGATAAGTATGTCCAAAAACTCCTTCACTTGAACGTCGTCGGTTAGGATAAAGTTCATGGCATCTTCTATGCAGTGTAGTTGAACTTCCATTGCACAGCCCATAAGCGTAAATAACGTCTGCGTATTCTTGGTTTGTAAATGAAGACATTTCTAATAGCGTTTCTAAGCAACTATAACCTTTGCGTAAAAAATTAAACTGATGAATAAATTTGTTTTCTAATCTTTTATACCATTTTTGTATGGTAAATTTTCCAAATAGGCCTTCATAGTCCAAACTTAACTCTTTCTGAGAATTTTAAAAGATCAGGGTAAGGAAATGATGGTTTTGACAGGTAGTCAAATAAATGAGCATGCCTAAAAACTTTTTAATAGCTGTTAATATATAATATTAATTCTTGGAAAACAACTTTTATTGTCAACTGTTGTTAGGAACATAGGTAAAAAATTATAATTTCCTTTTTTTAGCTACTGCAGGTTTTCCCAAGTATCATAAAATCTATGAGGTTTTCTGCAAACTTGTTGACATTTTTTTTTGTACTCGTATTATTGTTACTTTCATAAGAAAAAATAGTAAAATGTTATGTTTATTACGATTTCTGGAGAAAAGTGACCTCAAAATCAAAAATTATCATGGGCTAGCAATATGGAATAGGCTTAGAAATTGGATATCTAAAGACTCAAATAATATATCAAACTTATTTAAATGCAGTTATAAAGGCTGGTATTGCTTCTAAGAACAATGCCTTAAGCGAAGTTTCTACGGTTAGTATATATTAACAGAGCATGGGTCGGTCAGGTTACAGCAAAGTAAGCCTTTTCTTAAATCCTCGATAAATAATGTCAACATTAGAGATAGACCCTTACTGTAGAACGCTTTGTTCTTAGAATACACCCAAAAATCATTCCCGAATTATCCTTGATGACGGTGTACCGTAACCCTCAATATCCCACAGCTGCTACTGTTGTTGCTGCTGTCAAAACCATCAATATTGTCACTCAGGTGTTTATTTATTCGTTATTTTGTTGTCAAATCAGAAAAACCTATGCAGATACTCGTATTATTTATTATGATTCACTTTTGAAGTTTTGGTATGATTTTTTTTTCACATAGCACTTCATGATTTTAGAACAAGATACATCAATAGATAATGCTTCCGCGAATATTTGCTTTGCCTGGCTAATCGCGTTTACGTTGTTTATGTTAGGCACACCAACAATTTCGATGAAATTGCTCAGGAGCTGCTGTTGCTGCCAATTTAATTTGATGGCCAGATTATTGATCTTCGATTTCAGTTCTGATTGTGCGGTGCTCCTACCCATTTGCTTTTTGTTAATACTAGCTTGATCATTGTTGTTTGGCTTCAACTTTAACAGAACGGGTAAATGTAAAGAGCGGCGTCTTAAGACGCTGTTCACATCGAAATAGCTTACCACTTTCCTTCACATATTCGGCATCTTGTTCTGTGATATTTGAACACGAATAATGAAAAAAATGCTTGCAATCGAAACAATCTATTTTTGTTGAATAGTTTCGATAAACTTTTTGAGAACACACGGAACAATTCATTTTTAGTATCGAAATTTCACGACAAACTCACTGAAACTTGATCGCTGAGGACGATTTTTGGTTCGACGTGCAGGATGATCTTATGCCAAAACTATCTTAAACGGACTCACAACCAAGTCTGTTCAAAATAGGCGCCACAGCTCCCTTAGAAGTAATCGAATGGCGTCAAATCATATGATTTCGTAGGACGATTCCCTGGTCCATTTTGCGATTTAGTATTATCGTTGAATCTAGTCTTCAGTAAGTTAATGGTTTCAAGGCAGTATGGCACTAAATTCTATCCTGTCTAATCCATATATCGTCCGGATTAATGTCGACCGTATTTTTGAAGAAATAATCACTGATCTTTGTGAGGTAATGTGGCAATTGACCGTTACCCTATCTCCGACCTCATTTTTGAAAAAATAATGAGCGATGATTTTACGTGTAATTTTGCATATGTAAATGTAAATAATATGAACAGGCCTATTCTATCTTGTCTATATGAGTGAGCCACCGGATCAAAATCATTATTTATTATTTAGATTATTTTCGTTCTGAGTTGAGAGTTAAATTAAGCTAAGCTAGGACAAGGAATGATTGCAAATTATTGCAGTATATGTACAATTTTAAAGGATAAAGCTACATTTTCAACCAAATTTGTAAATATATGATGTCTCTGTTTTGTTTCCTAAGAGTGTGTAGAGAGGCTTAGCTAGTGTATCTGTTTTTGAAAGGAAACTGTATCATAAAAACTGAACCTATCACTTATATTTTATACTCCTAGGTTTCACCCTCTTTTCTATATCTACTCGTATCTCTGGTACATATTTCCACATGAAGTGAATCTGAAAGGAGATTCCTCGTACTTTGCTGAAAGCGTTCATACGATGTTTGACTCTTCTATTTGTAATTGCAATTTTATTCATCACTTTTCTCAAAATTCTGCGGGCATACGAGTAGTTTTTTATCAATCTTTTATTGGAATATGGATAAACATTTGGTAAACTATTGAAGACTTTGTGAGTTCCGATAATGAAATCTGTTCTCTGAATAGTTGCCTTGAAAATCGTTCTACAGGCTTGAAGAGGATCACAAACACAACCAACAGGGTGACGCACAATCTTCCAATGAAATCACAAATCTTTTTTTTTTTCAAACAAACAAACTTGAAAGATTTATTATGATGAACTATGCCACTTTACAGAAGAATAATATCATTAAATTTATCTTCGCAAATACATAATGGATTATTTAGACCTTATATAGACCTAAAGAACTTATCAGCATCCAATTTTATTACCATAAACATGATTTGGCACTAGGAGGACGATTTCAACTACAATATGATTTGACTGATTTGCTTCGAACTGAATCGAATGTTCAGGGTCAAAATTTACTGCGAAGGGGCTTTGGCAACCACACTAATGCGACTTAGTCGGCGTTGTTAGAAGGTCGAATTATGATTATTAAGTAACGCACATATGTTACAACACCATGTTCCTCAAATCGGCATCGGCTTCCTCTTCAATTACTGGACCAGTTATGTTTTGCTGCACATATAATGGGCCGGTGGATTATATCCTGTCGATACCTTAATATTGGTGGCTGCTAGTTCAAAACTACTTCTACTCGTACAAAACACTTTCGTTTATGAATAGTAAATGTACGACATTCACGATGTTTGATCGATTAGCACATGGTCAATTTTGTTAGCAATTAGACAATCTTAAGTTAGTTAAATTGCTTAATGTTTGATGAAGCTCTATCAATCAGACACCACTATATGTTGTCATGGTATGGAATTAATAATAGAATAATACCAAAAAGAAACATAAGATAATGTTCTGAATCAGAATTGGAGACGAATTAACTCGGAGAATTCCGCCGATACAAAAACCGGTAAAACTGCATAGACGTTCCTCAAAAATAAAAAATGAGCACAAATTTGCTTAAAAGACTACTGGTACGAAAGTTTAAAGCCGGCTTATAGAAGTTAAATTTGATCAATTTCGGTGTATGTACTATATTCGTATACCATCAGCAAATCCCAAACAATTTCAGAAAGCTCATAGTCGACACCGATATTCACTCACGTGTCGCGCCTCAAAACTTCTATCGTGCGACTAATCCCCATCTCCTCACCATATTATAGTTAACAGTTTTTCTAACCCATCTTTTGTATGACTTATGTCATCTGACTTCTTGGCAGTGATACAGATCTAAGGCACCTCCTCCATTAAGGGGCCCAACACTTGACATGCTTAGGTTTCCAGGCTTCGTCAACAACAAAATTATGCATACTGAATGTAATTTTGCGCTCTACAATATTAAGCATCTTGCATAGTCGCTAACTCGATAGAATCATCCCTAAGCTAGAATAAATGAATATTTTGATGCCAGTAACTTAATCCTGATGTATAGGTACTGCCGTTGGTAATTTGTAGTAGGTCCGTCACCAGTTCGATTTCGACATTTTGACTAGATTCCGAGAACTGCTCAAATAATCTGCGCCCCAAATATGTGGCAGTTGCGCAGGCATGTTTAGTGCTGAATTCAATGTCGTCATTGTCGCCGAAACATCCATATAGTGCCGTCCAACATATTTTGTCCAAATACACCATTAGACCTAGCAATACTCAATAATACAATTCCTCAACAATACTATTAAAAGACGGTGGTAATACAATATATTCAACGAGGAATCTCCTTTTTTCTTAAAAGACTCTCCCTCTTTGAATGTACGAGTATCTATTGTATATTGCCAAAGTTTTTCAATAAGAAAGTCTTCAATAAGTCTTCAATTGGTCTTTGCCGCTATAAATATATTCTTGATGGCTATACCTATAAAGTGGATAGTGTGTTTTTTTGCTTAAAGGCAAGACGCCAATACAAGTTTCGCAAGTGCCCCCAGAATTGAGGTTCGACGAGCGCCTAAGAATCCGTTGCTATTGGAGTCTTTTATCCAAGTATCAGATTCCCACAAACTCTAAAGGTTTCCTTGGACCATTACGGTTTGAAGACAGTGTTAATTCGTACTATTGTCGGTTAGGTTGTTTATATTAGTTCCTCCGATTTTTTTTCTAATATTCGTAACAGAACCTTTTGGTATTGTTTTGGAAAAAAAAAGCATTGAAGACAATTTGTAGATAAATTTGAAACCTTAGTTTGGAACAGAACATGGTTGTCTAATTTCCCTTTCTCTTATCAGTCGATATAGTTAACCCAATTTGGGTCTAATTGCGAAATCAATGAGTACGTGCAAGACCGGGTTTGAGGCTAATAAAGACTGACTAAAACAGTGACAAAGCTGCATGGATAATGACAACTTGGCCTAACTCATCTGTTGTGTGACTATGAACTTTGCGGTCTTATACAATTCAAGTGATTGAAGCCAGGAATAGGGTTACTAACCATCTTATTCTCCACCACAGTCTGAGTATCTAATTAATCAAAAGATATCAAATTATTGTATAGTGGCACAGTGGCTACGTTCGCAGTTTGCTTCCTCCGAAATTGGAATACTTTATTTTGGCAATGTAAAAACCCTTAAAATTTATTTCCCAAATTATGATTTGTTAAACCCATTTCAAAAAAGATATTTAGTTGGAAAACCTGCAACATTAGAGACGTGCATAGTTTTCAATGCAGTTTTCATTCTGGCGGTGTCAGTCTCAAAGCAGATCCTAGTCACCAAATGAATTTCTCATTTTTAAATAAGTTTCCTTTCGCAAAACTTTGTTCCTATTTTTCCTATGCAGGTATTCAACCTTTTTCATTTTGCAGTCAAGGGATGAAAGATTTGAAAATTTCCATTCGAAAACATAAAGCAACTCCGCAGTACCGGATTAGGATGGCACATATTTCACATGCGTTATCCTTGCAATTTCGCTTCGTTTGACTTCATTTAACTTTGACAAAATTCGCGCTTCTATGTTATATGCTTGAAAAATATATTTTCACGAAGTGATAGTAATTGCTTCCTTTTCTGGATAATGTAATTGCTTCCTTTTCTGGGTAAAGGATTTGTGTTCATATGTACGTACGAGTATGCATGCGTACTATGCATGGGCGTTTAGAATATGAATTTTCAAAGCACCACTACTACTCTGGATTGCATACTGCCTAATGGGTATGCTTCACCGCACGGTATTGGGCTTAATTTCATTCCAAAAATCAACATACACAAAATGTGGATTCATGTTGTGTAGGTTAAGTGAGATTATGTACCAAAAACAACGACCCTGGCATTTGTAGGTAATGGAAAAACTAATTCCAGTCATAGCATCTAGCCAAGGCATAGATTTAAGAAGGATCCAGTATCAGTTCCTGTCCATTCGTGTCATTTTATAAAATCAAAAGTTTTAATCAAATTTGCTGTAGCACAAAATGGCATGAGACTCTAGTGGTGACAACGTTACGACCACCCAAAGCAAGGTTAGGTGTTAGAATATACCAAGAACCCATCGTCCTTGTTGTCGTTGTCACCGCAGATAACCGAGGGTCCTCTGGTGCACATTGTGTTGGGAATTGAAAGATGAACACTTCTGAGCACCATCGTCTTTAGTATAGGAAGATGTATAGGAAGAATAGCAATACGTTCTGCCATTTGATATCCAACATAGGAACAAGATGAAGGTAGCATAAGAGAAGGTCGCTGCGAAATTATTGCATGAGCTCTTAAGTTTTCTTCGTTGATTTTTTTCTTTCAATTTTTTTAAACGAATGTTTTGTCTGCTTGTCTGATTTACGTGTACTCTCCGGCACCTGCATACAAGAATAAAGAACATAAAACTTCGCTATTGGAAAATGAAACTTGAAGGAAGTACCAAGACTACAATACGGACCACGATGATGGAGACCATGATTGTGGCAATAGAAAAGGTAAAAATCTAAATATCATTAAACCTACCTTCTGTAGCAGATTCGATGGGTATATTGCTCGAAAGAATCTTCTTCTTTCTTGTATCCCTTTCTGATGTTAAATTCTTTGACAGTAACACACATCCGTATTTATTGAAAAAGTTGCAGAGCTTATCATTGGCCATCATGTCCTGCTATTCAATTAGATACACAATCATGGCATACTAATTGTCGTTTATTATGAAGGTTCGCTTGCATGAATATATTTATAAGACGTCCAGTGAGATGGAAAAAGGGAAAATGTAAATATCTAACGAATGGACAATATTTGGCACATGAATTGCAATTAATTACTGGAACATGCAGGAAGAAAAATTCTCTCAGAAATGGAAGTTGATACTTCTAGTTTCTTCATTTCATTATTATTGGAATGATGTACGAGTATTTATGTGTGTTTGTGAATAAAGAATCGAAATTGATTAAGAAAGAAATTATCCTCAGCCTAGAGCACTGCAAAAGGCAAGCACGTATGTATAATATACGTACCTTTCCATAAATTCTTCTTGCTTAGATTAAACAATTAAGTCCTCGATATATTTGAAGGTTAGATTCATGTCAGAAAAAAAATTCCTACTTTTAAACACTGACAGAATCTTCGAATTTGTACATCCTTTTCGACTAACGTATATATTTACTGATCTAGGATCTAGTCGAATTAGAAAGGTCCACAAATTATCGAAAAGATGTAACTAAACTGTCTGATTAGGAATTTCTTATTAGCTTTGTAATATTCCTTTAAATATTGCGGATGCCATACTAATATTGAAGACTTGCGTTCAGAGGATACAGAGTACACAGAGTGTTTGCAAATGCTGACAAGGCAGACAAGGTTAAATTCTTGAAATTCTCGTATACATATAGCTGAAACAGATGAATTGCTGGAGCAGAATTAATTGGGTGAAGTTATTTAAAAGTAACTCGAGTTCCTTCTACGTCCTGGGTGCTGGGAACGTAAACAATAAGTGAAGATGTTTGAAAAAGAAGCCCACAAGGCATGATGATAACACAATCTCATTAAATTTGTAACACGAGATTTACCCTTGAAAATCAAAAAGTTAAGAAGTCCATTCAATTTTAAGATTTAGTGTAAATAAAAAGATAAGAGCTAGGGACAGCAGTTTAGGCGACAGTATGGAACTTTTAGCACATCTGTCACTTTAACAAAACTACGTATCGATTTAAGACTCCAGTGTTTATACTTATTTATAACAAATATTTCACATGAAGATAACAACCGCATTGGTTATGAAGGCTTGAAGAAATTCATGAGGGCTTACCATAATACAGTGTGGCAAGTACGATACCTAGTAGTTATGAGTATAATACATTGAAGTTACAGGATGTGGTATGAAATTTAATAAAGAGTTCATTTTCAATACAATGTCTTATAAGTTTATTCTTATCATAATTTGTTTTTTTATTTATGGAGTATATAATTTTATATATCGCTGGCCAGGCTTTTTAAAAGTGTTTAGGTTTTCGATTCTCCATAGAGTTGTGGGTTCCATAAATGAGTGGCATGGACAAAGATACGATCCGATTGTATGCATTTAAATCTATGTTGAATAAGGCATGCAGTTCTTTGCGAGCTTGCGAAAGCCAGTCTATTGTGCAAGAACTCAGGCCGACGAGACTATTATGACGACACTAAGGAGCTGGATTAATGGCCGATATTTGATGGTGTTATCAAAAAACCTGTTATTTGTTTCGAACAGATACTCGTATATGGTCGAAATATCGTTTATTGAAAATATGCAAGATCGTTATAAACGGCATTTAATTTCAGCTTTGCATGGGAGTCTACACTGCAGAGAACTTCACTGTCGTACATGAGGATATAACATATATCGTAGAAAGAGTGTCTTGATTAGTAGCATTTTAGTTATAACAGGCACAAACCTGAGTTGACTATAACGACGCAGAGAACTGTATAGCTTACAGTTGATCAGTCCAAGTTAAAGTCTCAGTAAAGATTAGACCAAGATTTCTAGCAGAATGGGCGCAATCACTAATAAACCAGCCTGATTCGATTGGTGATAAGCTAAATGTATCTAACTTATGTTTGTAGATGTATATAGTTTTGCACTTGTTCGGATTCAGTGATAAATTATGGTTTTGCGCACACTGCAAGAAGATCTTTATTAATCAGATCAATCAAATTGCTTATACATTATAACTTATCAGCAAACACGTGAATGTTGCAGAATTTGACCAGCTGATGAAGCTTAAATAACAAAGGGATGGATCACAGGAGCACCCCTGCTTGAACTGCAAGAGAGGACTGTGATTTCCCGGAGACGTATTGCTGACGACATACTAAATAGAAGTATAGAAGTTTAGTTGGCCGTTACAACCTACTGAGCTGGGAAATTGGTCTTTCTTAGCTTTATATAAAATTGATAAAAAAAAAAACACGAAAAAAAGCAAGAAAAAAACTTATCCATAGTTTTGGATATTTCATATATCAGACCACCTTTTCCACAAAACAGTTTCAGCACTTATTCTTGAACAATTTTGCAACTAAGATTTAGTTGCTGGTTTTTGTTTTTATTTTTTATAATTAGCGCGCTCAATAGATTCGAGTACCCTTAATATGCCCTTGCACAGCGTAGGCAAACAGAAATACCGATGTATATTTGCCTTAAATGTTTGCAAGTTATAACGACTAGGAAACAAAGAGCTCAGCACGGCATTCCATAAGCCGTCCGTACGTCCGAAAGTGGGCACTAGGGTATACTTAAGAACATTCAAAGCGAGACGGGTACTACGGTTGAAGGTTTGAAGGGCCGGAATGCTACGGGCGATTTCTCTGGAGCACTGGTGGTGGTTTAAATAGCGATAAAACAAAATGAGACAGGAGACGTACGTCATTATTCAAGGGTGTCAATTGCCTAACTGATATTAGTATCGTCTATGAGTTTTGTCGAACGGTTTTGAATCCTATCTAGCAGCTGCAGAGATGTTTTAGGATGCGGGCATTGTACTCCAGTTTTGGGCGGCTGAATGCCTTATATATTGAGACCAGATCAGAGGGGGTGATATATTTCTTACATCGCTTGAGGAAACCTAGACATTTCGCAGCATTTTTGACGATATCGAATATGCGGTCATTGCAACGTAAGTTGTCACTGACACACATAACAAGAATGGAAAGTTTTTCAGTTTCAACCATGCAAGTGCCATTCATGGATAACGTCTGAGTGTTTAAATTTCGCTTTAAAGAAAGCAGACAGCATTGCATTTTGGAAGCATTAAATTCCACTCTGTTGATAGTACCAGAATTGGTTATGCTGTCAATTTCGGAATTTAATGTGCTGTCGTTCCCGTTTTATAGCCGAAGAGTACTGTCACCAGCAAAGCAATATATTGGATTAGAAGTAGCAGACAAGAGATCATCAATGAAGATTAAGAAGTGTGTTGGGAGAGAACGGAGCCCTGGGACACAACACCCTGGGACCAGGAGCCCTGGATATCAGATTTGAAACCATCCAAGAGAACTTGAATTGAAGGTTGCGAAAGTTAATTTTTAATTCATTGAAGAAGAGAGTCATCGATTCCAAAAGCAAGCATTTTCGACAAAAGAGCCCGATGCCAAACTCTGTCAAATGCTTCAGAATTATCAAGTGCAACTGTCTTGCTTTAGCCAGATTGAAAGTACGCTTTGGTTCCACTTTTCTGTGAGACATGCCATCAAATCACCAGTGGACCTGTTGCTACGAAAACAATACTGCTGGTCATTGGGAAGTTTTCTTGTTGCGAGATATTTCATGAGCTGACAATTTATCAGCCTTTCCATGATCTTAGAAAGGAGGGACATAAGCGTTGGGTCTGTAGGAAAAGGCAGAGGATTTGCCTTTTTGTGGGGACGGGCTGGACAAATGCTGTTTTCCATCTGCTCGGGAAGTGTGCCGAAGAGTAGGAAATATGAAAAAGCTTACGCAGTGGTTTTGCCAGTGGGTAAGAACACCTGTTCAGAAGAAGGTGAGATATACCATTGGACTAGCGAATTTGTGAACGTTAAGATCCTTAAGAACTCTTGCTATTACACAAGTGCGAAAAAGGATTCGTCGCGTTGAAAATTCGACACACTCAAGTGTGAGTGGAGACATGACACAATCTGGAAGTGTTTGGACGCAAAGTGTGAGGTAAGCAGATTTTTTTTTTAAATTTAAGCGCGCCTAAGTGGTTGATACCCTTTTACTGTTGCCTGGGCACGGGTGGAAAGGTAGAAGGAAAATTTTTTTGTAGTGGTATAAAACTCAGGTGTATTTTGTTTCGATATTAGCTCTCCAGGGGTGGGAGTCCGAATAAGACGGAGAGTTTTTTCTTCACTCAGAGTGATTCGAAGGTTATAATTCACACTTGTTTTTTGTGCTTGAAACTCTACAAAAGCCAAATCTACGTGTCAGTGCTATGCCTTCACACGCAGAATATTTTTGACTGAGTTCCAATTACACATATGAAAAACTTGAAAAACTTGTTAAAGGTAGGATTCGAAACTTGACCCTCCGACCCTCCGAGTGAGAAGCGATTGCTACTACCACTACACCACGGCCACCCCATTGGCCTTGTCTAAAGAGCTGTCAGCTAGAATGTCATTATAAATGAGCTTTGGGTATGAAGTATGAGTAGCTATGAGGCAGAGTTTCTAATATTTTTGATCAACGGCCAACATATTTTACTAGCTTTAAGACATTGTAGTATTTTTTAGTTCAGTTTTTGGTCGTGTTGGAATTACACACGTTATACACTTCTGATTCGCTACAATAATCATTATCAATGCCAGCAGTCGAACTCGAAAGTTCAAAAAGAAACGCAATAACCTCTTTGATTTCGTGTTATGATCTGGCTTGATTATTATCAATAATGTTAGTTTCCATTTAGCAGTCATTAATAGAGCAAGGTTTCAATTAGCCAACCTAAACGTATGCAAAAGGGTAGTAAAGTATGAAAGTACTATCAGAGGTTTTCCATGTTAGTTAGTTAGTTAGTTATGCATGTTATTGCAGAGGAAAGACTCGAGGAAACGAACATGACTAAGCGCAGGAGGTGTAGGAATCTGTTCAAAACCTGATCTATGCCATTTTTTTTACTTTTTTTCTTTTAGTGAATACATATTGAATGTACAATAAAATTTAAATCTTGTTTAGTACTTAGATACAATATAATAGATAACAAAATATTAAAATAAAAAGATTTTTAGAACTAAGATAAATTGCTGTATGGCTTAATATAGGAGGGATAGGTGGAAGTTAGGGTTTCTGTTGAGGAGGAAAAGTAAACGAGAATTCCACTTTTAAAGTTTGTATAGTTGAGAATTACTTTGATTCACTATGGGAGTTCATTTCAAAGTCTGTCAGCATGGATGAAAACTAAACTAGATTTATTTAGGTATTAGCAATGAAAGCGAATAATACTAAAATTTCTTATGGAACAATTGAAGATGATTTTGTTAAACAAATACGATGGAGATTTAGTGTTAATAATTTTATTTAAAAACTTTTTGCTAGTTTTAGTTTAGTTTTAGATGCATTTTATTTTCTTAACACTAACTCTTATATGCTAACAAAAAATGCTTAAATGCTAGCTTAAAATTACATAATGATCTTATACTAACTTACTGGCCCTGCCTGTGTGGCTACTCTAAATTCTTATACTATGTCTTTCGACTTTATTAACATTTTCTTTATGGATATTCATTTACTATATTTAAGGTATTTTTGCATTGATGTGTTGTTGCAGTATGCAACCTAGTAGTCTTTGGAATGTTCAGAGGTATGGTCGTATCTACGAAGACCGCATACATAACGAACTACATCATTGAATTGATGATTATAAACTAAGAGGTTACTGGCAATACTAAATCCTAACCTAGTGCAGTGTTGACAGTCTTGTTTTTGTAATTATAACCGAAGATGTCTGGCGAAGTGCTGAGACCAACATTTTTTTAGATGTGGGTATTACCTGAGATATATTTGGGTTAAGAATTAATCCATTAGAACCCGAGCCAAGATAAAATTCGGCTAAGGTCTTCATTAAAAAGGAGAGCGAGTTCATCAATTTTGTCAAAGAGTTTGCCTAGATTAAGTTAAATGCAGTAGTATTGCAGTATTGGCCCAAGAATTGAACCCTGAGGAACTCCTTGAGTTAAAGCCTTTAGTGAGGAGGATATGTTCACGGAGATTAGTCGCTGAAATCTGTCTGACAAATCACAAGTCAATCAACAAGTATGATAGCTCTGTCTCTGAAGCCGAAGTAATTTTTGAGCTTGTACCTAAGAATGCTGTTACTCACCTTATTGTAAGCCTTCGAAAAATCGAGCAAAGATATGACCCTAGGAATAATCTTTCCTTATTTCCTCAACCTGCTGAGAAAATGTGATTTGCTCTGAAAACAAATTGTTTGTTGTACAGTAGATTACTTAGAAACAATTTAGAAAGACAAGTCGTAATACATTTACAAACCTCAGCTTCACTAACTATTATAATGGGTCAAATTTGGCCCAAAATTTGGTTGGTATCAAAATCACCTCCTCTATGGATCATTGTGCACGAAATAACTATTTAATATTTCAGGATCAAAGTCACACTGTGAGGCACTATTATTGGAAACAACGATCTTGCTTAAGTTGCTCCAGATTTTTTTGGTAGAGAATAATATTGTAGTTATTTTTGGATGAACGTATTGTCATAGCGGCGTGGTTGCGTGCCTTTATGAATGCTTCCCAATGTACATCAATAGGTCTTCATTTGAAAGGCACGTGGATCACGTTCTATTAAATCAGCAATAAAATGGCAGCAGACTATTATGTATGGTCATAGATTGCACTATAGTCGATAAGAGGGCAGAGGAACGGTACTGGAGAATAACTACGGTTTTTACTATAGGCACATGAAACAATACATTTGGTTTTACAATTCCTAACTTCAACAACAATGAATTCAATACCAGGTCCGCTAGATGTAACAATAATGTTACATTTAATAGATGACAAGCAATAAATTGCTACCCTTTATAGTTTGGTGTATTATATACTATATTAGATATATCTGGCTTAAACTACGTTTGACTAACACATAAAATATCAACACAAGAATTTGCAAATAAATATTTTAAATAGTCTAATTTGTAATTGTTTAAACTGCGAGGATTGAGATAACAAACTCGGAGTCCATTATAACACCTAGCAATAATATTTACCATATTGTAAGTTGATTTTGCACTCATACTGTACATTTCATGAAAATAATTTAAGATACGTATTCATAACTGACGAAAACCACAGCAAACAATGCATCGCAGTAAAGGGAGTAGGAATGAGACAGTAGTTGGATATGAGGGAAAGTGGGGAAAAGTAAATATTAAATATCAATAACATATTCGTAAAACCAGTCATAGAGCTTACAAAAGCGTACAATTTTACAATACAATTAGTAATGTAAGGAGCTGATTCAGATTTCGAATAGCGATTTATATGAGGCCTTTGCGATAAGATCGAAAAACTCGGTAAAACTAAGGTGCACAAATTTAAATCAGCCAGACTGAAGATCTGCTAGCATCGGCGAAAACAGTCTCTCTGTCTAACGCCCAAAATTCGCTTTACAAAACGGGCTCACATCTAGATTTTATCATTAGAGCTGCAAATAAGCTGAGTAACACAACAGCAAGCAGTTGGTTTCTGCCTTTCTTTTCTTCCTTTGTTGGCTCCAAATTGATTGACACCGTAGCGCAGACACATACTCAGTTATGCCAGTCTAAAGAGAATCTTCACTTCTAGCTCCACAATGGCAGACATACCGAAACCATGATGAACAATGAGAGTAGCCCTTATATTGCAAATCTAAAAAAATTATTACACATTCGGCAAGAGCTTGAAACCTATATGTCTGAGCATGTTGAAGAGCATGGAAAGAAGGTTTGAGCTTCATGCGCACAAAATTGCTAAGTGTATGCTGGATGTGAAGACTTGGCTTTATAATCTGGCGAGCAGAATTGAAGGCGCACACGACGAGGAGAACAAGTTGAAAATTTGTATCGACATTAAATATATTTTTCGAAAATGGGCTACCTGCATAGTGTTTTTAAAAATTTGGGTATGAACTGGCAGGGTTTATACAAAAATTCGTCTTTGTTCCGATGCTGATTATGATGATGACGATGCCAATTAAAGAAGTCTCAACATTTTCGGCTAAAATTTATAAGAAGGGAGAATACTAAGATAGGAACAAGTTATACAGAACCTTCAATGTCACGGACATATGAGTTTTGTAACATCATAACATACTTGAGGGAATCGTGCGAAACGAGGATAAGAAGCGAGGATAAAGCAAAGGTTGCACATGGTTTTAAGCAAAAGGAACTCATAATATCGATAACTCAGAAGAAACGTTATTTTGAGGTTGTGAGGTCGTTTATTATCATGTGTCTGCTTTTAAGTCTGAATGTCATGTTATTACAGAAATCAAGTGAAACATAAATGTAACATCACTGTTTCTTTGAGCCTCAGAATCAATCTAGCCCCAAAGTGTTCTGTCCAAAAACAAGTCTCTCACAATGCCAGTTCTGCTTTATGGGGCCGAATAAAGGACTTCATCTATGTTGAGTGAGGAAAACTTTGTGCAGTTCGGAAAGAAAAAAAAAGTGGCTTTTGGAACAAACTGCGAATAAGCCATAGGACACATAAAACAAATTGACACCGATGATTAGGATATTTAAAATCAATTCAAACTGGTAATGTAACAATTAAGGTCCTGCCTTAAAGACAACCTTTACCTACTTGAACTGTGCATCTGAAAACAATTGACAAGAGGCCGAGGCAACTGTACAGGCATTTTTATTGAGGCCTTACCAAAGTATGTAACGAATATTACTTTAAACCCAAAAATAACGCAATAAATGGATACCTCATGAGTAAACAACTTTTCTAGGGATGTTCCCACATATCATCACACTATTTTTTAGAATCGTACTGCAGAGACGAACGCCTCATGTAAGCAAAACATACACTCATACCTCCATTCGTTACTGAAAGCTAAATCATTTTCTGTAAAATACATTTTTAATACTTAATATTTCGAAGGTTTGTATTTGTAAAAAAAAACCTTTTCCCCTCTGTACTTCAGTGCTAAACTTTGTTTACACTTAAAACTTTCAACAAACTTTCTCCATGTACATTAATTCCTACTCAGCACTCATGTATGTATACACATTCATACATATATCCACTAAATAACAGTCCTTCTTAAGAATCTTAAAAATTAATAAGGACAATAAATCTGAAAGCCGCACCAAAAAACATACTTACAATGGCGGCTCAAGTCCATTGAATTATACTTTCAATTATGAATAATATACTCGCTGCTCAACCTAACCAAAATCAAAGACGTTGAAAGAACTCTTCTGCGTGCTTGTCCGTGATCAACCATGTCCTTCGAAAATTGTCGTCTTTTCGTTTTTCAGTTCTTACATTATTACTTTTTTTTTTTTTGCGGAATCAATGAGGAATTGCGAAGCGAATTTACCAAAGGATAGTAGTACAAAAAGAGAAGCGAAATCATTCTCTATTTGACTGAAACGACCAAATGACGAAACGACCTAATGACAAAGAGAAGGAATCAATGAACCGACAGACAGACAAATCGATCCACTACCACTCTTGTGATATGAAGAAAAAAAAATGGCTCTGATCACAAAGCACTTTCTAAAACACCCGTGGGCATTTATGCTGTCCATTAAGCGGATGAAAGTATAAAAATTATTTCAAAAGGACGACGAGCAGGTCAGTCTATATTCACCGCATATTGTCGATTATCCATTTCGTTCAATAGCAGGGTATATATAGCACGTAGACAAAAACACAGATTAATAAAAATAGAGAATAAAACTTCTCAAAACCGCTATATTTGTAAGGATTTCCCTTGGTCCATTAGAAGGACAAAGATTCGTTTTGCAGAATCGAATTGCATTACATTTGCCATGGTACTCGTACGATGAGGGCGATTAGGGATGATTTTATGAGTGTTCACTCACCCGACCATTTGGAAGTCCCTGTGGCATTATTAGAAAATGTTTGTGGTTTTGTTCTAGAAGATATATTTTTTTTTTCGGGATTAATGCTTTTCCTTTATGGAAATTTTGTTCCTCTATTTATCCTTAAAAAACTAACAACAAAAAAAAAACAACGAAAAGTATCTGTGCGACTGTAACTCGTATACAAATATTGGGGTGTCGTTTTTAAACATTTTATTTCTCTTTTTGAAAAGTGTAATGAAGAACGTTCTGAAAAGGGAAAGGTGTATCAGTGAGCAGAAGGGTAAGGGTAAAAGAATTATTAGAGAAAATAGACAGAGAAAAGAGTAAGCAAAATGCACATAATATTTCCGGGTATTTAATTTTGCTTCATGAATAATTTGGTGCTTAATGAGAAGCTTCAAAGGGAGCTCTGTTTGCTGTACTCGCACCTCGCATTGCTACTTTTCGTATTTCATCGCCGCCTTCGCTTTGTATTCTTTTCGGTAAGAATCTTACTCTGGTTTAAAGTGGAAAATTCAGAACCTTAAATTAAACGAATTAAATTGACACCTGGAACATTCACATCGAAAATAATGTGAAAATATGGGAAAACGACGTCCGCGAAGTAGATAGGAGCAGAACAGGTAAAAGCCAACTTTGCTATTTACGCTAACGAGATTTCCTTATAAGTCGGTTAATTTTTACTTTTTTATTTTGCCATCCTTCTTGTTTATTCTTTTTTCTTTTATGTCTAAAAGGGGTTTGTCTCTGTGATTCTTATTTTGTTGTTTCCTTTGACTTTTTTTTTATTAGGAATCGCGAAATAAAAGATAGAATATGAAGTATTTTCTTTCCGCTTTGTGTCTTGGAAATTGACAGTCTTGGTTTTATTTCTTTAAAATTAGTCACATATTCTTGGAAATAGGAATCCAAAACAAACAGACAGAGAAATAAATTGAGTCCAATACGAAAAGTACGTTTTCACAAAAAAAGGGATATTTATTAGCCATTGCCGATATCTCCGACTTTGACTCCGGGTCTGACTAAAAAATAACAGTAAAATAAGCATTACTTGTAACACTTCTGTTTATGTAAATGAAAAAAAAAAAAAAAAACTTATGGCACTGATAGCGTCATCTTAAGCTCCAAGACTAGAGTCATTAAAGCGATTTTTTCTGTTGTTTACCTTGGTGATTGATAGAATTTATTAAAATTCGAGTACATAAGGATGTAAAACTGATTCGATTATATTCTCGCAGACAAGACGGCGAAGAGTTTATCAAAATCATAGTTCTAGTAGTTTTAGTGGGTGTGCGGTAAGGGAAGTCTCCGAAGGATGCAGTTTCTTCATTGATAAAATTCGTATAAAAGAAGCACCCACCAGGGCCACATCAGGGCCGAGTACCTGCTGTCTTCAGTGAACCTAGCTGGAACACTCATAGAGATAATGCTCCGCGGTGTCTTCATTACTTTCACAGCAATCGCTTCAGGATGTTGTGCTACGTATGTAGAACACAGCTCAGCAAAAGTATAAGTAACCTGCAGCCTTTCCTACTAATGGATAGCCGGAAAGCCAATGAAATTAAGCTCAATTGAAACCTAACTCTCAAAGAAAGCCATAAACGCCGACGAAGGTTAACCTAGCGTTGATTCAGGTCTTGAAAATCTCTCCACAGACCTCTTCCAGGTGGATTTTCTTAAAAACGCCAGTACTGAGCAAGTAAAAAAAACAACAACACTATAATGTCCTGTCAGCAACAACTGAAGCTAGGAAAGAATCTGTTCTGTGGATGAATTTGTAAAACTGAATCAATGGTTTACCAACATTAAAAAAGAGCGTATAGAGAGGAAGATATTAAGAAGCAAGTACCGAGTCATAGCTAATTTCGAGAACAAGAAAAAACTTCGTCTTCAGACTGTATAATGGCGACGAAGTCCTACATCAGTCATACGACAGAATAGACCATTCAACTTAGACCGTGATAGCCAAAACTTCCACCCATCTGACCAAAACGAGGTGTGGCTAGAAATATATAAGCTAAAATCCAAAAAAGCTGCTGGACTTGCCGTCTTACCGACCGAGGTATTCAAAGCTGTTGGAAGTAACTTTTGTGGAGAGCTTACACCAACTCATTTCTCAGATCTTGTCAGATGAATGGATATACAGCAGCGTTGGTCCGATACACAAAAAAGGAAACCCCCACAACTGCGAAAACCATAGATCCTCGTAGATCCTGGAAAAAAACTTGGAGATATATGGAGCCCTGTCTAGTTTTGGCAACCCTGCCAAACTCGTCCGTCTGGGCAGAAAGGCAATTGAGAGCGTTAGGTCCTACGTCAAGTTCGATAACAATTTAGTCGGAACCTTTGATGTCAAAAAAGATTTTAAACAAGGTGACGTGCTGTCATGTGACTTCTTTAACATTACCCTTGGACGAATTATGCAAAACACACGACCGAATACTGGAGGCACAATCTTTCAAAAGAACATAGCGGGCTGTCACTGCGTTCGCTAGTATAGAAACGGAAGCTGCCAAAATGCGTTAACGATAAATGAGAGAGAGAGTGCCATTTCTAGCAATACGAGAGTCACCGAAATTGGTCGTCAACAAGTCGGCACACAGACACAATTGAAAAAGTAGGCCTCATGTAATGAAAAAACCGTTTCCAACACCCATGTAGGAACTGAGGTGAGACAGCCCATGCAAAATAAGATTGATATAATGTATACTAAAGTGGCTGCTTCATAGAAAAGAAGCATTATCTGTTTAGATGCAAATTTACAATTATGGTTAAGTGAAATCTTGAACATCCAGGACGTGAGCGAATGCATTGTAGTAGTATACAATAGGGCCAAATTGGCCAAAATCAGCTTGAAATACGCTCATGCTCCCAGAACAGACGATCATATAATTCTATGAGAGCTCCTCGACAACCTTCGAGCAATATATTATATGTATGTTACATAGTACGATATAGTGGCATACGGTCAAAATAGGATATGAGGGTATGTTTGGTGGGTCATCCAGAACTCGTAGACAACACGATCAAAATAAAGTGAAGACAGTTATATCTAAGCTTCAGTACAAGAAGGTTACTAGATCAAAGAGTCTACCAGACGAGCTATATAATACAGCAGGACATAATATTGTCGGAGGTTTCAATGCCAAAACATATTGTAGTTACATTGAGTCCCGAGTCAAATGCTGTCGAACCTAGTCTAAAAAGGAAAATAGAAGAAAAGAAACTAAGCATTCCTTAGGGACTGGGTTAGGAGATTGGTAGGAGCTATATACAAATTTCGGATAAAACAGAAGGCACCTACTTAGAACCTGAAAAATTAGTCAAAAGCCATTTTGAATGGAGGCTACCTATTGAAAAACCGTATGTAACAAATATAGCCTTTCCAGTTGGAACGCAAATCCTCCAGAGAGCTTCATATATTTCTGATGCTTGTTAGCAGGCTAGTTCAATGGGAAAAAGTACTTTTTTTAAATGTGGGTGAACTTGCATTGGCATAGTTTTTATATGAGCTTTATTTCGAAAGACAAAGAAGCCTGGCCTTATGCATTTGTGTTTAGACAGAAAGTGGTAAGATTTGAGTTATATTACCAGCTATTCATCTGAGATATTACTACCTTACAACGTGGTACTATTGAGTATTGATTTTATTTGCCAAGACCTTGCTTGCTTCTAAAAATCTTGAGGCAACAAGTTGAAAACTGATTTTGGACTAGTTTGGACTAGAATTACAAATTAACAATTTACTTTGACTTCGGATTTGTTCCCGCGACTACCTTTCAAGCTTTTATAACCGGACTACATTCTATGTACGTAAAACTACGTTAATCTTCTGTCAAACATGCATATGTCCTAGTCAGCATAGCTTAAAAATTGTGAGAATAGTGCTAAAAAAATTTGTATACATTATTTCGGTATCCTTAATCTACTACTTATAGTTTAATAATTATCTTGTTCATAAACGAAACCCGCACAACCTCCCCCTACATATTTCATTTAGAATTCTGCGTCCCCATTTTTTTTCGCTTAGCTCAAACTGGCTCAAGATGCTTACTTATCAAAGAATTTTTCTATCAGATCTTTTGCAATCCAAGCGATTTATGATCATTTTTAAATTGCAACTATGTGACAAATATAATTCGTAATTCGTAGCTCATGTTGCATAGAAACACTTTTGAAAATAAACTTACAGTCGCAATTCATTCATTGATGCTATGCTCGGCTAATTCGTTTCAGAATCCAAACGCTTTGCCAGCTTTATGTTACGGTAAAGCGTAGGAATTCTAAATCAAATCAAACGAGATCTTTAAGAAAAAAAATATCGAAATCGCTTATAACTTTTACACTTAAAATAAACATAAGCAAAAAAGTTTTGTTTCCAAAATTTAAAGACTTCTTTAGTTTTCATAAGAATTTCTGGTAGAAATTTGTATCTGCATATCTTAGTTGTCAATCTTCCTCAAATTATGTTAATATCTCTATGCGTTTTTGTTTTTTGAAGAATTATTTTGCATGTCTCTGCACAATTATGTGCATCATATTTGAAAAATGGTAATGCAATCTTATTTCAGGCCTTGTTTTGAGACCCTCTATTGTTAGTTGTTAAACAGCCTTTGCATACTAAATACGCTTCATTTGCCTGTCCTAATTAAATCGTGTTCCATATCTGACATTGAATAACATTCAGTCAATGATTCTGTGATGAAAGTCCTCAAAACCATGTTTGTACTGCCAAACTCGATATCCCATCATATCACGTATACGACACCGATTTCATACTAGACGTTTCGAATTTTCGAGTATTTTTCTCTGACGTCGTCTTCGAAATGCAATCATTATAGGTTCTACAAATTTTAAAATCTACAGAATTGAAAAGGAATAAACTATACAGTGAACTCATGGCAAACCTAATCTTAATTTTCTATTAGTCTAGTTTCATAAATTAGATAGTTTGAAACTCAATTGCTGCACCTTCACTCCTGGTTGGAGACAGAAGTATATTTATGCATAATTACTCTGTGAAATACCTCAAACAGAGATTTCTCTGCGGATTGCACGAGTATCTGTTTCGAAATACTTAAATTCACTGATGTGATGTTTTCCAGAAAATATGTAAGTCTGCAAAGACTGAATCCTTACATTCATAGACATTAAATGCTATGCCTATCATTAGGACCACACAGTCAAAAATATCATATATTACGATGAAAATTGAGGAAATGACATGAAATGTCATAGAGAATTGTTCGATTCTATAAATCGGTATTCTAGGGAAAGATGGTATTTATCTTGGACTCACGTTTGACAAGAATTTTTCTGAGGAGATTTCATCTTAAGAAGTTAAAATGGAACCTTTGATGCTTACTAAGAGTCCACCAAAGTTTAAACAAATTTCGCTTGCAGAGTTGGATTTTCGCAGGCATAAAGTGGAAAATGTCGTATGATCAAACATGCATACATACAAATACCAGTCCTAAGAAAATTAGTTTTTGCTCTACCAAGCTATGATGGTAATTGTCTCCTATATTCGTAAGCAGAGCACACACTTCTGTGTGAAATCATTCTACTTGTCGGACACTGACCACGGTTAGAGCAAACATTTCTGCAAGAAGAGTGATTCAACACAAGCAAGCCTATTGGAGTAGAATCAATTTGACTGATCGTTGTGTTCCATCGATCAAGACCTGAACACCACTACTGATATTATGTCATGTAAATATTATTCTGTTCGGAATAAAATCTTTTATCGAACCAAAAAGGTGTATTATGACTGGGGTTGCAATGCAGCAAACATTTTTGCCCAAACAACGTTTTTTGCTCTCCAATAACCATATTTTTCGATCTTCATGTCTCCCATCGTTAGTTCATCTAAACAAAATTCAACGGCAAAACAGCCATCGCTGATAGCCGAATGATAAAATTAGGCGTTCAGGAGAGCAGCAAGTAGATGATGCGTATACCAAAGAAGTCGTCATAATAGAAAAACTGCATGAAAAAACTAGATGTTTTTCCTAACCGGCTCCGCTCATGAGGCCGACATCAGAGCATGGCCCAGCTATGAGTATGTGTGCATGTTTGATGCCTGCTACAAAAGCTGACCAGATGATGCTCTATGCGGAAGCAACTAAGCGGTGAATTTTTGCAATATGGTTTGTCGTAACTGCATAGAATGTCCGCAATTGCGGAAGGAGTTGTTGACCAGATTTAGATTGGCCTTCAAAAATCCACTGGACCAGGAAGGTTTCCCTATGGCTGAAGAGGCAAACGTTGGTCATTCCAACTTGAGAGTGGCAGTGCGGTCAATAAAGAAATTTTAAACCGCAAAAAGTGTAGTTTCTTCCATTTAGTTCACATCACTTGTTTCTTTTTAACGTTGCTTGAATTGATTTTGGTTCTGGCCGAATAAATTTGAATCGGCACCGGAGATAAATCTCTCGTCGACTTAATGCCTCTCTCCTTAACTTATGTATTCTATAGCTTTTTCCACCATCACTACTCTGTCGAATATGCTAGTAGTATTCAACCCTCTTAAATCTTCACTTGCAGTACCCGTCTCACAATGAAGTATCGTGGTTCTTTCCAAAGCCGTAGAACTTGACCTCTCAGCTTCTTCTTTCCTAGTCATTATAACCTACATACGAGTACATTCAAAACCAACGAACATCGGAATCTCTTTCTATATTATTTTTCTTCGCCCACGCTGTGTGCAAACATTATATGGATACATAAAATACCTAAAGCATGATGCAGTAATAAAAAATTTGCTTATAGCTGCAGAATGACAGAACTGTCAAATTAGTTCTGGTTCGTTTCTCTAGAGCAAAGCACCTAATTTGAGGTCTTCCTTCACAGCGTTCCTCCATTGGTATGGTTTGGAAGACTTTTCTGGTTTTCGCCATCTAAGCTGACAAATTTCCATTTGTGCATATTTTCAATCGCATCTCATAAAGTCCTTATTTGGTGTCATACAGTTACATCGGGGTGATATATTCGTATGCCTTGTAAAATGACTTCTCTGTTGTTTGTGAGAGTGACTTGCTTATCATTATTACTACATATTATCGGCGAAATATCCGAGCAATTGGTGTTGTGTGTTTCCTTTTCGATAGTATATACTGTGTTTTACCTTCATTTAGTATTAAACAGCGCGTCACCCTATCGAAATCCTTTTTTACCATCCTTACCTAAATTTATTAAGCATCGAGTCGGTCTTACTTTCATCCTCCATATGTGAATATCTAATTATAAATGAGGGGTTATATGATAACATCGAACTCTACGAGCTGTGCAACAGCATCAGTCATCTGAGATGACTAGGATGTGTAAAACGGATGGATATTAGCTCTAATGCCCGAAGAGTCTTCGAATCATACCTGTATCGGCATCGTATTGAGCAAAGATCTAGCCGTAGATGGCGCATCCCCGGAAGGGTCCTCTACCATCTTCCTTGACATGAATCTATCAATTGTTATGATATGACGGAAGGTTGACATACATTACCTCCTCTATCCAGAGATTTATGCTGCCAGCAAAACATCAGCTCTAATAGCTCAATTTTTAATAATATTGTGGTCCTTTGATAGATATTGACATTTTGGCTGGAGTGTTGCATTATTCACCTTCTCAAAACCTACTGCCTTGCATACTATAGACCTAGTGCAAGGAAGTCGACAATCATCGACTAAATGCGTTTAGACAACAATACATTAAGCATACATAAACGACCATATTATCAAGCTCAGCTGACGGATTTTACATGTCACCCTTTCATTTTACACGTGCTTTTCACAGCTGATTGCCAAGAGGCCATGTGATACATTTCAAATTATATTCTAAGAAGCAATTTAGGTGAAATGCAAGGAGTTGAAACCACGTACAGATAAAACTTAAGAAGAATTTGTGTAATCGAATACTCGGAAATTCATCCCAATCATTAGGAAACAAATGTCATCAAAAACATGGTGTCAACGTTCCAGTTACATGATATCTATACGATTTTATTTATGTATGCATTGTACATCGATAAAAGGATTCCACTCGACCCATTACATCTTCGGAGTTCATCCTTCCCGTTGTTTTCTCGTTGTTAGTCGTTTTTTTCGTTGTTATGTTTCATTAGAAGATGCTAACAAAAATACTCGTATATACATATAACATACATATTCATGTTTTGTGAACTTTTTAAAGGTATAGCAACCGTTAGATACTCATAGGAATAAATTTGTATGGGTGTTAGGACAAGTATCTATGATAAAATTGCGCATTCAGCGGTTATATCAGAGTACGCCATATTTTGTTATCCTTTAGTTTGCAATGTTGTTATTTTTTTTTCTTTTTTGTCACATTTGTATACAAACATACGGACGTCTCGTATGTTTGTATACAAATATCCCATATTCTTTATGTGCATTCTTGTTGTTGTGAGATTCTTTTTTTCGTTTTTATATATTTATTTTAGCCTTATTCACGTCACGATTCACCTGTATGCTCGTTGCAAATAGGAAATGATGGGTATACAGAATCCTTAGGACCATATTGCCCAGTAGATCCATATACAGAACCACTCACATTGGTCATGTTGTTATATCTATTATAGGTCGTCGTCGTCGTCGTCATCATCATCATTTTTACTTATTTTTTTTACTTTTATACGAGTATTACGAGATATGCTTTCTTATTTTTTATTTTTCTTTTCTATTTTGTTTTTTCTGACATCAGGATAAAGACCTTAACTGAAGCTGGTCCAGTTGGAAACATGTAGACTATATGTAGACCCTATCATCTTTCCATTGTTGTTTGGATTTTTTATGTAGCGCACATAGGGAAACAACTGCGAGGAATACGAATCAGACTATGAAGGTAAAGTATCCTGAATGCTACACTGCACCCTTGAAACAAAAGCATTTTTCTTGCAGTTTTTCTCCTTTCTGGATTAATGTTTCCATATACGATTATACATACATACATATATATATTTAATTTTTTATTTTTATTTTTGTTTTCGTCATCTGGCAGACAATATTTATGTTCAGAATGCGTTAGCTTTCGTAGTGAGGTACATAAAATATTGCAAAAGAAGAGGATTGTAGGATATACATATGTATACGTAGAAGGAAGATAAGAAAATTTGATATAACTACATATCACATACCTATGTATCTATTGTTTAATGGGCTCATCTGTTACTTTGGACAGGATATTGAATCGACGGACTAATTCCTGCTACAAACGCTTCGTAGGTGACTTGGTAACATTTGGGCAGTAAACTTAGTTCTATTGGTTATAAATACTCTGGCCATTAGGATTGTTCATTTATATTTATGAGCCGATAACTAAGAGGTAGAGTGAAACAAAACATGACCAACAATGAAATTTGATGCCTTAGATGGCTGAAGAAGATGCTATAATGGTAGTAATAATGACATTTTAGGTCTATATGACTCAAGTTACCGATAGAGATTGCCTTGGAGCAAGACATATGTACATTCGTTTGGGGTCAGAGAGCTGGTTTGCAGAATTTCATGATTTGTATCTGTAGATTGAGATGAAATAAAACTGAATTATTAATTTGAATTCTAAGAAGTATTTCATTAGTTAATGGATTTCATTCAGTCATTTGTTAGAGAGCATTTCGTGTTCAGTAAAGTTGTTGTTTATTATATTTTCAAAAGACATCATAGTTATTTAACAGTCGAATCATCATTGGGAAGAAGTATTTAATGATATTTAATAGATGCCGACAGTTTTATTAACGTTCCCAACCTCTATTATAGAAAGATGGATGGATGCAATTTTCTTGCAGCTGGCTAAAATAACATACAAGAAATCAAGAAATAGCCATGTCATTCACGTTTTGTTCGTAAATTGTTCGGGTCTACCTAATAAATAATCTCGGATTCGAAGTAGACTAGAGGATAGGGTCACACCTTCACAATTCGGCCTAATACCACATTCGAGTATAGAAATAATGTTTTTGAGGAAATTTGCTAGTGAAAGCGCTTCTCCTTGAAGAAATTCGATACGTGTTTTAAAAAAGGCTCCCAAGAGTTGTTCGCAACTAGCACTTTCATTTTCGTGTTTTTCAAGATAAAGTGACACAGAAGAAAGAGTTTATTTCGTGGTAACACCATTGAAAACTAAGACGACAAATGAAGTTATTCAAGGTTTTGAAGTCTATAAAAAGATAATAATCAAAGTTTTGTATTTTTCCAGGTAATTGAAACAAGCAACTCCACTAAGGGCACAATATTAAAACAGAAACATGCCAAAAATGTGTATCCTAATATGTGTTTAATAGCTAAATGTTTATAAAGAAAATAAGAAAACGAAGCAGATTCAAGTGTCGAAAACTACTTCATACGAGCCTACATATAATATATTACACATAAATTCATTACAAGTTTTTCTGCTTTACATCTGCACAATTAATAAAGAAACCATATAGGTACATATCTACTCGTATGAGGCATTTTTTATTTAGTGTACTTCAAGTGTAAAGTGACCATAGAAAAGCAAATTACAAGGTTGGAAAAGCTAATGTTGCTATACACTCAAATTGAAAAAAAATAAGAGACAATAATAATAAAGGTAAAATAAATACCCAGAAGTCAATGCCTTACAAATTTTTTAAACACTACAGAAGATGTACGATTTGGGCATTTATTAAACAGGTGGTAGGATGACACCAAATAACCAAATAAAAATTACGGAAAGTGGTGGTGCATGCAAATGACACAGATACAACATTTACATAAATAGTTTTATAATTAGAAATTAGTCTGCTATTAAAATTTCTTGATCTAAAAAATAACGTTTTTACCGTTTTAAAACATCACAAACGTAGGATTGGAAGAATTTTCAGATCACGAAACAATGGAAAATTGGGATGTCTACGGTGTTTACGATAAATTTTTCTTATAATATTTTTCTGCAGAATTAATAGTGATTGAATTTTGTTATTATAAGCACATCGCCAATACGTAATACCATACTGAACCTTTGAGTAAAAAATGACATAGTATATACTTTTCAATAATTTCTTAGAATTTTTTAGGTAGAAAAATTTTCTAAGAGTGCAACGGAAATATTTGTTCCAAGATTCAATGTGACTTAGAAAACTCATCTCAAAATCAGTCATAAATTCCAAATGCTCATCCACTTTCTCAATAAAAACAAAACAATTTTTTCAGCAACAAAGAGCGTTACAGAAAGTTTGCGAAGTAGATTCGGGCACTCTGGTTACTATTGTAGATTATATTTTTGACATTCCGTTGCATGGAAGTTGAGATATTAAAAAATATAATGTTTAGTTTGCAGCTAATGCTTCAGCTATGTTAGTCAAACCATATCGTTAATATACCTATGTATAATACGTCCTATTTGATAACAGGAACTATATTTAAAGGGTTGCTAGAGCCGTAAAAACAGTCTAGATCATCTGCCTTTAAAATTAAGTCTAAACACAGAGTTGATGCAAATGAGAAAAATAATGGGTCCCAACACGGAACTCTAAGGCACTCCCAAATTAAGAAATTGGATTCCGCTCCTCGGTTCATTAATCTTGGCTCTTTGAGATCGATGTGGGATTTAAGATTTGAATCAATTGAGTATAAAACCTCGAAATCCAGCTTTTTCAATTTTTTTTTAGACACTTGATATGGTTGGGCATGTCGAACACTTTATTTTTAAATCTATAAATAAACCGGCAGTGAAACTCAAGGTTAAAATTTGGGGAAAAAATTGTAGTTTTTTTCCATTCCGAAAGCAAAATTGAATAGGACTGAAAAACGTTAGCTTACTTAAACAATAAAAATGACATTACTGTGTTGTTTATTATTTTTTCAAAAATTGAGCTGAAAACTGAGAAAAATCATACCGTTAAATGTAGCGGCTAGCATATCGACTACAAAGTATGCAATATGATTTGAAACGTTAAAGGAGTAATCAGAAAAAGCAGAAGAATTCGAATTTTTCAAGGCAGAAATAGTCCTCGAATAGTCCAAATAGGTTCGAATGCAAAGCAATTACTCTGTGACAGTTCGCCACAAGTATCTAAATCCGAACATATATAAGCCGTAACTCAGCTAATTTGTTTGTGTGTTTATTAACTATCCGGTTTTTGAACTAAAGAGTCGTTAAAAGCATTAGCAATGAGATCCTTATCAGATATATCACAGACGTTTGCTCATATTATGCTAGATTTTTTTTTAAGGGAAGACTGATTTTACCTTTTAGGATCTTCTTTAGCAAAGTTAAATTCATTCTGGTAATAGACGTCACGGTATATTGGAATTTCTTTTTTAAAATCAGAGCATAATCTGTTGTATCTGTTTCTCAGCCTGAGGTTGTTAGGATACTTGGAGCACTTGATCCTGATTTTACTTTTAATATTAACTTACCTTAAGATTCGTTTAATGGCCGAAGGGTTATCTCATTAAATATACGCGTTTCACAGTTCCTTAGCCTAGTGGGTTCATTTATAAAAAGACATAAGACCATGCATTGCCAGGAAGACCAAGTATTTCGGAATAGTATCACTCTGTACTATCTAATAAATTGAGTTTTGTATATTCCAAAATAATCAAGATTTTAGATTTTAGGTTCTCTAATAGACAATAAAATTTGTCCACGTACGGCACGATATTGAAAATATGCAATCTATAAACACACAACTAAACATATTCAATGTCATTTATCTCAAAGAAACTTTTAATATATCAGCGGTATTGTAATCGACATTTTCTAATTCACAATGCAAGAGCACGTTCATGCATTTTTGATGTCTCTGCACCATAGGGCAGGACTGGGATAATTGGGGTTTTAAATAGGGTAACTTTTATTATTGGAGAGGGGGATTTTCTAGTCAATTGATTTCTTAGCCCAAATAAGTAGGTGATTAGCAAGAGTTATTCTTCGTGTGGTATTAGCGCTGGTGTCGTTTTCTCAATTTATAGTGGAGTCTAGGTAGACAAAGTTTTTAACTACCTCAAAGTCATATGTATATGTCGAGGGTGACGTTCTGTCTGAGATGTTGTATATGCTGTGTATTGCCCTCATTGACCATTACACCCATATTCGACGCTTCCGCTTCAATAATTGCGAAACCGCCACTGTTAACACGCTGATTTTTTCCCATTATGTCAATAACATCGGGGTATTCGAGTAATTCGACGGGCTTTTGTGTCTCTTTTGTTGGTGCGTGAATTTTGTACTAATCTTTCAAGAATGATGTTAAAGAAATTGAATCACAGCACATCGCCTTGCATAAATCCTTTTTTGACATCAAAGCTCTCGGTGAGATCTGTAGCAGCAGCAGCATACATTCTTCATCGTCATCCTGCATTATAAACGGACGGGATTGGCAGGGATGCGAAGCCTAGACATTGCTCTGTATAGCTCGTCTCTATAGATGCTGTCATACGCGGCCAAGTCGATGAGTATGTGGTGTGTATCGATTTGGAGCTCGTTTGGTCGATGGTAGACTTTAGTGGTTTGGAGCCACACTGACATGGACCAATCAGGTAGCTGACGTATTTCTTCAGGCTTTCCCACAATATGCCAGATAGGATCTTGTAGGCGATGTTAAAAAGACTCATGCGTCTGTAGTTGGCGCATTTCAGAGGGTTTCTTTTCTTGCTGATCGTACAAACAATGCTGAGGTCCCATTCATCTTATGCCATCTCTTACAGATGAGTTGGTGTATACTCCTCACCAAATTTTCGCGTGCCACTGTGAAGAACTCCGTTGTAAGGCCATCCGCTATAGCAGCTTAGCTGGACTTGAGCTTAGATATGGCTATCTAGACTTGATCCAGATTGGGTGGATAGAATTGTTGGTCTACGTCATCCAGGTTGAAAGGTTCATTCTACCTGACTTTAGAAATCCTCAGCATTGACTCTACTGCGACTAACAACAAATCCGCATCCAAATAGGTGCTGCTTTTCCCGTAATAGCAATCACCGTTTTCATCCTCTTTTTGTCCGGCCTATCCTATCGCATTTATTGGATGGAGTTAATATCTGCTATTAAAGAACCTAACATTTCACGTGCAGATCCGAAGTTCGTTATCCTCGTTTATTTGCAGGGGTTGTTACCAGCATAATAGGCGCAATCTCTGTTAAGTCGGCAATTTACTTGTGCTCGATGACATTGATATTACCGGAGGAACACAGTTCGGCGTCAATTAAGCTTTCCTGAGTATTGGAGTGGAAGCGGCCAAAGTAGTTCTGGCGGTAAACGTGACCTAAACAAAAAGTATATGCTACTATTAGAGAAGGACTCGCACCACCGACAGTTCGGGCAGGACTCCACTATTGGTAATAATAATTTCTAGGTAATTAACGGCTCCGTCCACCAGTTACAAGCACCAATGAAATCAGTTCAAAAAACAAAAAAAACAACCCAGAATTATTAAATGGCAATAGAGCCCCTTCTAGTAAACTTAAAGTGGTTTTGTACAAGACCCTTATCATCCCGGTTCTACTTTACCACAGAAAGGCTTATAGGAGGAAATTCAACAACGAGCCGTACTAGCTGTACAGTGACATCGCTCTGGTAAGTCGTCTACGGATCCAACGTCTGATGTGTTTGGGCCATGTTGAATGAATGGACATTACCGCACCCAAATAGTCTTTGTGTCTAACCTCGAGGAACGATGCGGTAGAGGACGACCACATCGAAAATAGACTTCAACTTCAGCCAACTTCAAGTGCGGCGTTGGGAGCAGTTGGCGAGGGATCGTGCTAGCTGGGGAGGATTGTTGGTTGAGGTCCTGGTCTACTCAGGACTATAGCGCCACCTTAGTAAGTATGTAGCTATAGTTAGACCGTGTGTATATATAGCATATCTCTGTACGTTGAATTTCCTATTCCGTAACAGATTATCAAAATTAGTACAATGTGATTTCACCCAAAATCTATTCTTTCTGATTAGACGTCTCAATGCATTAGTTTTCACTCATCGCACTAAATTTCAAACCACGTCATTATTTAAGCTCCTAAATTGTATGAAATTATATTACATAAATGCCAATTGGTATTTTCATGTTTCTTTTGTATATATTTTCTCGGTAATTAATTTCATACACATTTTACGGTCATCAGAAAAAATAAATTTGTTCAAAACTGTTGACAAATATAGTTCGTCCAACTCCCACAACTCAGTGCATTCCATTTCAAAATAGGCTTCATTAAGCTAATTTCCTAAAATCGAAAATTCAAATTCTAGTCCAAATCAATATTTCAATAACAAAAATCTAAAATTACGAAAAACTTCTCAATTAGCGTAGGTAGCGCACAAATCCTTTTCGATGCAATGGTTCCATGATATTTTTAACAACACAAATCACCTAATATCACGAATTGTCCATTTTCATTTGTAATTTTATTATTCAATGTTTTCCATGTTTTTTGTTATTTTTTTTTTAATTCTCTATCAATAAACAAATATTGACCGTTAAAATTCACGTCGCATCTGAAAGTCCTGTTCACTGATTCGACTTCTAAATTGATTATCATCATCGCTCGAACCGACCATCGTCACAGAACTGCACGATATGTTAAAAATTTCGTTAAATGATGCGATCACGTTTAGATACAGTACACAGTATAGTAGGTATAGATAAACAGCCGAACTGTGTCGGAAAAAAAAATATAGAAACCAACATACCTGTTTTGATTTGATATTTTTAATTAAAAATCAAAACGACCAAAAACATTTTATGCATACATATGTAATCCGTACACACACGCAAATGCTTCTGGCAGTAACCTTATTTTAATTGGGTTTCAGTCGCACGTTTGGTGGGCCTAAGCTTCACATTCAACCATAACCTATGTCCCCCAGGCTTCCACAGTTTTCGATCGGTCGGAAACGATTTTTTTTTCTAAAAACTTAAACAATACAATAACAAACTTAAACAATACGGGTAAATGCGTAAAATCATTGGTCTATGTCAATAATAATTACATAAGCGCAACCATATAGGCATATGAGTACCAATGTAATAAAAAAGCTACCTCAATCAAACGTGAATTTTGGGGTGGGTGGGCACGAATGTTCAGTGAAATCATCGTCAGCAACTAACATCAGAAAATGTCCTTCATACACATGGATTCGGATTGATGTAGTTGAGTACAAGGTTTGGTTGGCGCGATTCAGAGTAGTAAGCGATAAAAGGGTGCACGCCTCTGAATTGACCGCAGTCGATCCTTCTAACATGGCACAGCAGTCCAGAGCAATCATGTAGGAAATGTGTAGGAAATTAAAAATTTTGTAATGTGGCATTTTTTAGATCCACAACCAAATAGAACGAACAACCTGACCAGAGGACAAGTTCACTTCAAGTTGCAAATATTTTTTTTTAACCTGACTTTTATGACTTGTTTTGGCGTTTTCGAGCACAGTTAGAGGGTAAAAATGGAATGGCAATTATTCTATAACATTTGACAAGATCAAGCACGATTTTGAAAGGAATAACAAATTTGACAACGATTTATTGCCATAGGGTACATCTTCGAATAAATATGACTTTTGCTATTTAATCGAACAGTTGTCTTACATAAACCAAAAAACCCGAAGGCTAGAATAAAAAACGATAAATATTATTTTCGAAATTTTGTAAGGCCGACGATAATTACTTGGCAGAGAGTATGCACAGGTTTATTTTCCGAACTTGGTAAGATATAAAGATACCGGATGGCAAAAAAGTTAATTCAACGAAAAATGCGATCTTGTATCCAGGAACAACTACAAGGAAATTATGAGCATGGCTTTTTTGGCAAGCAGCTGAGACTTTGAGGGACATTGTTATTTTACTTACCTCGGATCTTATGTAAATTTTGTTGATACCAGATTTAATTAATTTAGTTCTTTCTGCAAGAATAGAGTATGGATAAAAAGACTCAAACATAACTTTCATGAGCTGTATAAAGATGTTGATAAAGACAGAGATTTCGTATCTTTCTCAATGACGGCACAACTTGATGTGATTTAATGGCATATCTCACTAAAAATTGGAATCGAATTTACCGAAAGTATGTAAGATAGTTGTACTTGACATTTTATAAGCAAGAGGTTAGAAATAACACTGAAATCCACAATATACTCGTAAATGATGGTGTGAGGCAGTTTCCAAAACTCGTTTTAATCTTCATTTAATATCTCTTGTCTGCAATTACTAATCACATGAAGAGAATTTGAAGCGAATTTGATATTTCGAAAATATTATACTGCCATGAGTTGCGGTTGCATTATAGAAATCGAAAAGCTTTCCATTCGGTGTCAGCAAAAGTATTGCGGAATATTGGGAATCGGACCTCCTTCTATGATTACCGCCAGTTCTTCAACGAAATTTCCAGTAGCATTCCGCCCCATCAAACCTTTAACCGTATAACTCGTCTCTGTATGAAAGTTTTTAGCTCACCTTCGAATATACTTATGGATTACCCTAACGAGCTCATTTCTTCCTAATCATTAGAACTTAAAAATATTCAAAACCAAAGAGCATCGGTATCTCTCTTTCTTTTTTTCTAAATTTATTTTTGTCAGAGTTGTGATATGTTGACTACAGTAGCCAAGAGGATTTTTGATTTACATCCATCTGCTTCAATAAGCAAACCTTTTCGAAACACGAAGGGCTGACACTATTGTCATTCCAGAGGAAAAACTGATGATTGGATCACTTTTGGCATAATCCATAAGAAGAATCCATAAAGGAGCAACTGAAAAAATTCTTCGGAACTGAAAAGCTACATTCAAAGCCAATGATATTTCGCCATTGATATGGTTTACGAAGGTTGACTGTCTGTTCACTCATTTTTGGGTTTCTAATATTTTCACCCAAAAATATGAGGATTAACGCACTGGCTCAGAGCTAGAGCCTGCTTGATTCAATGTGAAGATAACCTTGACTTGATCGATGATCGATATACCAAGAACAGGCTTCCAACTAATGTTATTAAAGCCGATATTGTTTCCTCTCTCGTAAATGGAATCGCTCAACTAATTTCTAAAGGCACGAGCTGTTTCAAATCTTATTCCCAGATAGTACCAAATATCTGTATTGCACACATAAAGCCACCACCTGGCTTACGAGAGGTGCAATCGCACTATGAGCTCTGTCTTTTGGAAACTCCTTCTGGCGCAGTGACATCAGAAATTTTGCTACGGCTTAACTCCAGGATTTGCTTTTTTTTTTTTTTTTTTTTTTTAAGAATTAAACACTCAAGTTGGTTATTGAATGGGTCAATCAGTCGTTCATAGACATTAGTGGCGATAAGACGCATTTTCGTGTTCGGCTTCACAAGTGAAGAAAATAAGTAAAGTAAACGTTGGAACAAAAAAAGTATCAAGTGGCCGGTAGCCGAAGTGGCAATCAATCGGACGACATCATCCCAACGGGAGACATTGTTTAAAAAAGAGATCAAATTCACGTGATGGATCGTGGAGAGCATCCCGCTATGCCAATAGCGGGATCGGCTGAGATAGCAGGTGAGGCTTCGAGTGGTTCGAACTAAACACCAAAGCCAAAGAGGAAGACGATGCTAACTTGGCAGAACGTCCTACCCTACAAACGACCACTGTAAAGCTTGGTGGAGTGAGGGCAGGAAACAACTTCGCTGCATTGGCATCAAGCGAATCTAACGACGAAGAGGAGGAATTAAAGTCGATAAGTAGCAGCATAAAAATGCTACAGCAAAGGATACAGGCCATTAAAGAACAGCAAGTGGTCAGAAGGAAGAGGGATGAGCATGAGCAATCCCAACAACAGCAGTCGCAGCTTTCTCAAAAGCAGTCCAAACAAAAACATAACACAAATACAATACCACAAGTGCACCAACAACGCCAACAAATGCAAAATAAACACCAGCAACAACAACAAGAGCAGCAGCCACAAAAACAGCAGCAGCAGCGACAACAACAACAACAACAACAGCAGCAGCAGCAGCAGCAGACGAAGAAGAAGGAGAAGGTGCCTCCGATCAACACCTATAAATTGGAGGTGAATGCAACCAAGGACCTATGTAAGTTGGTAATTGGTAGTAATTTCAATATCAAGAGATTGCGGAACGATCGCCATGTCATCCACTGTAATACAGTGGAGGGCTACGCGAAAGTGAAAAAGCTCCTAAAGGAAACGACGACGGAGCACTATTCATTTACACCGAAGTGTGAAAAGCGGCAATCAATGCTGCTGAAGGGATTGGAACCGTCTTCTGATCCTGAGGAGATCCTTGCACTGCTCAAAGAGAAGGAGTGCGAAGGACTCAAGTTTGTGGGGGTAAAGCCATTTACCACAGCTAGAGCCAGGCGGGAGAAACGGAGTTTGCCGTTCTTCCTGGTGCAGCTCAGTCCCGAAAGTCGTCTGGAAAGTCTAAGGAGAATCAATGTCCTAGACTATCAGGTGATTCACTGGGAAAAATTAAAAAGGAGCGAAGGCGTTATACAATGCGTTCGCTGCCAGAGGTTCGGGCACGCCGCGTCGAACTGCCAAATACAGCCTCGATGCGTGAAGAGCGCTAAGAACCACAGTTCCGAGGAGTGTGCTCTGGGTGTTGACGGAGCATCCGATAGATCGAAGCTCTCGTGCGTGTTATGTGGAAACGTGGGACACACCGCAAACTATCGGGGTTGTCCTAAGTCCACCGACATTAGAAAAGCAAAGTTGGCTCGGCAGCAGAAGGTGGAGGTCAAACGTTCACCTGTACGGTTTCAAACACCAGCCGTCACGCCCCAAATTTCCTACGCCCAAATGGCGTCAGGTAGGGGGGCTACGGTACAGCAAGCGACTGTTGCTTCTCCGGCGCCGATGCCGAGAACAACGGAAGCTGCACCCAACATGCTAGCCATCTTGCTCGCAATCCAAGGGCAGATGGCTCAGCTGCAAAAGCAGGTTCAAGAACAGGCCAAGCGGGTGGACCAGATCTACGCGTTGCTGCCGGGCCTAACGCAACACATGCCGTAATGGGTACGCACATGGTGGAGCAAACTTTGAAGGTCCTTGCGGTGAATGTGAATTCACTGATTAGGATCGAACGAAGAGCCGCGATGTTTAAATTGCTACAAGACCAAACTCCTGATGTGCTTTTCGCTAGCGAAACCAAACTAACCGATGAGCACAAACTGGAGTACAATAATTATATTGTTAGAAGAAGAAACCGGCCCAGATCCAAACGTGGAGGTGGTGTCGCGATCTTCATTAAAGAAGGTATAAAATTTCACAGAGTGTACAAGGGCGTGTTGCGCAGGTTCCGAGTGTTGGAGGCAGTCGTCGTTTACATCACGCTCCGCAGTGGAAAGCGGCTGTATTTGGCCTCTGTTTATGCACCGGAGGCTTCACAATTCACCCTATTCATTGCAGAGCTCGACACGCTTTTTCGACTTCTGAGGCTGGAATTGGGGGAGAATTATTTTAATTACAAAGGCAAGAAACAGTGCACTGGTGCCTGCCTTGTTGACTTGGAGAAGGCGTTCGACACCGTATGGTTAGAGGGTCTTTTCTATAAGCTGACTAGGCTGGGGATCAGTAAACCACTATTGTACATTCTCTATAATATGCTAACCAACAGACAGTTCATCGTGATAAATGGCGATGTGACTTCTGTTGGAATATTTCAAATTAAAAATGGTCTTCAGCAAGGCGCGGTCAATTCGCCGATCCTATTTAACATTTATACAAGCGACTTGATAGGTTCACTTCCCCATACTATTGCGTACGCAGACGATATGGTAGCGTACAGAACAGGTCCAAAAATCGAGGTCATTAATACTCTCTTGCAGCGTGACTTCGATAAGATAAGACGATTTTGCGATGACTGGAAGTTGAAAATCAACTTTCAGAAGTCGGAAACCATTCTCTTTAGGACGCCGTTGTCTGGAGCCTCTAGGGATACCAGAAAAAATTGGCGAAAGTTCTCAATCATTGGACAGCACGGACAGCCTCTTGCCTGTCGAAATGTAGTCAGATACCTTGGGATCTGGCTAGATCAGTTTCTGTATTTTGGCAAAAATGTAGATGCTGCTCTGGCCAGAGCTAAAGGTGCTTTTGCCCTTACAAAGAGACTGTTTTATAGCAGCCAACTCGATGTGAGGGTAAAGGTAATCTGCTACATGGCCCTTATTAGGCCCATGCTGGTATTTGGTTGTTCCGTGTGGTTCAACGTGAGAGCAAGCTTAATGGAAAAGATTCGGGTGTTTGAGAGGGCTTGTCTTAGGGCTTGTCTTCGCTTGTACAGAACACCAGAGTCGGAGTACAAGAAATTTTATCCTAATGAGGTCATTTACAATAGGGCGAACCTAATACGAGTGGACAACTTCGTAATTAAGCTGACTCGAAGGCACATTGCAAGAGCAATGACCTCGACGAATAACCTGATATCTGGGGCTTACTACCCCAATTACCTTTACCACGAGAGTGTGCGCTCTGACGGCTTCGTTCCACCGGAAGCATTCCTCTACATGGATCAGTAAGGGTTGATCCAGGATAGATCAGCGGTGCCGTTAATCTTCCATGTCGCTCGGACAGCTGGGGACAGGCGACTCAACTACAACAGAGACGTCGCACACGGCAGTGTGGATCGCCTCAGGTTCAGTAGGGCGGTGGAGAATCGCGATAAGAGGGATGTCGTTCGGCAGCACCAGCATTTCTGGTGGTTGAATGATGGAGAAGATGCTTCATCGTCGTTTCCGTCAATTACGGACCAGCCTTACTAATGAGGCAGAGCTGACCAATCTGTTTTCTCTTGTAAATAGCGATGGCCAGCTTACATAGGTTTAGGTTAGCATCTAAGAAACATATACTCGTACATATGTCAGTATATACAAAGGTGTATACTGACATATGTATATGATTGTGTATATTGTCTATGTGTGTTTATGTGTGTTTTGTGTATGTAGGTTAAGTAGAGTAAGGTTTATTTTAAGTTAGATCTTAAGTTTTTATAAAAAAAATAAAAAAAGTCCATATGCTAAGTTTTTTCTTAACGAATATTTTTTCTTAGCCTTAAGTATACTCGTACAATATAAATAATTCTAAATAAAATGTAAGTAATGTCGAAAGACATAGATATAAGTATTTAGAGTAGCTTAGAGTGCCTGTGTGGGGCCAGTAAGTTAGTATAAGACTGTTAAGTAATTGTAAGCTAGCATTTAAGCATTTTTTGTTAGTATGTAAGAGTTAATTAGTAAGAAAATAAAATGCATTGAAAACTGAAACTTGAATGGGTCAAGAATCACTCACAAGACCGGAGGTGGTGTACGAGTATTCGAATATAAAGAGACTTGCTGACTTTTAGAACAATGGGCCTGTTGAGTCTAAACAGATAAAAGCAACCGAATACTTCTTTCTGCTTCTTTTTAACTGCGTCATTAGTCCAACTGAAGTGACACATAAGTTTATAAGATTTTTCTCAATTGCAGAACCTGCTTTATTTTACAAAACTGGCCAATCTAGTTCAAAGTTCTGTTGACAGATTTGCACCAGAGTCAGATAAGATCTTTTGAGATATAATACTAGTTTCAGTGATGAAGTAATGAGATAACTGGGTGAAACATTTTTGTGATCTTCAATAGAAACTTGGGTCAGAATCTTCCACTACTAATTAGCCACGCTCACCACATTCTCAACAACACCAAAAAAAAATTGTTTTCTTCTAATAGGTATTCAATTACAAGATACAACTTAAATAACACCTCTGGTCACACTGATTACAAGTGACAGTTTATGCGCATTTTCGTATCTGTAAGCTTTTACTTTACGGCCGCAAATCGGTTTTGTAAATCGAATTAATTTTCCAAATTCTATTTAGGTCAGATAGTTTTTTGCAGGCATGCAGATACACTTTTTCTGTTTTTGTTCCCATGTTGGCTAGTTTTAAGCCTGTTATGTAGATAATACTTCACACAGCAGCAGCAGCAAGCTATACTCGTATACTCGTATACTCGTATACTAAAAACCGAATGTCATTGATGGAGAATTTAGTGGCGTGATATTTTTTGTGGGCCGCTGCTGACTGCCAATCAATTTGCCATCCAAAAGAACATAATTTATGTGATGATTTATGCAATTTGTTCCAGAGACATGGGTATTCGTAGATACATCCTGGGATTCTGCAACCAGCTCTGACATAGGCAGCAGCACAGGCATTGGTAGGGGCATGTTCAGAAGCATTGGCACCAGCTTAGTTCACGAAACGGACATCAGTTTAGGCACTACAGCAAGCACCTACTGAAAATAGTGATTAGGTAGAAAACGCGCGAGATTGCTAGTTGCAGGCAATTATGCAACTGAATTAATGTCAGTGGATAATTAATGGCGATATGGAACTGTTCATGAGTAGTAGTAATAGTGGTACTAGTAACCGTAGAAGCAGTGTCGTAGTATTCGTATCTAAGCGACAAGAATTGAAACGTTTTAGCAATATGATTTATTACATTTGTACGACTTGAAACGTTGTTGTAATTATTTATATTTTAATTTCCCACACAGCTTGCGGTTTTGTGTGAATCTGTCCGGATGACGGGCCAACGCGATGACTTACGAGTATAGTCGAGATTTGAAAATACAAAAAGGCCGAAATACGTTAAATTTCAATGCGGTGACTTGATGCTATGGCGCGTGGGAATAATTGCTGTCCATCAGAACTAACATAGTTAAGCTTCAGGTACTCAGTGATGGTGAATAGTTATGTTGGAGTCAATTATCGTTACATGGTGACACCTGTCTTTAATGGTAATTAGCAGAATATTGGCACTTTTGAGGTTTTACTTTTATCCAGTTCACCTGGACGGCTATTAATTGATTTGAGTCCCTATAGAGGGCCACAAGAAAATCTTCTACCACTGAGCGGCTAGTATTTTAGCAATCATTGTAGTTTAAGGAAACGTTTAAATGGGAATAGTATTGTGTTTCATGAAGTTATTGAAGTTTATTACGGAAACATTACCAAGTGTTGATATTAAAAGTAAGATTATAAGACTTCGAATGCTCAAATGGGTTGCGTAATCAATGAGTTGGAATTGGATTACAAAATTGGGTATCAGTTTTACAAAGCCCATCATCCGAAGTGAAGCAGCGCACAAAAGATTAGTGGTGACCATTTTTTTGTTTTATAATGGGTTTGAGTATCATTAAAGTGATTGTGCATAGCACGGGCAAAGGAAATTTAGGGGGGAAGAAAAGAGAGGTACCGATGTAAAGGGTTTTCCAATAGGGACTTGACAACTAATCATCAAACTGTCACTGTCAATTTATTCAGTAAACTCAACATTTTCATCATGGTAAAGTACACGAACGAGCAACGTCTGCAAATTATAAAAATTTTCTACCGAAATTCAGAGTCGGTGACTACAACTTTAAGAGCGTTAACTCCAACTTTCGGTCGTAATTTTCTCCCTAGTAGACAGGCAGTAACAAGCTTGGTGCAAAAATTTGAGTCTACATATTCGTTGTGTGATGTTGCCGTGTCAGTGAGACAACGGGTTGGTCGAAGTGGCGTAGCAAACGTATAAACATTATGGCGTATTTTGCGTAAGGATCTTGGTTTACACCCATACAAGATCAAGCTGACTCAAGAATTGAAGCCGATATACCATTTAAAGCGACGTACGTTCTCCGATTGGGTTCTGGAGAAGATGCGACAAGATGATGAATTTCATCGCAAAATCATCTTCAGTGACGAAGCTCATTTTTGGCTCAATGGGTTCGTCAATAAGCAAATTATGCGTTATTGGTCGGGTGAAAATCCACACATGTGCTTTATGAATCACCACTTCATCCACAAAAAATAACTGTTTGGTGCGATTTGCATGCCGGCGGCATATTTTTTCGTCGACGATAACGATCGTCATGTTACTGTGAATGGTCAGCGTTATCGCGCCATGGTCACCGATTATTTTTGGTCCGAATTGGAAGGTATGGACTTGGACGACATGTGGTTTCAACAAGATGATGCCACAAGCCACACAGCACACGCTACAATCGATTTATTGGAGAGTAAGTATGGTGAGCGTGTTATCTCAAGAAATGGGCCAGTCGATTGGCCACCTGGTTCGTACGATTTAACGCCGCTTGACCATTTTCTGTGGGGCTACGTTAAGTCAATGTTTTATGCCAACACGCCGACGACGTTGGAAGAGGTCAGAGCCAACATTGAACGGGAAATAGCGGCCGTTTCGGCTGTTGCTGCGAAAGCTATACTGCCGCTTCCAGATGCCATGCCTTTTCTATTGTTAAAATTCCTAAAGGAGCTGTTAAGACCGCTCCAATTGGCTTTCTCGTATTACCATACGGTTCTTTTAGAAATTTTTTCTCTAACTGTGTGGTCAGTCTACGAGAAATTAGCTGCTGTGACACAAAGGTCCGACCAGCCTAGAGGGGAGAGCACGTCAACGGTGTACTTTGTTTATACATACCGTTTTGATTTTTGAATTTTGTGATAGATGATAATTCAGAGGTGTTCAGAATTGAAGATGCATTCACTAAAATATTCTGCGTGAAGATATTCAAAGCTTTAGTTTGAGTGAGTTTTTGTGAAATATAAATTTGCTTGTTTAGTCTAAAGGTCAAATTTAAATCGCCCGAGTGTGAAGGATTGGCTGCAAAAATCACAAAATCAAACCCCACTCATCAGTGGGGTCAAATCTAACTACACATATTTAAAAAAACACGAGCTGCTTCCTTCCATTGATTTTCAGAGCTAAGACATGGCTTCTAGAAGAGATTTTGAAGGAGATTAGTTTTTTATAGCCCAATAATAGAGCTAACTTTTCGAGAGTAGAATGCAATCAACTACTATCACCAACTTTTCTTAAATGAGCACTAAGAACACCTGGCTATAGAAACTGTCTATGCACGAAAAAAAAGCAAACGTTTAAAACCATCGCACTGACAACTAGGAGGTTCAACTCTATGCAAAGAAAGTGTACTCTAGCGTTGCTAAATGTACGAGTATTGACGTAGCAGAGTAATAAGTGGAAGCATCAAATTGTGTTAAAATTGATCGGATTTCCCTCCAAGCAGTTCACTGGGATGGCCCGTGCAAAGAAAAATAATGTACTTTATTACCACGGGTGCTATAGAGAAAAAAAGTAACACCGTTCTGGATGAGAACCTGTAGTTAAGGTAGTGTCTAGAAAAAAAATTTAATTTTCGTCTGTATGCTTGAATATCGTATGAAATTTAACATAAAAGTTTAATCTCACTAAGAAGGAGAATGACGATGGCGATTAAATGGCTTCGTCGAGCTACTCCACGAGATATTTATTACTAAAACCATCTCCCTTCCTTGCTTTTGCTGTTTTGTGGTGTCAGCAAAGCTTAAAAGTCAAAGATCCTAAGGTTTTGAAAAGAACCAAGGTGAAACGTTGAACTATGCGCCAAAGATTTCCAAACTAGACGTAAACCGTAAAACCGTACTCGCAATAGCGACAATCCACCGGTCGTTTTTTCGACAGTGGGTGAGGCCCGGATTCTCGACGCCCCAACCAACACATTTTCAAAACCCACACAGATTTAGGGGTTGACCTAGGAGCTGCAAGATTACCTGATTCCGATGGCTACTGCGTCTCCTTCTACGAAAAGTTCGGTAGGTTGAGCTGGAATGATGGAGAGAGTGCCGGAGATGATGCCTGTTACGGTTAAACTCGATCAGAATAGATCAGTGGTTGATCAGACTGGTGTTTTTGATGCCTTGATGGGAGACCGAAAAGGTGGAAGGCGCTCCAGAAAAGGCACACTCTGATGGACTAACCCATGGAGCAAAAAGATGGCAAGTGCTGTCGAAGCCGCGACTGCTAAACGTGTCACGTGCTGCGACGGAGAAACACGTCGGTGGTGATACGCATTGAAACCAAAAAAACCTTTCGTATGTGAAACTGCGCCCTCTTGTTCTGTCCCGAACATGGGGCCCCACCGCCTATCAATGTTTTATCGTAACGGTTAGTGATGACGCCGCCGAAGGTTGCTACGATTTGGCCAGTTACAAGCGGCCGGTCATAGGTCTTGTTGGCGGCAGGATTACCGGTAGTCCCTACCAGAACTTAAATAATGGTACCATAGGAATCAGGAGCCCCCGGTGAGGTAGGCCCCCTTATAGGAGCGTCATGGTGGCAGTGGTTTAAACCCAAATCGCTGGAAGTTAGTTTTGCAAAAGTTAGTAAAGTTGCAATAAGTACTGGGTGCTGTGACCCTAAGTTTAGCAAAAGGTCTTAGATCTGCCTGGACTCATAACAAGGGTGGAACTTGTGATCCCAACACAGATCCGAATTGGTAATCAGGAAGACGGCAGGCAAGGCAAGGCGTATGGATGTATGCGCATCGCGTGAAATTAAGTCTATTCAGATAGGTGGTCATGCTACACCAAATACTCGTTGTCTCGAACATAGGCAAGAGGAAGAATTTTTCCAACACTCCCTCTGTCGTTGGATCTCACAGCGCATGATGCTGCATTCTACAAAGCCAGCAGTCCTAGTTAAACCTCTCGACGAAAACAAAACCAGCGGTGGTTTCACGATATCCGGATAAGATCAAAGCTAAAACCAGCAAAAGCGGTAATTCTGGTCGACGGAACTTAGACATTGCTGGAAAAGCAACATCTAAGAAAACCCCGAAACGTAAAAGGGGACGAGACCATCGCTATCTCCTCTCTGACGCACCGAATTGGGAAAGCCGACATTGACAACAGTCTGAACGATGTTGAGTACAAACACCAAGTATTTTGAAATGGCATGTACAGCTAGAAAGCAATCCTGCAGAGAGCCCGTTCCTTGGTGGAACGCAGATTTACAGCGTCTGCGTAAAGAAACCATACAACTTCTAACCAGGTCACATAAGAAAAATTTGAATGAAGACTGAAAACTTTCCAGATCGAAGAAAAAGGAATTCGGATTTCGAAGAGTGCCCTTTATAAAAACTTTTGCGAGAAGATCAAAACTGTAGATGAAGCCTCAAAACGGGAAGATCCACCAGGCTGGAACCACTCAGAAAATCTGATGGTACCTATACTAAGTCGAAAGCGGAAACTCTCCGTTTCATGCTCAAGGCTGACTCCCAGGTAACTTTTTTTTTTTTTTTTTTTTTTTATAATTTACGCGCGCCTAAGGGGTTGATACCCTTTTACTGTTGCCAGGGCGCGGGCGGAAAGATAGAAGGAGGAGAAAGGAAAATTGTTTTTGTAGTGGTTTGAAACTCAGGTGTGTTTGGTTTCTATGTTTGCTCTCCAGGGGTGGGAGTCCGAATAGGACGGAGAGTTTTTCTTCACTCAGAGTGATTCGAGATATAATTCCCAGTATTTTTTTCATTGCTTGAAACTCTTATAACAGCCAAATCTACGTGTCAGTGTTATGCCTTCACACGCAGAATTTTTTTGTCTGAGTTCCAATTATACAATGAATCTTAATCTGGGCCAGCTCACAATCAGCTCGAATTAACTAAGGTGCTAGTAATATATAGACCAGCTGCTGGTACCTCTCAAAATAATCTTCACTGCTAGCCTTTCACTACTAGTCTTTCACTGGCATACATATCGAAACCCTGATGAACAGTGAAAGCAAACCGAAAATCGGAAAAGAGGACTACATGCTCACCAAGAGCTTCAGACCTATAAGTCAGACTTCCTTCATGTTGAAGAGCATGGAGAGAACTCCAAGAGACTGATACATTTTCCCATCTAACATACCTAAATGTGTGGGAGGAGACAGTTAGAACGTACTCGCTTATGCAAACGATATTATAAACATTCGGAAGATTTACTAAAAATAGCTGGTGTCTCCAATTTGGCCCGAAATATGGATTTGGTGTTAACTAAGATAAAGCCGAACTGCAAATATGAAATTTTCCATATAGCTCCAATTTTATGTGTCTGCGAACCATTTTAGACAGAAAATTGAGATCGTATTGGATTATCCGTTTGTTTCCTCTGTTTCATAGATAATTTCAATGAATTAAGAATTAATGGATTTTGCTTTCCCGCCCTGTGTGCAAACATCTTAAGAGCACGTAAATCCCTTGAGTGCCCGCAAATTATAAAAAAAATCCCCTAATCTGAATATCTCGCACTGAGAAGAAATATTGTAAGGATTTGCGACAGCGGGATCTAAGACTCACAAAAAGTCTCCAGCAACAATCACCAAAATTTTATAAATCTCCTCAAGGATAGCGGGTGATATTCAGTACATGAATAATATATGTTCCAGGCAATATACAAATATGGGAATTTTGGCATATGAACGTCGAAAATAAAGTTAGTGGTGACGTCATGTGCAGATCCAGCAGATGATCTTATTTGAAATACTACAACACATACTGCGATCCAATTACTTTTCGGTAACCGAACAATTAGCGAATACCCTAGAGCGGACATCGCTCCTATGTAACAACGCCGGGAAAAAGTAGTATGAAAAAATGTATTGGTGGTTGATATAGCGGTTGAATAGAGGAAAGGCAGGGCCTATTTGGATGTGCATGTCTCATCAGAGGAAGGCCTAGACAAGTCAGATCAGGCTTCAAGTATCGGCTGATTACAATTCGCATCAATCTCAATACCCCACAGAGAGTAAGGACAACTTACTCCTCGAACAGACAAATTAGCAATATCCCTAGCCCGACGTTAAAGTCATTCTTGGTGATCGCAGCGGTCTCCCCCACCCTAGCACCCACAAGGGAAACTACCAGTCACCGCCAAACAGATTGATCAAATTGAGATGGAAGTAAGACATAGCTCTAATATTCCGGATGTCTGACAGTCTCGGGGTTCAGACATTCTTTCTTTGTGCCATTGGCGGCGGCGCGGTTCCTTGTACGCCTTTTGTTTCGATGGATGCGTTTGTCCGATACACATTGTGAAACCAGGTGTTCCATTGTGGTGGTAGGGTTCAACCTAACATCAAATTCGGTGTTCCTAAAAGTTTGCTGACAATGTCAGCATATGACTTTTCAAAAGGCTTAGGGATCAATCAAAATCACTCTGAAAAGCTTCTAGCGATCTTTTGTGGCTATTCTTGGAAAAAACCTCAAAATTTCAAATCGATACCTACCACCTGCTTATTGATTGTAATAATGGCAAACTCGCTAGTCTGGGAATCGTGACAATGAAGAACGCTCGTTCCTTCATTATGTAACGGTACCTCCAAAGCATGTGAAGTAAAAGGCAAGGGCCTTTGTCTACGACAAAACAATAGATATCAACTGAAAGAAGCAACTAAAAGAATAAGTCAAACAAAGGAGAGGTATGGGCTTTATATTAAGCGGAAAAGGCCTCAATTGTTTCGAGAAAAATTATACATAAACAGAATTTGAAGAAGATATAATAACGAACTGATTGGGATATATATTCACAGAGGGCACAAATTCATCAGCTAGAAAAGGTGAACAAGACAATTCCGGCTCGAGTGTTTTCAAACCATTTCAGAGCAACAACACGGATAGTGAAGACCTTACTTTAGGTGTCGCGCACAGCTGGAAATGAATCTCAGCAAGATTGGTGGGCGCAACTGTATGGGATTAGCGCAATGTAGCGCAAACTGTAAAGAGCTATTGGTTGAGGTCTATGTCCAATCCAAACTGCAGTACCTTAATTAAAAAAATTGCATAATTGATAGGCATTTCAACACACACTGTCAAACATGAAACCAGTAAGTAAATATTCTCCAATATCGGTCGTTCGCAGATCTCCGAGGAGAATAGATGTGTCTCGGCGTTTCTTAAAGTGAAAGAGTGAACAAGGTTTTCTTCGTAAAAATAATTGGTCGCAATTTTCTCAGTTGACTCGGTAGCCATACTGTTAGCGGCGTCGGTTAACAAATCGTGGGATACCGGTTCGAATCCCAGTTGAGACTTATAAAGTTAATTTTTTTTTTTTTTTTTGTTTTTTTTTTCCCTCAAATTGTGTACACATAATATTGTCGAAATCAACAAGCAATAGGACAAAAAAAAAAAAAAAAAAAACCAAAACCAAGTGATGGAAGGTGGAGAGCGCCCCGCTCTTCCCATAACCGTGGCGAAAGCCAGCAAAAGGAGGAAGAGGTTGAATACCCCTCCTAATCTTTCAAAAAAAAAAAAATAAGTGCTGTTTCCACAGCTGACGACGATAAAGAGGAGGGGGGCTCCAACAGCTTCGCCTCTCTGGCGTCATCTGAGTCGGAAGACGAAGATGACGAAATTAACAAGATAAAAAGCAGCATACAAAAGCTATTTGCTATTTGCTATTAAACAGAGGCAAACTGCACGAAGGCAGAGGGAGCAATCAGAAGTAGAGAGCTCCCTAAAACAACAAGAACAAGAGCAGAAACAGCAACTGCAGCAACAACAAAACCATCAGCAGCCGAAGAAACAACTGCAGCAAAAGCAACAGCGGCAAGAACACCAACAACAACAACAACAACAACAACAACAACAGCAGCAGCAGCAGAAGAAGAAGAAAGAGAAGGTGCCTCCGATCAACACCTACAAACCGGAGGTAAATGCAACCAAGGACCTGTGTAAGTTGGTCATTGGTAATAATTTTAATATAAAGAGATTGGGGAACGATCGCCATGCCATCCAATGTAATACAGTGGAGGGCTACGCGAAAGTGAAAGAGCTCCTAAAGGAAACGACGACGGAGCACTACACATACACACCGAAGTGTGAACAGCGGCAATCGATGCTGCTGAAGGGGTTGGAACCGTCTTCTGATCCTGAGGAGATCCTGGCACTGCTCAAAGAGAAGGAGTGCGTAGGACTCAAGTTTGTGGGGGTAAAGCCATTTACCACAGCTAGAGCCAGGCGGGAGAAACGGAGTCTGCCGTTCTTCCTGGTGCAGCTCAGTCCCGAAAGTCGTCTGGATAGTCTAAGGAATATCAATGTCCTAGACTACCAGGTGGTTCACTGGGAAAAACTAAAAAGGAGCGAAGGCGTTATACAATGCGTTCGCTGCCAGAGGTTCGGGCACGCCGCGTCGAACTGGGTAATGGGTACGCACATGGTGGAGCAAACTTTGAAGGTCCTTGCGGTGAATGTTAATTCACTGATTACGATCGAACGAAGAGCCGCGATGTTTAAATTGCTACAAGACCAAACTCCTGATGTGCTTTTCGCTAGCGAAACCAACCTAACCGATAATCACAAACTGGAGTACAATAATTATATTGTTAGAAGAAGAAACCGGCCCAGATCCAAACGTGGAGGTGGTGTCGCGATCTTCATTAAAGAAGGTATAAAATTTCACAGAGTGTACAAGGGAGTGTTGCGCAGGTTCCGGGTGTTGCAGGCAGTTGTCATTTACATTCCGCTTCGCAGTGGAAAGCGGCTGTACTTGGCCTCTGTTTATGCACCTGAGGCTTCACAATCCACCCTATTTATTACAGAGCTCGACACGCTTTTTCGACTTCTGAGGCTGGAATCGGGGGAGAATTATTTTATAATCGGCGGGGATTTCAACGCTAGACACAGAGATTGGGGAAAAAATTTGCCAAATACTAGAGGGAACCTACTGCTCGATTGGTGGGGTCAGCACGATGTCATGTACAGACTCGGTCTTAAAGCGACGGATAACCCGTCGTTTCCCAGAGGCGGGTCTTATTTGGATCTACTGCTGTACGACGAACGTATACGACTGACAGGTACGAATTTACAAACATTAAACTGTCTGCGCACATTCGTGTATGACAGCGACCATTGCGGTTTTAGCACCGAAATTACAGTTCCCAACGGAATTGCGGAATTGGAGGAGTTTGTCCAAAGATATTCTTACAACTACAGTAAGACTCGATGGACGCGCTTCTCCGCAACCTTGAACAGAGCGCTCTCCTCGAACACACGCCACCCACCATCCAATAAGAATTTGTCAAACGAGGAGATCGACAATTACCTAAAACAGATGGACGAGACAATTAAACAAACTATGGACACTACAATACCGCGGTATCGACGTACAACTAACGAAGACCTGTTCCGCAATCCTACTATTGACGCACTGCACCGACAGAAAAGTAGACTTCTGTCAAGACTCAAAAACTTGTACAGACAGTTAACTGACAGACAAGATCCGGAGATTAGGACGCTGAAGTCGTCGATTAAAAATGTGCAAAAGTTAATAAAAGAAAATTACAGAATTGCTGTAAGCTCATATTGGAACAACAAGGTTCGGGCTGTAAACACCAGCAACCCGAACATGTTTCCGCAAATCAATAAACTATTTCGGAGAAAAAAACAAAACGACCTTCAGTGTCTTAAAATAACCCGGACAACAGAAAACGAACGGTTACTGACAATAGCAGGTATTGATCCAAATGAGGCCGCTGATGCTGACGACTTTTTTGTGATCGAGGATCCACAGGAGAAGGTTGAGGCCATAGGGGCGACTTTCCAGGAAGTATACAAGGCCACTGATACCATTGGCCCTAATTGCGACCTGGACAATCGCGTCTTGGTACACGACCTCTGCATTCGAAATGAAATAGGGAACTGGCGATCCGAGGGCTCTGGTTTCACCCGGTTTAGCGACGAAAATATGGCAAATAACGTCATTGCCAGAGAAGGTGACCTACCCCCGTTCATTTCGAAGCAAAAACTCCGTGAGATCTTCGACACAATCAGGGCTAAGAAGTCAGTGGGGACCGATGGTATTCCAAACATCGTGCTTCGACATCTTCCTCTAGAAGCGGTGGACATTTACACCATCCTGTTTAATAATGCAATGAATAATGCACTTTATCCAGCGCATTGGAAAACGGCGGTGGTTCAACCTATCCCCAAAAAGGGAAAGGATATATCCAGTACGGCGAATCTCCGGTCGATAAGTCTCCTTCCGAATATCAGTAAGGTTTTTGAAAGAGTAATCAATAGAGCTCTGTCTAGGTGGGTTGAGGACAAACATATAGTTCCGGAAAACCAATTCGGTTTTAAGGCGGGACATGATATCTCACATGCCGCGTCTAAATTGGTGTCCGATATCCAATGGAACAAGGGCAAGAAACAGTGCACTGGTGCCTGCCTTGTTGACTTGGAGAAGGCCTTCGACACCGTACGGTTAGAGGGTCTTTTCTATAAGCTGACTAGGCTGGGGATCAGCAAACCGCTCTTGTACATTTTTTATAATATGCTAACCAACAGACAGTTCATCGTGAAAAATGGCGATGTGACTTCTGTTGGAATATTTCAAATTAAAAATGGTCTTCAGCAAGGCGCGGTCAATTCGCCGATCCTATTTAACATTTATACAAGCGACTTGATAGGTTCACTTCCCCATACTATTGCGTACGCAGACGATTTGGTAGCGTACAGAACAGGTCCAAAAATCGAGGTCATTAATACTCTCTTGCAGCGTGACTTCGATAAGATAAGACGATTTTGCGATGACTGGAAGTTGAAAATCAACTTTCAGAAGTCGGAAACCATTCTCTTTAGGACGCCGTTGTCTGGAGCCTCTAGGGATACCAGAAAAAATTGGCGAAAGATCTCAATCATTGGACAGCACGGACAGCCTCTTGCCTGTCGAAATGTAGTCAGATACCTTGGGATCTGGCTAGATCAGTTTCTGTATTTTGGCAAAAATGTAGATGCTGCTCTGGCCAGAGCTAAAGGTGCTTTTGCCCTTACAAAGAGACTGTTTTATAGCAGCCAACTCGATGTGAGGGTAAAGGTAAAAGGCCCTTATTAGGCCCATGCTGGTATTTGGTTGTCCCGTGTGGTTCAATGTACGAGCAAGCTTAATGGAAAAGATTCGGGTGTTTGAGAGGGCTTGCCTTAGGGCTTGTCTTCGCTTGTCCAGAACACCAGAGTCGGAGTACAAGAAATTTTATCCTAATGAGGTCCTTTACAATAGGGCGAACCTAATACGAGTGGACAACTTCGTAATTAAGCTGACTCGAAGGCACATTGCAAGAGCAATGACCGCGATGAGTAACCTGATATCTGGGGCTTACTACCCCAATTACCTTTACCACGAGAGTGTGCGATCTGACGGCTTCGTTCCACCGGAAGCATTCCTCTACCTAGATCAGAAAGGGTTGATCCAGGATATATCAGCGGTCCCGTTAATCTTCCATGTCGCTCGGACAGCTGGGGATAGGCGACTCAACTACAACAGAGACGTCGCACATAGCAGTGTGGATCGACTCAGGTTCAGTAGGGCGGTGAGGAATCGCGATAAGAGGGATGTCGTTCGGCAGCACCAGCATTTCTGGTGGTTGAATGATGGAGAAGATGCTTCGTCGTCGTTTCCGTCAATTACGGACCAGCCTTACTAATGAGGCAGAGCTGACCAATCTGTTTTCTCTGTGAATAGCGATGGCCAGCTTGCATAGGTTTAGGTTAGCATTTAAGAAACATATACATATATCAGTATATACAAAGGTGTATACTGATATATGTATATGATTGTGTATAACGTCTATGTGTTTATGTGTGTATTGTACATTTAGTTTAGGTAGGCTAAGGTTTATTTTAAGTTAGATACTAAGTTTTTATTAAAAAAAAAAAAAAAAGTCCATATGCTAAGTTTTGTTAACAATTTTTTTTCTTAGCTTTAAGTATAGAAAATAAATATCCATAAAGAAAATGTAAATGAGGTCGAAAGACATAGTTATAAGAATTTAGAGTAGCTTAGAGTGCCTGTGTGGGGCCAGTAAGTTAGTATAAGGTTGTTAAGTAATTTTAAGCTAGCATTTAAGCATTTTTTGTTAGTATGTAAGAGTTATTGATTAGAAAATAAAATGCGTTTAAAACTATTCTCCAATAAGCGTATCTCCACGACTTTTATGTCACCACATTTTATGCAAGGATATTGAGATCCTATGGCAAAGCTTCACTGACATAATTATCATGCAGACTGCAGCCTTAACCCAAATTACTGGCGTTCAAGACTGGCCAGGAATAAAATTTTCTTTGTTACCTGTTTATTCTATATAGTATGTGCAGTTGAAATCTGTCGACTGGGATGATTTTTAACGTTGTAGAAATTACACTTTTTCCTTTAGCAAATTGTATTCAAGATGACAAGTGATTGCCTACCATATCAAATGTCCAACTTTAAGAAGATATCTCATAACTCGTTTGGATTAGTACCCTCATTTCACTTTTTGCGGATATCGAAATGTGTTATACTCGTACAATAACAAATTGAGTTAAGTTTTAGTTGCAGCATTTCTTCTTCGGCAGGTTGATACTCATAAAGAACCCACCGGCCAGACCTCAGAGTCAAATTCCTTATAAAAAATTTTATTGTCGTCCATACATACGAGTATACAAAAACGGCAATGAAGCTGAAGCAAACTACTGATACCACTGACGCCAATTGATTATGATGCTAAATGTTTAGTTGGGTGGATTTTCATCACATCTCCAAAGTGAACCCTCTAATATTTCCCAACTACCCCATTCCTTAGTTTAGTATTCATATATCCTTTCAGAAAAGTGTATCTTCCAATATGACCTCTATGGCATAGCACTATAAAATATCCTTAGGTTCAAGATGCCCGACAAAGTGTCACTTATGGAAGTATAGTTCAGGACCGGGTGGGGTTATGACAGTGGGAGTACTCGTATGTAGTATGTACTGGAAGGCAAATGGTAATCCCCGAAAAAAGATATCACTTTCAGAATTCTGACATATCAGGAGGGGGTGTACGAATTGAACCATTTTATGCCTGTATAAATATGCCTTCAATGTGTATGTATGTATGCATTTGTTCATATCTTTGGTCAACTTCTAATTGGCACAAATAATATTTTAATATATGTATGTACATATACATATGTATGTAAGAGTCCAAGTACCAGTATCGGATCAGTGTTGAAAGAAGGATCGAAGAAAACTTTTACCAATTGTAACTGAACGATGGACATGGGGTGAATGTCAGATGGGAGTATGGTCTATGATAGTCTCTAATAAGATCTGATATCTATGTATTAAAATGTATGGCTTCAGAAGTATGACAGGAATGAGACGAGGGTGTGCTTCTAATCCTTGAGGACTAATTTGAACTAGAAGTGAGTGGGTCATAAGAACATATCTGAATTCCAGCATACAAAAATTGGACATATTGGAATTTGAACAACTTGCAAGGGATACAAATTAAACCATACATGAGTTCTGCTTGTCATTCTCCCCTGCACCTTAATATTATCATTATGTTCTACTGCCTGGACATTTAGAATTGTTGCCTTGTTTTATTCTACTTTGTCATCCGTCTGATATGGCAAGTAAGAACGCATGAACTTTGGTCATTCCAACTAAGTAGTTTCCAGAAGTTTCCCCAATTCCGGAAATTAAGTGATAGACAAAGTTAATATGATATGGTGGTGAGAAATTATTGGATATCGCTAAAAATCATTGCTTGGAGGTCAATTGAATGTGAAGGGGTTTTGTGAACACATACCTATGTGCGAGCATATAAAACTGCAATATTTTCAAACATGTGGGCAACGGACAGGGAATACAGTTTTCGAACTCTTTACTACATAACTTTGAGTTTAATTTGTGGTAGGTGAAGTTAAAATTTCTTTCTTCCTCGTAAATTGACAAGAATATAATAAAAATTAAATTCAGTGGACTTCTCCAATCCTTGAGAATAAGTTGTAATGTGTGTTTGAGGTTTTCAGATAAAACAATTTCTCTTATATGTAAAACTCACCAGACCAAATAATTTATTGTAATTCCCAATGACTTACCTGAAAAAGAAAACAAAAATAATATCTTGTAAAATTTAAATTGGTATAACTAATTGGTAAACTAGGAAAATAAGCGTTTCCAACTATCTTTTCTAGGAAGTTTATAAAGTTAAAATTCTCATCGATGAATGCATGATCGATTGGAATATGGTACTTTTTAGGGTCCATGAAAATCAATAGGAATTAAGTTCGAAACAAAGATCTTTGTTTACTACAAACAATGCTCAACGGCATTATGTTTTGATCAGCACATCCGTTCAGTTTAATATTGAACTACACTATCTCACCAAAAATGCCATAAACATTGGCTGCCAAATTCTGAAGTGTTTGCGACTTACCACCACACGAGTATACCAAGACTTTAGATTGTCTCACTAGAAGTAATCGATTGGCGTCAATTCGCGCGATCTTGGTGGACAATTCACTCGATCACTTCGTGATAGAGTGTTGTAGTTGAATCGAATCCTGGCAATATGGCATGTAGCGTTATCCAGCTGGAACTACATATTTTCTGAAGCAATGACGTCCACATTTTCGAATAAATAAATCATTGACCATTATCCAGTAACGATGGCCATTTTTGAAGCTTCGCGTTTGTTTCTCCCCGCACATATTCAAAACATAAGTTATGCCTGGGTTTATATTCCAAAAAGTAGGAAAGAGGTAACGGTTAAGTTTATACTCAAAACAGGTTGTAGGCCAACGGATTTACCCAAATCATACAGACCAATAAGCCTCACCTAGTTTTTCCTAAAAACAATGGAAAAAAATACTTGGTAGACATATCAAGGAAGGTCCACCATATAGCAACCTACTTCAATATGCCTATCAACCAGAAAAATCTGCAACTCATGCTCTTGGCGAGCTCAACACAAAAATTGATAGAAATCCCCTAGAGACAAAAAAATTGCTGTGGACTGCTTCCTTGATATAGAAGAAGCTTCCCACGACACCGAACACTCCCAGATATACAGATCCATCCAAAACACAGGAGTAGATAATACTACATGTATGTAACTGAATAAAGTAAATGCTTGACGGTGAAAATATCAACACTGCATTAGAGAGTGACAGGATCAGCGTTACCCCTTCTATGGTTAATTGTAGTAATCAAATTGCTAAATATATTCAGCAACGAAGGTTTCTATTTCCAAGTATACGCTGATGACATTGCGATCCTTATAAGAAGTAAATTCGAAGAAACTCTCTCGAAACTCCTTCAAAAGGCACCAAACCCTGTTGCTAACTGCTGCAAGAAAGTTGGCCTAAACGTCATCTCCAAAAAGAGGACTATAGTTGCCTTCACCAAGAGAAGAAAATTAGACAAACTTTAAGACCCAATACTTTTTGGTGAAAACATAAAGTTTTCAAGTGAATTGAAATTCCTAGGGGTTTCAAAAACTCAGTTGAAACACACATATGAAAAAAAAAAAACATAGAAAAATCCAGGATCTCACTATGGACAAGCAGAGGTCTACTAGGTAGAATCTGGGGTCTTAATCCAAAAGTGACACTGTGGATATACACAGCACACCTGAATACGCCTTCGGCGGCTTTCATGCTCTCAGCAAAACTACCGAAATTGAACTACTTAGGCGTATCCTTTGCCTGTGGATTTTGAGCCACCAGGCTGTGGTTTGCGCGTGAGGGTGGACGGACGGACATAATGTTGACGACCCCAGCAGATGTTTTATAGAAAATGAATTGTACCTTTACATGTAGGATGTTAAAACCCTTACCAGACCGCATGCTGCCAAATATTATAACACGCGCGGGTATTAGACTGCTACAAAAAAGATACTACTGCAATCCAAGAAGTGCGATGGGATGGGCCGGGCAAAAAGGGGATAGAAGACTACGACATCTGCTACAAAGAAGGAAGAAAACACTTATTTGGGTGTGAACTTGCTATTCAAGAAAGAATCAGGCAAAAAGTTCTAAGTTTTCGGCGATGAATTCACAAATTCTGTGTCCTCCCATGCGACCCCCAGCTATGACACAAAAATTGTGTTAAGAGATCTTAGCGCAAAGCTAGTTAAGGAAGCGTTTCTGAGCGGGTCTTCGGAAAACACATCTCACTATGCATAATAGGACTTGGCTATCCCTTGACCAATCAACCGTCAACCAGGTTCATCATATTGCAATCGATGCCAAGCACTTCTCTAGCATTCTGGATGTCCGAACCTCTGGGGCACGAATGCAGATACCACAGGTACAACAAGACAACCAGTTTGACCCCAAAAACCTGCAATCGCAAGAGACTGCAAGAATTTTTGCCGATAGCGATCTTTTTAAGCTCTTTTTATGTGAGGGTCTGAAACCATTCAAGAACAACTTGGTTAGTCCATACTAGTGCAATTTTAGGGCAGAAAAATCCACCATCAACTAGATATTTACACTACGCGGATATTGGATAAAATCCGTGAACTCCAGACCGACACTGATCATCAATTTGTCGAGTTCAAAGCCCCATATCACGGCGTGCATACGAATGAGGTTTGAATTCACTGTCAAACTCGTTAGGATGTGCAGAATGATTACGGAGAAGGTCGATAAAGAATTAACCGAGACATTCAATGTCAAGAAAGGTTTTAGACAAGTTTTATGTCAGTTTCCATCAACTTGTCAACGCGGATGATGTGGTTTTATGAACACAGCGAGCCGTCAATTAAGCTTTCTTGAGTATTGAGTCGGAAACGTCCAAAATGGGTCAAGTAAAAACAAGGTAAACGCTCTCGTCAAGGAATTCAAAAGTTGCTCAACAGAGCCGTCTTACTATCATTGAAGTTATGATTTATGACGCAGAGACGTGGATTTTGTCGAAATAAAATGAAGAAATTTAGGCATTTGGAGAGAAATATGCTGGGTGTGATTTTCGGTTTAATTTGTATTGACGTGGAATTGAGGAGGCGACTCAACTACGAACTGTATGGTCTGTACAGCTACATCCAAGGTATGAGATAGCTGGGCCATGTTAAGCGAATGCACACCACACCTCCGGTCCAACGGGTCTTTTATTCTAACCACGAGGAACAGTGCAACTGTTGCGCAATCTAGGTAAGAAAGAGTTTCTCATTCTCGAACAATTTTCTACAAATCAGTCTTTGTATTCGTATCTCGATGCCCTGCCGTGTCCGTTTTATTCCTTTTGAAATCCCATTAAAGTCGCGTCACTACCTTTCTGATTGATGTGACTACTTGCGGAGCGAAGACGCTAATAATATTGAACGTTTCGTGCTGAATTACAGCTCTTGTTTCTATTAGTTAGTCGCTTAAAAGTTCGTCTGTCAAGAAAAAGGCAGCTCCGTTCTTATTTTGTTCAGTTCTGTGATGTTATATTTTGTACGCTTTAGTTTGCAAGTTCAAGTAGCGGGACCTGTTTCTAGCATTCCTACACTTATATCTGTTTTATGCTGCCCTTATACGTTTTCAAGTTCACATTATACTTTCGTGATATATCTGAGTTATCTCCAGACGTGGGAGCCCAATCGCGCATAAGACTTCACATAGTCCTATTATATTTCAATGCGCCCCATGCCCATTTTATTTGCACAACATTTAGTCATCTTTTATGACAGGAAGAACGAACTACTGAAAAGTAGGCGTGTTAATTAATATGAACGTGTATACTGGCATCTTGCTAACAATCAAGGCCCAGATGATAAAAAGATTCCTTTAAATTTCGACGCAGCTTATGTCCTCCTGCCCTGGGCGAAATTTTTGATTATAGGACAGCTAATCTGACAGCTTGAATGATAGCTTTAAAAGCCTGTAAGCGTCTTACTACTGGGGAGGCTGTCAAGAAGAAAGTTCATTTGATCGTGTTTCCCAGGAATAGTATTTTGAAAGATTTACCACAGGCAAAGAACATCCCATTTTGAGATGCAAACGATTGAATCTTTCTAAAATAACTGCACATAGTTATTTAAGAATAACTATAAATTAAATAGTAGGTACATCAGTATGTCCTTGCTTGAGTGAATCCCAATTTTTGCTGAGATCTTCTATTGTGACCACTTAATCACTTAAGTCCTAAGACTCAAAAAACAAAGATTTAGGAAAACTTCGAGTCGTCAACGAACTACATACCAAATACATCATTTCTGTAATGCAAAAGTTGCTACCAACCAACCATCTTATGTCACTTTAAATTTTAAATTGACCAAAAATGAATCGACTTTTTGCCCTGCAGAGCTCAAGAACACAAACAATAAAAATTTATATAAATGATCCCAAATTGCGAAGAAAAATAAATTCAATACATCATAGTGCCAAGTTAAAAAGTCAAAGTAGAAAGTTTTCGAAAAAACTTTAAAGCAAAAAATTTCTTTGTTATAAAAAACACCACTAGAATGCCAACAGCGCGTGACCATCGGAAACAATAAATTCCCCAAAATGCACTTCCCGATATTGATTTCCTGCTCCGAATATTGGAAGGATTACACAAGAATAATAAGAAAACAAAAGAAAATAACAACAGGAACTAGAATCATCCTTGAATTCGACTACTCATGCAGTAAACTATTCCAAGGTATTCGGTCGCATTCCTCACTAAAAAATTAAAGAATATATAGATAATTTACAACAAAACAAAAAAGTCAAGTAATGCTGCTACGACCAGCGCAGTCGACATTGCGGAAAACTTTTGACACACCAGCGAAAAAAATACGAAATACTCTTACATAGTGAGGATATGGAGGTGGAAAACTAGGGGAAGAAAAACTTTCAAAAACCGATTGACTAGAAAAAGTCCAAAAAAGAAGGAAAAGGAGCAACACAAAAAAAAAACATAACAATCTTCAATGATATAGGATTACTTCTGCACTGTGATCGCACATAAAATAAAACAGATACCCACTCTGTATTTTTTAACCCTCTGTTTCGGTACATCCCACCTCGTAGAACCAATGTTCTCAGTTCTCAGTTCTCAGACCGGATCCGAGAATGTATTTACGTACTCATATCTAGGTGTATTGTGTGTATGTGTGTGCGTGTGTGTCTGTTGGGTAGAACTAAAGTAATAAATTTATTTTTGAAAGCTTCTCTTAACTTTTCGCATGGAAGCGATAAAGATAAGGGCATAATTTTTTATTATCTCTCTTATTGTTCAACTTTAAAATCACTTTCTTTCAATATCGACAAGATAGCCGGCTTTAAGGGGTAGTTCTCAGTCTCAATGTTTCCTTCTTTTTGCTTTGGTAGTTAGCACTTCTCCACCACGACCTCGTGAAATTGAATTTAAACTTCCAGCGTGTTCAGAGCTGAACAAGTTTAGTGCTGCCGTCGTCGTCTTACTTCGAAATATCCCATTACTACGTACACCATTTCCCAAAAGTAAAAATTTTCTTTTAAAAATTATCTAGTAAGTTGCCCTATGGAAAGACCTCCATTGAGAGATTAAGTCGTTTCCAGTTTAAGAAGACGCATAGATTTCTGTTTATCTGGAGCCCATTTTTCTTATTTCACTGCAAACACAGTACAGTGAAAAAGTAAAATATTGTAAGACGTAAGGCAGTTTAACTTCAAAGAGATAAATTTAACTCTAAACTGGCAACACTGAATTTAAATCAACTCTAAAGGGATTTCTAACGGAATGCCACAGGAGACGCATTTAGCAGCTATTTTGTTGTGAACTTTTTATTTTCATTAAGCATTTTAGCGGTGACATTAAAGAAGTTCGCGATATCAAAATGGCTAATTTAAAATGGTGGTAGGTGGTAGTAAAACAAACCAAAAAATAAAAAATAACATAAAATACGGATACGCACTCTTGAAGATGCTACTTGAGTGTCTCAGAGGACAAGTAATGTCTTTGCCAGAGAAAAATGTCTGTGGCAATGTTGCGTTGAGAAGGGAATTGCATGCTCGTATAACGGTCGAAATATATAACCCAATTTGAAGTCAAAGTGAGAGAATGTAAATTACGTTCTCTCGTTTTCATTTACATGACTGTACTCTTACTAGTATTCTCTTGTTGGAGGCAAAACAAATGTACGAGTATTCACAAATTGCTTTATGGAAATAAATCATCATTATGTGTCCTGGTGGAAGGACAATGTGGGGGCTTGTGCACGATGCGACCAATCTGACAGAGATATGTTTTTAAATTTGCATAAGGTGATTTTTCTTCACATGTTTTTTTTTATCATTTTTTGCCCTGCCAAATAGTGCTATTCCCGTCGAGGACGAGCATTAGGAGATCTTGTTGGGAATACAACCAACTCCTATATCAGTATTTTTTCCAGGGATATTTATTTGTTATATGTGCAGACTGGGGATATCGAAGCGGGTCCAAAAACAGATAATTTGTTTGTTTAAATTTTTATTTTGAAAAAAATAAAATAAATCACCATTTTTCTTGGTTGTTCTTTAGCGTTTGCATTGGAAAAGCTTAATTGAAACAAAATGGAGATGAATCAGTTCACTGTTTGCATTATTGTCTCACGGGGTTCAATCTCTTTTTTTGTTAGAACGAGAATGGCTTCAGAACTTTTACTAGAATTTAATTTTTGCCAATTTATGAAATATTTGCCATTTTAAAATGCTGACGCGGTATTACAGTTGTACAATTTTGTCAGTTAGAATGATCTCTATTTAAGGATTGTAATTACTTTGAAATCAGCCTTACTGTAAGGTCCTTTAAATCTGAGAGAAGTATTCAGATCATTGCGCTATTTTAACATTGTTTTTTCTCAACTTCACCGCGTCCAGGTTCATTTATCGTCGCTATTTGAATTTCATTGGAATTGTGGGTGTATTAACCATAGCCCTTTAAAGCGGAATTTTTCTGAGAGAGCTTTATATTGTGGTATGTACATATATGCTATTTTTAATGTCTTCATGTAAAACATAGGGGATGTGATATAAGGGTCAGCTTGTTTCCACAAGAAATTTGAATTTGAATGAACATTCATCACTGTTTCATGGATCTAAAAGCTACTTCATGCATTTTTCTGGATGGTAAGGGAAAATAGAAAATGCTTGCTATTTCATTAGGGTCGATACCGACTATTTCATTTATATCAACGAAGGATTCATGCATGGGCCTCCTTTTAAAGTTGGCTATGATGTAAAGCACGGACGGCAAAACACTATTTTAGATCTCTGAGGATTTCAAGTTTATTGCGAATAGTAGAAATATACCTCACTAAAGCAATCACTGGATTTTTAGCTTTCTTCTGGCTTGGTAATAAATACGTATGTTACGAAAGTAAGACAGCAAGTAATCAACTTAGAGCTTTCGAGCAGGTGCACTAATTTGGAAAATACTACGGGCAGCTTCCATGTCAGGCCCTGCGTGCATCATATTCAAAATTGGATGCTATGTCTCAACTTTGAAGAAGAAGAGGAATCCGAGAAAAGCAGCTGGACACGGTTAGAAATTGGGTTAGGAAAGCTCATTAATGCTGCCTAAATTTAAAACAAAACAAAAGGTAGAGGCGAGCAGCAAGAGTAGCTTTAACTTCTATCGAAAATCGAAAAAGATGACTTTACGCTCGCCAATCAGACCAATCAGGCTGACTGTCTGTCTGTTGTAGAGCATGCAGGAAATTATAGATCTTCACGTGTATAAAACTGCTTTGCGACTGCTCTCAGCAATACAATGTGGAACTCGACCAGACTACACGGCATAGACGAATCGAAAACTGGTACTCCAGAAATGGGCTTTCGGTCAAACCTTTCAAAATTTGGGTCTTCTCGTAATTCCTTAAGGCATTGCCATCCGTTGCTTCAATAAATTTCTTTGGAGTAAACATATCACGTCAGAAATCTCCAAGATGCTGTCGGCTTCTGGCCAGAGAACTTCCAAAAAGACGTGGGGCTTGCCACGGAGGAGGGCCTATTAAAAGACCAAATGTATCTTATTCGCGGATTATCTGGTGACGATAAAATACTCTTGTCTTGTTTTTTAAAATTAGCGCGAAAGTTAGGGAGGAAGAAAACAGAGGTACTAATGCACATAGGTTTTAAATATTTACAAGTGATAACGACTAGGAAATAGACTATTTGAAGCACGAAACATTACGTCGGTGTTCGAAAGACTCCATTGTCTGAGAGTTATTAGTATCACCTATGAGTTTTATCGCACGGTTTTGAATCCAATCTAGCAGGTGCAAAGGTGTGGATATTGTATTCCAATTTTGGCCAAATAAATGCCTTATACAACATATTGAGGCCAGATAAGAGGAAGAAAAATATTTCTTACATCGTTTGAGGAAACCTAGACATTTCGCAGTAATTTTCGCGACACATACATATCAAGGCTGGAAAGTTATTCGGTTTCGATGATGCAAGTGCCATTCGTGGATAATGGCTGGGTATTTAAATTTAGCTTTAACGACAGCAGGAGCATTGTGGTCTGGAAGCATTCAATTCCAGTCTGAGTCCAGGAACGCATATGAAAAGTAGAGAGTACTGTCGTTAGCAAAGGAATATATTGAGTTCGAAATAGCAGACAAGAGATAATTGATAAAAATTAAAAAGGGTGTCGGATGTAGAACGGAGCCTTGGGGCACACGAGCTTTTATTTAGTGGATACCAGACTTGAAACGACCCAAAAAAAATCCGAAAAGGTAATTTCTTATCTACTAAAATGGATGGTTGAAAAATAGTCTGTCTCAACTGTATAGGAGGTTTTTTAAGTACGACAACCAACCTGCGCTTAAAGCCCTAATAACCCATTTCACCAGCACCAAGGTAGTTCGAGAACGCAGTCGGAAAGCCGAATTCGCTGAGTCTTGTTTGGATCACAGGTCACAATGGGATCACGGAGGATGAAATCGCCGATGCTAGGCAAGGCTCATAGGAAATGGCTTCAGAACTTAAATCTGTGTGCTAAGCTGAAGTGACATAACAGTCCGGGACGCTTTCAGTGAAAGTGGTGATGACACCGCAGAGCACTATCTTTATGAATGCCTGGCATACCATCGTGTCAGGCTGCAGATACTCAGCGGAGATATAGTGGACACTGGTAATGTATGCAATTTATTACCTAGACAACATGGCTTCCTAAAGGGTAGGTCAACTACAATGAATCTCGTTGAATTCGTATCCTTTGAACTCTCTGCCCTAGAGAATGGCAACGAAGTCGATGTAGTTGCAACCGATTTTAGCACAGCCTTCGATAAAATCTCTCATCCATATTGTTAAAATGGATATCCTTTTACCTCGAAAACCATTTTTACAGTGTTCGTTTGAGGTCAGCCCAAACGGCTCCATTCCTTATCACATAAGCGGAATCAATCTCGTGCGCGACTCTACCTTCTTCACAACCAACCTATCTACTCCGTTCAATTTCTTCGCGACCTCGGCATTTTGTGTGATAGGGAGCTCAACTTACTTTTACATATGGATGAGATGAGCCAACTCTGCACTAGGTTTTGTAACAAAAAGGGGGAGTTGACGGAGCATGCGGTAGATTGGTTCGTTAGAGCCATAAGAAGTGCGGTGGGATGGGATATAGAAGAGATGAGGACAGCGTAAATTACGAGGGTTAGTGTTGAAGGAAATAGAATTACAAAGGGAAGCGCAGTCCACAGAACCAGAGAGCAGTCGATTAATGAAGAGAATGTCAGATACGTCTCTGGCGTTTTTCGAAGGTATTCAGGTTAAGAAGTTTGAGGCGATCGCGATAGGGAAGTAAGATAAATGGGTCACTCCAGGGTAGTCCACGAAGAGCAAATCGAAGAAAACGACGTTGAATGTTCTCGGCTGGCATATTCAAGGGGGGGCCGGACAAGGGTAATGTAAAGTGACCTTGCCACATAAGGGTTGCAAAATTCTTTAGACCAACGTTTCATAAAACCGAGCGATGAGTTGGCTTTAAGGATTATCTCATCAATATGCGAACGGAAGTTTAACTCTCTATAGTATAAAATTCCAAGGTCGCGAAGGGATTCAACCTGGGGTACAGGTTGGTCCTGCAGAAAATAAGGTCGAGAGGGGGATTGATTGGACTTACGAGACAATGTCATAGAGACATTAAGTTCAAACAATTCTTTAGACACCAAGTAGAAAACCTATCGAGGTCTTCTTGAAGGAGAACAGAGTTTTGGGGTGAAGAAAGAGTTTTGGAGAACTTAGTGTCATCGGCGTAAATGGATACGGAGCAGTGTTTGATAATCTTCTCAAGATCGTTTATAGTTAAAATAAAAAAGAGGGGACATAAATGGCTGCCTTGTGGAACACCAGAAGTGGCTAAAAACGGGGAGGTTGACCTAAAGCAAACCCTATAGTAACGGTTCTCCAGATAAGAAGATATCCATTCTAACAATATAGTGTCAAAACCGAGGGAAGACAATTTAAAAAGGATCAGTTGATGTGATATTTTATCGAAGGACTTAGCGAAATCTGTAGCAATAACGTCAATTTCGTTGCCATTTTCTAGGGCTCAAAGCGCAAAGGATACGAATTCAACCAAGTTTGTAGTAGGTGATCTACCTTTTAGAAATCCGTGCCGACTGGGTGATATAAGTGACTTGCACTGAAAGCTTAGAAATTCGTATAAAAAACTTTCAAACATTATAGGTATTTGAGAAAGGTTAGCAATGGGACGGTAGTTGGTTACTTCATTCTTTGATTCCTTTTTGTGAACCGGGGTTATGGAAGAGGTCTTCCAAACTTGGGGGAATTACCCTCATGTGAAGGACAGATGAAAGAGGAGGAAAGTGGGTGCGAAAGATTGGAGTCACACTTTTTGAGAAATATTGCTGGGAGCCCATCTGGACCAGATACAAATTCATCATTGAGATTTTGTAACTTTTCTTCGATATGGGTGGGATCAAAAGGTTGAGAGAGAGAGGGGCCAATGGAGAAATTGGATTAGATGGAGCCGGGTACAAAGAGGTTGTCTGCAAATGACTTTTTAAAAAAGTTTGCAAAATAGTATATGTGGGTCGGTCGATGATAGTTGACGAATTGATAAAATGTCTTAGGATCGCTGATAAGGTTGGTCTGCGCTGTGTCGAGAAAGCGCTGATAGAGGCAGTTATAGAGCTGGGTGTATTGCAGGTAAGTTCCAAGATAGTTAGAATTGATGAGAAGAAAAACCGCCCATAATTTCTTTCTTCTGTTTCGTAAAGAGCGGAAAGCCGCGAGGTCATCCGCAACATTTTGAGGAGGTGTGTCGAAGATTTCGTGGTACCTGATGTATAGCTTTCTGAGACTAGTTATGTCCGTAGGAAGGCCTTCCTGGTGGATGGAGACCATGACACTTGTTTTGGTTTTTCCCTCGAAACAAACAGAGTCGGATTTATCGCAAAGATATGCGAGAAAGAGACGTATGTTTTCGCATATCTTTTTATCCCTAAGCCTAGAGAGAGCGTAACGGCATTCTGTGGTGTCTATATTCTTTTGGGTCAGTTTAATGTTAGGCGGCGAAAGGAGATCAAAAATAGGGACTGGAGCCCGTGAAACCGAAGGAGAAGGCAAGCTAGAAGCGAGATTTAAGATATGCGAGCTGATAAAGTTTGGGTATTTGGCTCCCGTTGTAAGGTCGAAATTGGGAAAGCAGTTGTTAGTATTCGTGGAAGGGGTTGTGGGTGGTTGAGCAGTGACAGTATCAGGGGCAGGGGTTAAATTAAATGAAACGCGTTGGGGCTTGGATGGAACAGAGGCACTTGGTGTTTTTGTGGAGATACGTGAAGGGGGTTGCTTATGGATATAAACGGGAGGGGAAAAATTGGGAAATATTTTGGTTTTAAGGCTCCAGTTGGGGTCAGGTTTAGGACGTGGATGGGGAATGGGTCTGGGCGATTTATAATTATCTTTTGATGAGACCTTGCTTCGTTTTTTTTTCTACGTTTTTGTTGGTTGGTTGATCCGTTCATTTGGAGACCCGCATCTTTCCTAGCTTGAGGTTAGCGTTGGATGAGTTAAGAAATAACCATTCGTATTTAGTCGGTAAATTAATTTAGAAATTCCTTTTGTTTTTGTGGTGAGATGTTGGGAATATTGTGCATTGGTTGACGGTGATGTCATACCTCTTTTTGAAGAATTCGGAAATCCAAGCAACATCTGCATAATTTGGAGCACCTTTGATGAGTAGGGTGGTGAACATCTGATTCGTTATGCCAATCTGAAGGTGTCCACGTCGTGTTAAATTGTGTAATAAGTTTCCCCGGGGGCGGCGACAGGAGGGGTTGGCATTGGAGAAATTATATCACCATTAGATTTTTAGATCAATGGGCTGGTGCGAGGATTTGGAGGTTGGGTTGTCGGCACTGGATGTGGCAATGATTCGGCTTCAGTTTGTAACAATTCAGCCAAAATTGAAGTATTGTAATTGTTGTGCGGTGGGGGATGGGTTGGAAGACCATCAATTTTGTGGAATACTGTTCCAATGAGATTTTCTAAATCACTCAACACTGTTCTATTCGTGGTGATTTCGTCATTAAGCTCACTGATTTTATTGAATATGATATCAAGCATGGACCCGTAATGATTTGATAGTTGATGATTGTTTGTTGTAGGTTCGAGATGGAGATTGGATGTGGTGGAATATCGATGTCTTCCCGGAGAGAGTTGATGGAATTACATGTTTTTTTGTTTGATTCCATCATTGCGGTTCCAATTGATGTAAATTCACTTAAAACTGTATCAATGTGGCGCTTGTATATTTCTACATTTCTGGATCTTGTATTTTCTAGCTCAATTAAATGCACAACTTGTTTTTCAATGCTATGACCAAAGTCTTCCGCACATCTTACACTTTTTTCAAAGATTGATAATTTGTCCGTTATCAGCCTGACGAGTGAGGAGTTATGGTTGGATTCATTTGAGTCACTGAGCCACTTGATCGCAATAAGCACATGTGAGAGAGAAATACTGATACACTCATCACAGAAGAACAGTAGATTTTCGGAAAACTCTTTAAGGTAGACCGTTTTTCTTTTATTTAGGCCGAGACAAATAGCATGGAATATTTTGCCGCAAATCCCCTTACAAAGTCAGCATTATTGTAACAAAGTCAGCATTATTGTCATTAATAGAGTATTGGTTAATCCACAAGAAGACATGACGAAGACCAGGAAAACAAAAAACAAATTACGGAGATAAACATGAAAAATGGACGAAACGCACTGTTGCGAAATGAACAGACTAGTAGGTCAACAATAAAAAAAGAAAAAGGCGCGTCAGCGATAACAATTATTGGGTAAGAAATTAGGTTATTAGATTGATTTAAAGCGAAATAGGAAATTCACAAATTATGGGGTAAGGTAAGAGGGCGTCTGAATACAGCGACGGTTTGAACTGTAATTTTATAACGATTGTAAAACGATTGGTCCAAAGAATTTACCAACCCATACGTGACCCGATCCCTCTATATTACCTTTGTTCGCCCCCTCCTAGATTACGCCAGACTAATATGGTCCCCATATCATCGTGTTCATATCTCGAGAATCGAAAACATCCAGCGCCGTTTTCTTCGATTTACGCTTCAAGGTATGCCCTGGGACGACAGAGTAAATAGCTCTGTCCCCCTATCGAAACTGTCTCAACCATATTAACTTAAACAACTTTGAGGAACGCAGAGATGCAGCCGACTTCCTCTTCATTCATCGACTCCTTTTAGGTCACGTTGAATGCGCGTCCGTTCACAACTCTATTTTTATCAACACTACCCCACTAAGGGGTACGTAGCCCTCGAAAGGAGAAAATAAGTGGTAAGAAGATCAAAGTTAAAGATTCTTAGTTTAAAATAGATTTAAGCGGCAGCCAGCATCGTGTAGAGTGACTTAGTTCAAGAGGGGGCATTTCTGAAAAAGCTAAAAATTATTACATTTCAGTTCAATAAATATTAAGATAGGTCGTTAGGGCCACTGTATTGCCAAACATATCGAAGAGTTAACTCAACAAGGCTAGAAAAAAGGATATATGATACTCACACTATCAGCTGTTTCAACTTATACGTGAGCTGATGCTGTTGGTAATACTGAACTCATAATTTTTTCTGCTTCAAAACTCTTGATACTCTTCAAATATAAAGACGGTTATTGAGAATGAAAAGACTAAAACCAGACGTCATCACTTCTTTGTACTCGTATTATGTTTCTACCTATATGAGTGTAGTTTGGTAAATAAACTGCAAGGAACTCTGACCATCATCTAACAATTGCTGCCTCTACTGCTTTGTTTAAAACATTTTAGTCTGACCTAAAATCTTTTCTGAATATATTAAGAGAAGATGTGGTTATCCACAATTAAGGCTGTGGTTATTCTCTTCACAGATGAGTTTATCTAGTTAGCAAAAGTCGACATGTTCTTCTTTTTGGTACTAAGACCCATTCGAATTAAATATACTTACATAATGTTATTTATTAGCATGTATGTTTATGAGCAATTAATTAAGGTTTAATTCAGAGTGGAAGAAACATTTTCAGAAGAGGTACTCATGTTGTATCGCACGATCTAAAAATATATTTTCAAAAGACTATTTTAAACCAATCCTAGATTTGCTTCGCTAAAAGGATATCACCTATCGATTGACCTATTTCTATTTCTATTTGCCTCTCCATTTTCCTAAGAAAACGTTTAAAACGGGCCATATGTCATTCATCACTTCGACTGATTGCTTTTGAGTCTCGAATCTGAGTGATGGAAGTTAAATTGACATTTTATAGTACAAAGTGCTAAGTGATGTGACAGTTCCCAATCCCAACAAACCCATAATGTGGTCAAAGTAGGAGGAATACTTTTAATATTAAATATTATGTAGCACGAGATGTTCTAGTGAATAAATGGATCTAGGCGGGCGGTAATTATTGGAGCAAAAAACAAATTGTCAGTGTCACTTTATGACTTGAATATACGAATACACATTTAAAACTTATCCAACAGTGGCAGATCAATATCTAAAACTACGGCAAACAGATTTTCGAAGTCTATTGAAATCAAGCATTTGTTTTGGTAATTTAAATACCACTTAACTGGTTATGGGTGAGCACTTTTTATCTAACGGTTTAATTAATTAAACGAATGTATATCACACATGTTTCCATATACATACTATAATTAGATTCAATCCAAACAAACGTGTTTTCCTGGAACAATGCTATGAAGCTTTTAAATGAATCACAAAATAATTGATTGTGCATTTAGTAAAAAGAAATCAGGTATCCAGCATTTTCCAATAAAATATTGATAATCGTTGTACTTTAATTCTAATCTGTTTAAAATTATTGCAAAGTCATACACAAAAATACAATAACATTTTGGAGAACCTACAGAGTCTGGATTTTTAACAAAGTTCCCCAGATATGAATCGATTCACTGCTGACGACCCCACCAAACGAAAAACGTTTTCGATATGCAAGCGGAATGTTCGGACTTTTAATAGGACACGAACAATTAGTGGAGGCTCTACGATTCTCCATGGGGTGTAATATTATCATCGAAGCAGTACAAAGAGATAGGCAAGGGAAAGGTGAAAAACTGTGACACCTACTATGGTAATTATTATAAAATACGGGACCAGTGCTATTTGGACGTAGATTTGTCATCGGAGAAAGACTTGGACTTCGGGCAATTACATTTTGCATGAAGCGTAATTTCGCCAGTATAAACCGGACGTTCTGACTGCTCCACCAAAGATGAGGACGATTTTCCCAAAGACTGCTTTTACAAGCTCCTGCATCAGATATGTGTGCATTATTCCCAGCACAGCAAAGTTACCATCTTTGTCGATTTTAATATTAAGTTTGGAAAGTAGAGGCTCTTTGGGGCAGAATATACGATACAAGCACTATGAGTACACTCAGACATGTTTGCCACCATATACTTGGAAGTCACCTGATCAAAAACACCTTATTTGTGATATTTCATTGTGATATTTCATTCAGATCCAGACGCTTTAACACCGAAGAAGTATTGTCAAGAATTCGATGCCGAACGAACGATCCAAGAAACTGCTAAGGCATTTTCTGATCGAGTCTCCCAAAAACTTTCAAGAAGTTCTATGCTGTTAGAATCATGCGCAGAAATCCAGTTATACCATTGTCAGCAAGCCAGATAAGACGCCGGATCTGATGTATTGTATTAGGTATCACCCGACCATCTCAAGGGAAGCACTCATATGAGGCCACTAAAAGGTTCTTCTGCAGAAATGATGTTCAGAGAAATGTAAAAAGAATTTGCAGAGGATAAAAATATCCAACAGAAGAATGAAGAGATTAGTAGCTCAAAATCAATGCTGAACATTTCGAACGATTACTTCTACAGACTGTCCAACGTCGAATATGACCAACATTCCTCTGTCAGACATAGGTAGTAAATTTAGAGAATGATCAACAATTTCTACTGATATTTTGAGAAGAGGTCTGATAGAGATTTTCAGACTGAAGACCAATCCACCCAATTAAAATCGATACCCACTGCCTGTTTATTGATTTCCAAGTCCCATTGAAAGCATTTTAGAAATGAGCCATATAGAGCCACGTCAAGTTTTGACATCCATAGCAAGCCCTTCTGCTTGTGAAGGATGACAATGGGAAACGGTCGCTGGTTCATAAAAGCCAGTTTCGACATCACCATGACATTTGACATTAAAAACGGATTTTAGCAAGGTGATGTGCTGTTATTATACTTAAAAGAATTTTGCGAAACTTTCCAGCAAATGCTATACCCACAATGTTTATTATAAAACTCAGTTAGCTAGAGCTCAGAGTCATTTGCTGTCGTTGAACTAGAAGCGATAAAGATGTTTAGTGGAAAGTGAAGACTAAACCATGGAAATGGCATAAGAGCAAGCTACGACTTTGAGGTGGTAGAAGATGAACATCATCGCTTAGCCTGGACTGTCTTCAAGTCCTTACCAATGGGATAGCGTGGAAAAAGGAAAATGGTGGTTCCCCATTTAGTGATGCTGTTAATATCAAAATTTAATGTGTTTAACATACGCTGCCGTTTACGTCTACTGCCAAGGAGCATGGACTTGGGTCCTGGAACGAATATGAAAAGCAGAGAGCTCCTTCGTCAGCAAATGAATATATTAGATTAGAAGTAGCAGACAATAGATCATTGATAAAAATTAAAAAGAGTGTCGGAGACAGAAGGGAGCCCTGGGGCACATATTATGAAACATTTTGTGGACTGTTGGAAGATGTAGCAGCTGTTGGATCCCTGTAGCAAGAAATACCTGACGTTGTATTTTTTACCACTTGATGGTAAAAATTCCAAAGGAGAAGATAACAAGGAAGACAGAGTACGTGTTTTGCTGGGGATACTCGGGGACGGAAAGTTCTGATGTCTTACTGAAGCATGTGAAGCATTTCATCAAATCTGGTCATGAAAGAGGTGCATTTAGTAATCGATGCACTACACAATTGCGATAAAAGTGGGGTAGCAGTAACAGCATATACTCTGAATATGAGCTGCCCAAATTAACTATTAGCTGTATTTACCTCCCTGTTCACTGTAATACGAAAAAAAATTAATAAGCAAAAAGTGTAGAAAAACTCAATACTCTTCCAGTGGAGCTTTTAAAATATACCATCAGCACATCTAGAGCTTCTGCATCTTCTGGTAGAGAGAGCCTTGGAAACCGAATATCGTTCAAAATTTACAACTGAATCAAGGTCTCAAAAAAGACAAGCTATATGGAGTTAATTCGAGAGAAATTTGTGGACTCTCTGTAGTTGCCAAGATAAGAGAAAGACTTCAAGCAAGCAGATTTTCAATCAGGATCCGAAAAGTCCGTGGAATATCTAATTCTATTGTAAAGGCAGATTTCTTTAAATATATTTTCGATATCACTAACAGGTTTATCTGGAAAAAATTTTAGCTATAATAAAAGGAGTTCAGAAAGGATCCAAATAGTATGTTTTGCTGAAAGGAAGCTGTCAGAGGAAAGCGAGAAAAGTGTATTCTTTTCACACTATTGATTTAGTTGATGACAAGTGATGTACTGTGAGGTGCTCTATTGCAAGATCTGCATTTGGTATGTTGGTGAAAATAGGCAGATGCAGTGGAAACGCTTTAATAAGGACCAAGCTGAGGCTATTTAGTGAAATGTTGAAAATGCATTCAGCACTTAGAGAATAGCTCCTAGATTCATAATGACTTTGTAAAGTCGAAATAGAGTCACATCAAATGCCAAGAAGCTGGGGAGAGCCCAGACCCATCCAAAAACAAAAACCACAAGGTGTTACAGGAAATAAATAAAATTAAGTAGTCTGAAGTATTCTAGTCACCAATATTATAATAGAATGTTTCAAAAATATAAGATTGTTATGTTTCTCGAGTTAGCAGACTAGTCGAAATATATCGAACATCACCGGGATACAAGAGGTAGTTCTTGCAAATAGAGCTGCGAAATCTCCAGTGGCATATATGTATGTATATTGTTTTTTGAAACAGTACTTATTTCGATATTTTTCTTCAATAAAGCCGCGTGTAAATATTTTTTTCAACTACATAGAAAAAAATACGGAGAGATTTTGTATTGAAAACATCATCTTCGATAAATGGGATTAAGGACTTAAATACTTTTCATGTCGTTTCTTTTTTCAAGTCATATTCTCATTTCCCTTCCATATCCAGCCGAATCATACAGACTTTATACTATCCACATTTATTCGTTACATTTTCTACGAAAATCCCATTTAAAGTGATATAAAACTTTTGTAACATTTAAGTACATCCGTGGATTACAAAACTGGAGTTCCATTTTACACGGATATTGTTTTAAAAATGAATAGAACGCAAATGTTCTTAACCGTGAATACTATCTGTATTTACATATATATATATAAAATATAAACAAAAAAGAAAAAGAAAGAGAAACCCCAAATTCAACTTAAGTATCTGATTTTATTCCTTTTCTGGTAGGTTAACTTCACTTTTTAACAGAGTCACGTACCCTCATTGCATGGATTTGTAGCGGTCATACTATGAAATGGATTTTTTATTCTAATTCTTTGACCCAACTGCCTGATCGGACGGTCGGTTGAATAATGTTCTTGTCGGTTTTATAATTTAATTTTTTATTTTTTATTTTAAGACAAACTTGGTCTAGGAACTTTCCAGACAAATGTCAATAAATTGACAAAAGAAACGAATTTTTCATTCTATTACGTCTGTTTTGTTTTGGTATCGTTTTCTAGTTTTTCAAGTTTTCCGGTATTACTTGTGCCTAGGATATCATAGAATAGAAAGGACCTCTTTCCCATTGTACTCAGTTTAATGAGATCAATATAAATTACACCCTCAATGGGGGCATACAGATTGTTATTTACATGAGTTATTTTTAACCGTTCCAGAGTTGTCCGGTATTTTTATTTCTAGTTTTTATTTTCATTTCTTAAAGGCCCATTCCGTTGATTTCTTAAAAGGAAAACTTTTATCATTTATATGAGAATGAAGAAATAAAAACATTGTATACTCGGGTGAATAAAGAAATTGAGCAAAAGCTACCACAGCTACCTACTACTACAGCTACCAATTGTAGATACATCTTACACCCTAATTGGAATTGCATTTTTCCTCTCCGTCAGTTTTCGTTTCGTTGGCTCGCCTATGTTAGATTCGTATTCGGATTCGAGTTCGAATTCGTTGTCGTCATCGTTGCGGTAGTCATGTCCTTCTCACTATCACCACGCAATCCGCTTCAGCTGCGGGAAAAGGAAAAAACTTTGCCATTTACTCGGATATTGGGAAATAAAATATCGACAAGAGAGCGGACAACTACCGCGCGCTTTCCATCCGATGGACAAAAGGGAGGCCAACAAAAAAAAGGAACAGAAAAAAAAAACAGAAACGAATCCAATGGGGCCAAGTGGGAGTAAAAGTTTTCCAAACTGTATCGCAATCGATGTCCATCGTTTACTTTTCTGTAATTGAATTTCGGTTAACGAGCTGTCAGCTCAAAGATATTCTTCAAAAAAGTTTTCTACGGTTTTTTTCTTTACATACTTTATCCCAGGTTAAGATATAGGTGGATTCGTATATATGACATGTTGATACCTACCTGCCACCTAGTTACAATTCTTTTGTGAGAACGTATGGAGGTTAAACCCAAGGTATCCATCCGTATACTTGTACGTAAGTATACGCGAGTATGGGATTCCTACTGCAATGATTGGTTTCCAAGACGGTGTAAGTTTTTCCTTTTAGGCAAAGTTAAAACTGAAGTATGGGTGAAAAGTTTTCGAACAGATTCGTTTTTCAGTGTTTGGATACTTTCTGTAACTGGCGAACGGGAAAATGATTGATTTCAATTTGTTTACGAAGAAGAAGTCTACAAAGACTTGGTGAAATTTAAATTAGATTCCATTGAACTGGACGATTTTCGTAGTTTTTTTACTTTCTTTTTAATTAAATTACTTTTCGTCTACGATGTGTAAACTTCCAACATAAAGGAAGTGGTTTTTCGTTTGTGCGCCTTTAAATTCAAAGTTAAGGGTGTCAATGAATACTTTTAGGCATATTTATCGAAAGAATCGTCTTTGATCTATTCGAAGTTGAATTATTCTTAATCGGTTTTCACCTCAAATCGATTTGCTGAACATATAAGTACGACGAATTGATATTTAGCCAAAAACCGCCCCAATCGGTTCACAACAGGAAATACATTTTAAAAGACATTATCAGTGGTGAACTAAAGGATTATATGGTATCACTTGACTAAGACATATCTTCGAAGTAGACTTGAGTATTTAACCCTTTCATACTGAACCACTATCCAAATCGTTCACAGCCCAGAATTTGATCGTATACACTAGGAAACTTCTAACTGCATTGAGTTGAGTTTGAATGGCGGGGCAAAGTTTGGAAGAACTTTGATTTATTTTCCCCGATCACGATTGATAGACTTACTGCTCTAATACTCGTAGTTGCTTGTAGTTCTAGTTCATGATTCGGTCGAAGCAGAAATTTATAAATATTTATGGAACCATAGTGGTGGTATGTGGCATGTCAAGTTTTGTGATCTCACACTTGGTCTGAGCCAGTAGCTCAATAATCTAGTTCATAATGGAGTGTTTACTTTATCTCCAAGTGATCGTTTCCAAGTAACTATGCGTTACGGAAACAGGGTCATCCAAATACATATTCCCATTAGTTATGGAATACGATTTCATTTAAGTGGCTGCCTCGGCTGGCTTCTCAGTAGCGCATCCTGTCAGCTCAATTTTTCTAGACCAGGTTGACTATTTCTGGCTCCATCTCATAACGATATTCACTTTAACATCGATGTTTAAGGACACACCACAAAAAAAATCTGACGGGGGCATTTCCGGTAGCAGTTTCGAAATAAAATGGGTCAAATATCCCACACTCCAAAATGCGCACCAAACTGTTATTCTCCTCAGATTCATTTTGCTCCTCGACAATAACATGCGGGTTTTCTGATCCCCAGATGCAGCAATTTTGTTTGTTAACATAGCCACCGAGCTGAAAATGCGCCTCGTTAGAAAAAATGATTTTTCGGCCAAATTCTACGTCCAATTCGAGCTGCTGTAAGGCCCTAACTGAGAAGCGATAACGAAGCGGGTGGTCATTTGCCTTCAATTGCTGAGTCTATTGGAATTTGTAAGGGAATATTCAGAGATCTTTGTGCAAATTCTCATCAGGCTGGTGTGTGAAATATTGGGTCATTGAAGAGTCAGCAGCCACATTCTCACCTCGACGACGAGAACTGTGAGTGTAGTCTGCAAACTAGCCAGTCTCACGAAATTTTTGCCCAAACTTGCGTACAGCAAGCGCGGTTGATGCTTCATTTAGCTAAAACTTATTTTCAATAGACGCACACAGTACTCACTTTTCAAATAAGTTGGAAATATTTCCCAATGTTGTTCAAGCGTAAGGCGATTTATTTCGCTCTGCGGAGGTATGATACTTACTGACAGTCAATATCTCGAACAATAAAGATCTGTCAATATCAAAATAACAAATTATTAAAAAAGAAACTTTCATTTGGACCACCCTTTATATAAGTACATACATATATAGGATTTTATGTTTCGGGACAATTTTGTTTAGCTGTCATTTCCGAGCTCATATTTGAAAGTCAATTAGCACAAATTTTTCAGAAAAATAACCGTAAACAGCAGCAAGGGTGGACCGCTGTTAAAGTCGTTAGCGACCCACTGCAGACGACTACTGTTTTAGGCAAAAAATTCTCTTGAGCAACGAGGCTTATTGTGAATCGGCTGGTTTTGTTTTTAAATATGACATAATAGCAATTAAATATTTGATATAACGACCATTACATCCATGTGTAGTGACTTTATGGAGCTTAATTTGGCCCAGAAGGATTAATGAAACATATATGTATGAGAAATAATGTTGTGACACTTCCTGGTGATCGCTATCGTGATTGCCTGAAAATCCTTCTTCTGGCCGAATTAGATCATTAGAGATTACAAAATATGTGGACTCAAATATTGGGAGAAATTTTTTCGGGTGAATAACATCAATAAATGGTGATATCGACTGGGTGCCCCCATCTCAGTTTTTGACTGTCCCAGATTTTTGGCAATTGGGCTATTGGAAAGGTGTACACAAGCAAACTAATAACCAGAGGCATTGATTATTTAAAGCCTCCATATAACATACAATTCTAAATAATAAGGAATTATGTGTTCATGAAGCATTGTTTTATTAAAAAGAGATTTACAAAAACAATCATCGGCTTGGTACACAAAACGCACCCTGTACTTACATATATATCTTGGATAAAACTGCAAAGCGGATTTCGGGATTCTAAATAAGGGAAACTGGGTCAACTCCCTTTATTACTGGAATCATCCCACTACAAACACCGATACTACGACCAGAATGTAGGTTGATGACTTCCGGGTACCGATTGATTTCTGAAATATGAACATACTTCTTTTTTATGGAAAAGGCTTCAGAGCAGTAGCAGTTGGGGCAGCCGAGGCAAGTACAGGTGCTCAACTCATAACACTACCCCACGGCTCTCCAAATTATAAAGTGAGACTACTCCTAATTCTAAAAGCAAAAAAAGGGTTGTGGTAGTCCGACTCAAAGCGAGAATACGGTTCATCATAATGCATGCGGCCCGAAAGAAAAGCGCTTTGCATGCACTCGCACATGTAATATCCAGTAATAATAAGAAGTGTATTTGTTCTGACGGATACTTTTCTAATGATTCCTTTTTCAAGTGTCGCTAGCTTAATTATTATTCACGTTTACATGATTGTGGTTTCAGACGACGAGACGATGAGAATGTGATGGTTCATCAGAAGGCTGACTATGCTCACATGAGTGTGATGTCAGATGAGGAGCGTCTCAATTGCTCGTGGATAATCCATTCTTACTTTAGATTGACAGGATTACTTTCGGTCACCGCTTTGGATGAGCTTTCTGAATGCCGAAATAGACGAAGTACAGAAGTACATTTTAAGACAACATCTATTCAACTGCAGTTTGTAGAGCTTGTGACATCATTATTATACCTAGATTTAACACCGTTCTACTAACCGTTCCCCTACGCAAAATGCGTAACTACTACACTGCGCTGACTATAGAAGCAGAAAAAGCTGGTATACAATTTACCTTTAAACTGTTTAAGGCATCACAAAAGGGCTGATTTTAGGTGCAAGCCAATAAATGGTGATCTCTTCAGACAGTTTTTTGCTAATTTCGACCATAAATGCAGCACACTTCCAGCCTATTGAACTATGTCCAGGGATGAAATCAGTAGAATGATTAAAACAATATAAAGTAAAAAGGATATGGTATTTGGTGGCATATCAGCAAAACTCTAATGCGCAGCATAAAATACATAGAACAAACTAAAGGGTATTTCAACAAGAGACATAATATTTGCAAGGCCTGTCATTTTACAGATGATGTACCTAGGATTGGCATATGAAGATGTCATCCACAAATTTGGGAAATTTACCATGGAAAGCTACAGAGTGAAAGAAAATATCCAAATCGTTGAATTTTATTACGAAAATTCACGTTCAAACGCGGTGGCGATGCGGAAAATGCATGATAATTTTGCACGTAATCATTTGACTTCCGAAACGTGCATGCGCAACATAATTAAAAAATTCCAAGACGGTTCAGTACAAGATGTGAAGACCACGAAACGTGTTCGTCCCTGATCGCCGCAGCAAAGTAAAGTGTCGAGAACGCCCCAAAAACCTCTATTTATCACCTTTCTTAGGTGATTCACCTCTCTACACCGAATTTTGACGTAAGATTCGGCTCATCACATGCATAAGATCCAATTAACTTAAGAACTGGTGCCGGCTAACCACCAGCAGCGCCGTACGTTCTCCGATTGAGACCTGGAAAACATACATGCTGAAATAGATTTTTTCAAGAATTGTGTTTTCGGATGAGGCCCATTTCCACATTGGTGACTAAGTTAATAAGCAAAATTGGCACATCTGGTGCAACGAAAATCGACGAGTAATTTAGGATATGACAATGCACCTAGAACAAGCAACTGTTTGGTGCGGCGCTAGAGGACTTTACTTTTTATGAAATAATGGCGAAAAAGCCATTGCGGTCAATGGAGCGCGCTACCGAGATATGATACCCGATTTCTTGTAGCTAGAGCTCAAGGATAAGGAAATAGACAACCTCTACTTTCAACAGGATGGTGCTATGTGCCATAAAAGTCGCCAATTAATCGAGTTTTACGTTTCGGAGTCACCCATCATGCGAATTAAAACCGATGGACTTCTTTTTTGGACACTTTGTTAAAAGCAAGGTCTACGCCAAATATTCGCAAACAATTCCAACTCTCCAAGCAAACACCGAATCCGTCATCGCTGAGATAGAACTTCAATAATCTGAATCAGTGATTGAAGATTTCGAAAAAATAATGAGGGTCTGCTAGCAGAGCCGAGGCAGTCATTTGGAAGATATTGTGTTCTATAAATAATCCCCATGTGTCTACTTTAAAACGCAACAAAGGTTTCAGAGGTATCTTAATTGTTAGTTTTATTCCAAAAACAAATCCTACACTACCCCTCTTGTTGCAACACCCTTTACTAGACCCACTTATGGAGAATTTTTTTTTTCATGGAGAAGGTATTGCCTTTAAATATTGGGTAGGGCGGAATGCAATTAATAATTTGGCAGTTTTATTGATCTGATCCGATCTGAACTACAGGTAGCGAGCGGCATCCTTATTTATTGACTTGATATCTGTAATAGTAAATGATATCTGTGATGGCAAGTTTACCAGCTCAACAGCTTTTTCGAATCTCGACCTCTTGGAGACAAAGTGGGATAGTATGTATAGCGCAGTTTCGTAGATTTCACATGTCGATGCACAAACAGATCGCAGAAGGCTATTCAGCAGGTCTGTTTGACTGTACCTGACCTAAAAACTGCTCCATCATGCATTAGTGAAGGTCTTGTGTCCAAAGTGTAAAGCCAATTAGTGTTTTGTGGCTGCGGTACCGATTAGTTGAATTCTGTAGGGCAACGATTTAGTGTATGTAACAACTGATAGATTGGTGAGAGCGAGTCTGGCTGGTGCACTGTGTCCTATTGTTGTAAACTCACAAAACCCAAAAAAATAACAATTTTCACTTCCCAAATTTGCTTAGCATTAGTGTTTGTCTATCACTGTTACTAGGGAGTTCGAAGTAAAAATAGGAAAAATACACAGTCTCAGAATCTGCATACGCCTACGTCTGCAAATACAGACCAAGTACTTTGGTATTTAGAGAAAATCAAATATAATAGATCCTTGCCCAGTTATCTCGAATCATTCAGACTTGAAACTGCCTGGATGTAATGTAGTACCATTATTCTATTCTCAACGCGATATTGTTTTAGCATGCTGACTGATGTAGTCTGCAATCTAGAATTCATCTTCATGAGGTTAAAACTAACAGGACAGTAATTTTACTTTTAATAAGGTTGATGTGCTGTCTGACTCTTTACAAAGTATTGTATCCCTCTATCTATACACAATTCTGGGTAGCTTCGACATTCTAGACTGATAGAAGAGTGTGTTGAGAACATTGCTGCGGCAAAGAACTTTTCTTAAAATGAGTCCACACAAAAACACGACATGAAGAGCAAAGATTTTGCAATATGGGAAAGCCATTTGGAAAGGACTTATTTACGTGGTGCAACTCAAGGAGGCTGTCGGGGTTAGAGAACTGGCTTGCCTCTCTGAGAAGACCACCTCAACGACGTAAAAAGAAAAATGTTCAAAACAACCACAAATTACTGCAACGACTTTGTTAGATCTCTAAAATTTCAAAAAGTGTGCTTACTTATAATGACATCCCAGCTGTTAACTGACCATCGACTAGAGTTGGGCGTGGGATAATCAAGGTATTCGGAAATATTGTGGGTATGAATTTTGTTGGTGTGCTGTTTTCTATTGTTGTAAGGGCATACCACCTACAACAATACATATTTGATTCGGCAAACCAATTCTGAATTTTTACTTCACAGCTATGCTTAGTATTGTCGGTGTTTCTATTTTTCGTAAAAGTAATTACTTTTCTGCGTACATCCACGTCTGTAAATACGGGTCAGCTATCTTGGCACTTAGTGAAACACAGGTAGATACCTTCTCACACCTCTCAGATCACTCTGATCGGAAGCTACTTGGGTACGAATTAGTGCCATCATTCTTCTCTCACAATGTAGTCACTGTTAAAGTCTGGAATTCACGTACATGTGGTTAAAATTCCATCTCCATAAGCAAATTTTTCACTATTGCTTTATTTACAGAAGCCCCAAACTGAATAGCAATTCGACCTTTAACGATTTTGATGTGCTATATGACTCCACACAAAGAATTGTATCTCTGTAGTTGTATGGTCATTACGGGCGATTTCAATATACAAAATTCTGGGTGGCTTCGACATCCTGGATAGTTTTAAAAATAAAAAATCCAATTTTATCTGGTAATCTTTATTATCATACAAGAGAACCATTCTTTACACTTATTTTTTAGAGATTATTTCTTTCAAATGTTGGCAGTAACTGCGCCTAACTTGGTCCAATCTGAAGTTCAAATTTTCGATGATGCATTCGAGCATTACGAGTGGCGTTTGACAAATGACTCAAGTAATGTTGGCCTCCAATTTCTCAATCGCAGCCGGCTTATCCATGTAGACTTTAGACATGTAGCCTTTGACGTAGCCCCAAACGAAAAAATCTAGATGTATGATGTCACATGATCTAGGCGGCCAATTCACCTCGTGAAAGTGGTGTCGTTTTGTTAAAACTAAATGTGGTTGAGACCTCGGGCTTCAATTCACAGTAACGTTCCGGCCGGGCTCAGTTTTAAAGAAATATAGAGCGCGGATTCCACCAGCCCATAGACCACACCAAACCGTTGTTTTGTTTTTTGGATGTAATGGTAGCCCTTGAACCTCTTCGGTTTGCCCCGCGCCTCAAATGCATCTATTTTGCTTATTGACGTATCCATTAAACCAGAAAATGACCTCATCAGTGAACAAAATATTGGCCGAAAACAGTGGTTTTTCTTGAAGCTTTTCAAGAGCCCCACGACTTAAACGCTGACGACTAGGAAGATCGGGCGGCTTCAGTTCTTTTACGACTTTAATTTTATATGCTTTGTAACCAAGAAGCTGACATAAAATACACCAAGTTGTTGTATGCAACAAGCCAAGCCATTGAGAACAGAGCCGAATCGATTCATCAAAGTCATCGCGTAAACTCTCTGCTACCGCCGATATATTTTCTTTGCTACGTGCTAGATGTTGTACTCAAGACGTATTTGTGATCTCCCATGAAATCTCGTCTGGAAAATTTACCTCTAAAAGAATCATACTTTATAAAATAAGCGAAGCATACGTTTTCGAGTCGCCAGCTTTATATTTTATTTTTCAGGTAGAAATTGAGCAAACGAATCTAATTTCCCAGGTCTTGATTCGAGCTAATGGTAACAATCGCCTTGTACAACTCCTCGAAAATCATTCCTATGGCCTCTGTTTCCTGCTGCAGATCTTCTATCACAAAGAAGTTATTATGTAAAGGCTAAACCTATTGTTATTATTTTCATTATCCGTTGATCTTTAAACATGGAAGGTAGTTTTGATATTACTTTTTTGCGCTAACGAATATGGCTTAACAGCCAGCATTTCGATGTTGCAGTAAACTTTTTCTTTAAGTAAAAGGCAAAATGAAGCACTGCAAATTACGGTGTGCGTGCCAGAAATGGGAAGCTTGGAATGTCTTTAGCTAGTATGTACCCCTATTAAATGACTAATAATCAAATCATGCGAATGATGTGAAAACTTGTAAAGGAAGAATTTTAACTCACTCACGCCAAATCCAACTTCGTTTCGAATTGAATACCTATTCATCACTAAAGGCTTACAAATAATTGCCACGCAATTGATCCTATGCCCTTTTTTAATTTGATGGTATTTATAATTAACAAATAAAAAAATATGCTATTATACTTAAAATTATAAAAAGTGAGACGAAAAACAAACATTTAATATTATATCAACAATTATTAAGGCCATTCCGGATAGCGTCAACTTAAATGATTACCTTGTTACCACAGTAAGCTAAAAGTTCCTATATCTGAATTAAACAAAAAAAAAATCCAATAAAAACAACGTTAAAAAAATCTTATTAATTTTCACAAAATCGAAAATGGTTTGTTGATTTATTTTAATGATTTATTAAGCGCTCCGAAAAAAAATTCAATTTAACACAAACATGTTGGAATTACATTTAGTATCATAACAAAAGATACTGTCACTGAGCAACGAAAGCGAATCCCGGCTCCATTAAAACTAATTAACAACGCTCAGTGATATTTACCTTTCAACTATAATTATTCAATAAAAATAAATCCATCGATTGTGAGCAAATATTTTCACTGAATTCACTGTAACTCCAACACCAATTCGACGATCAAACACACTGATGTGGTCGAAAAATCTCAACGAGTCCATTTGCAATCAATAAAAATATTACATGAAAAATAGCCAATTTCAAACTGTTAAAAAAAGACTTTTAAAATAAAACAGAAATACAGAAATCACTGGTAATAATGTTCCGCTGAACCATCGTATAGAATCACATTCAAACGAATGTTAAATGCCTATACAGAGTAGTTTTTCGATGGTAAAAACGCAACCGAAAGTGCTCTATCGCCACGGTATTTCATGGAATCCGTTTAAATTAATTTTCTTTTGATGGAAATTTTTTTGAAATTTTGTTCACTATGCCTTTTGTTTGTATATTTTATTATTATTTATTTTTTTTTTTTTATTAATTTCATTGATTGCAGTTTTTGGAGAGAGAAATTGGTATTCTTACCTGGGAAGAGGTATAAAGGAGTTGTTTTTTTTTTTTTTAATAAAATTATTGTCATGGGAAAGTCTTGTTTTGTTCACTTTGTTGAGATATTTCGATATTTGTTTTCATTGCGAAATGCAACTCAACAACATGTTTCAAAATAAATTAAATTATTTAACTTTGGAATTCGGAAAACAACGCTATTTTTTCATCAGATAACATACTCGTACATATGTGAGCGTTAAATTTTTTTTCCGTTGAATGTATATATTATAGTACTTGACAAAATATAAACTATTTCGTGTAACCGCTAAGCCAATACTGTTATATGGAGCTCAAGTTTGGGGATACCGTCCTTTCCCAGCTGTAGAGATCTTCTTTCGATACTTTTTGAAGTGAATATTTCGTTTACCGTGTAATACACCAAACTGTATGCTATATTTGGAAACTGGAATGCCACTTTTATTATTAGAGACTCTTAAATTACACTTTGACTATGTAGTCAAAGTAATGTCAATGGATGGAAAAAGGTTGCCTAAAATCGTTCTTACACGCATTATTGCAACAGGAGCTATTCGTGAATGAGTGGCGGAATATAGCGAACTCAACTTTCATCTTTACTTAAAGAAACTGCCAAATACTTGCGAATGAAGCCCAATCATCTCAGCACAGGATGTATTATAGTAAATTAAAATATCATCTGCAAGAAAGTACATATTTTATAAATTCCTACTCAGCGGATAAAATAAACACAATATTTAAATTGGAAGGAGAGCTGACAAGCTTTAATTTTATACCACACCGCCCAGAACTACCAATCCTGTGCAATATGTGCAATCCAAACGTAAGAGAAGATATTTTTCATTTTCTTGCTATCTGTCCCATTTTAAGGGAATTTCGCTTACATCATAGATGAAGAAGAATCAACCCGCATTTTGAAGGGACAGCAAGGATGGGATTTACTGTACAATTCTGCACTGAATGCCCTTCGCTATAGAAGACGTATTATCGAGGAGGACTTTTAAATTATATTTACATAATGTAGTTTATTTTTTCCTTATGTTTTTATTTTTGTACTAATTTTATATCTCTAGTCTATTGACATACAAATAATTGCCAATCTGGTAGACGGCTATCAGCCATGCCAAAGAAATTATTGTTTTTTGCAAACTACTTAAAATGAAATAAAAGTCATTTATAACTAACTAACTAACTAACTAGTACTTGACGTGCACAAATTATCGCATGTGTTTATGAAAATGCAGCTTATACAAAAGCCGGATGTACGAGTACTTATTTAGTTTTGTTTTATAAGCCCCACGGATCTGCGCAACGATTGATAGGGAAACTGCTGATTGTTCTATAGCTTGGGTTGGGCCAGAAGCACAACAATCGAGTTCGTATCATGGTGCTACCTCCAATAACATGAGTAAGTCCTTACTCAGTAAAGCCCTACCCATGTAGGCTAAAATGGCAAGTGCGTGCTCACCCAGTACCATAATATTGGCCTACGCCCTCATAAGGCTTCCAACCCTATACGGAAGAGACATCTTAACCTTCCGGGCAGACACCACTTTGTTTCAACAAAGATACGAATGCGGATCTCTGAAGCGCCATAACAAAGAATAACCACTGTGAGAAGATATAACGTAGAAAGGTGCAATCGCAAGAGACGTCCAGAATGTTTGCCGTGCGTATATCCCGAAATCAACCAACAACTCTCATGCCACCAGCACCACATTCCCAAGACCAGTGGCAACGTTGCCAATGTGCCTTCAGAGACAATTTAACTGATGTGCTGCGTTTCACCATCAAGAAATCCATGGTTTGATGAAGAATACCAGTAAACACATGCAGCTAAATAAAATGCGTTCAAATTGGCACTGCAGTGAAGAACGAGAACCGCTTCTGGGCTCTCGAGCAGAACAGATGGGAAGAACATCGGCTCCTCCAGAAGAAGAAAACAGACCACTTGAAGCGCACGATAGAAGATATTGAGAGTTTGTACTCCAGGAGTAACGTTACTAACGAGGCAACAAGATCCGTACAGAAACCAGTAAAGATGAACAGAAAACCTTGCAGAAGGGTCACAAGCGGTGATGAGAATATGGAGGAACTTCTTCTGCAGTATAAAGACAACTAAGCCCAACATTATACCGTCAGGCAGAAGAGACCAAGAGACATTTCCTTGGACAATGATAGACAAAACCAAAACGACGTATTAATACCAACATCTAAGCTTAAATCCAACAAAGCAGCTGGACCTGACGGATTCCCGGGGGAGGTATTTAAAGCTGATGGAAGTGACTTTCGGAAGAGCATAGGGTAACTCAATTCTCAGATCTGATCAAAAGAGTATATAGTTTCAGGCCAGGAATGTCCATAATCGACAAAATATTTTCACTCCTGCAGATCCTGGAAAAAACTCCAGAAGCCAAATCGATACCCGACATCTTTGCGTAGATCTTAAGCCCGCATACGATAGGATTTATAGAACTATTGTACATTGAGTTATGCCGAACTCGTCCATCTGAGCAGAATGACGATGGAGAACGTGGAGAACGCTTGCTACTCCGTCAAGGCCGGTAAGACCTAACAGACACAGTTGATGTGAAAAGAGGTTTCAGACAAGATGTCGCGCTACTACATATGTGACTTTCTTTATGTCTTACTTCAACAAATTGTGCGGAAATCACAAGTAAACACCGGAGACTCAAATTTTAAAAAGCTTCTGCAACTACTAGCGTACGCCGATGATATTATCGTAATCGGCAGGACTCAGTGGACTGTCATCGATGCGTTCGCTAGTATTGGAGCTCTAAAAATGGGTAAATGAGGCCAAAACCAAGTAAATGGTTTTCCAATAGAGACTTGACAACTTTGAATTTAATTTGTGAACGCACTCTTTCACTAATCATCAAACTGTCACTGTCAATTTATTCAGTAAACTCAACATTTTCATCATGGTAAAGTACACGAACGAGCAACGTCTGCAAATTATAAAAATTTTCTACCGAAATTCGGAGTCGGTGACTGCAACTTTAAGAGCGTTAACTCCCGCTTTAATTCCCGCCCTAGTAGACAGGCAATAACAAGTTTAGTGCAAAAATTTGAGTCTACTTATTCGTTGTGTGATGTTGCCGTGTCAGTGAGATAACGGGTTGGTCGAAGTGTCGAAAATATCGCTGCCGTTCAGGCGTCCGTAGCAAACGATCCAAATCAGCAAATTTCACGGGGTTCTCAAGAATTGGTTATCGCTCAGGCCACACTATGGCGTATTTTGCGTAAGGATATTGGTTTATACCCATATAAGATCAAGAATTGAAGCCGATGGATCATTTGAAGCGACGTACGTTCTCCGATTGGGTTCTGGAGAAGATGCGCCAAGATGATGAATTTCATCGCAAAATCATCTTCAGTGACGAAGCTCATTTTTGGCTCAATGGGTTCGTCAATAAGCAAATTATGCGTTACTGGTCGGGTGAAAATCCACACATGTGCTTTATGAATCACCACTTCATCCGCAAAAAATAACTGTTTGGTGCGGTTTGCATGCCGGCGGCGTTATTGGGATATATTTTTTCGTCGACGATAATGATCGTCACGTTACTGTGAATGGTCAGCGTTATCGCGCCACGATCACCGATTATTTTTGGCCCGAATTGGAAGATATGGACTTGGATGATATGGGGTTTCAATAGGATGGTGCCACAAGCCACACAGCACACGCTACAATGGATTTATTGAAGAGTAAGTATGGTGAGCGTGTTATCTCAAGACATGGGCCAGTCGATTGGCCGCCTCGTTCGTGCGATTTAGCGCCGCTTGATTATTTTCTGTGTGGCTACGTTAAGTCATTGGTTTATGCCTACACGCCGACGACGTTGGAAAAGGTCAGACCCAACATCGAACTCGAAATAGCGGCCGTTTCGGTCGAAATGTGTGGCCGAGTCGAATCGATCGCTGCAAACGTACTCGCGGTGACCATATGAACGAAGTCGAGATTCATTCATAAATGGTTTGATTGTACTTCAAGCCGATTATAAAGTTTTTTTGAAATATCTCAAATGGTTTGCGTTTTATTTAAAAAAAAAGTTGTCAAGTCCTTATTGGAAAACCCTATATATGATGTCAACAAGAAGGGACACACAATACTAACGAATTGCTCAGATCGGCATAGTTGACAGCTGTAGCTCTGCTATACATTCTCCCAACAACACCTCATCAGAAATAAAACAAATAATCACTCTTGTCAATCGCTGTTTCTTTGGGGTAAGAAGGCAATTGAGTAGCAAAGCGCTATCGCTAACAATTAACAGGACTCTAATAGGACCTTGATCATTCCAGTTCAACTGAAGCATGGACTCTATCGAAAGCGAATGAAGATATCCTCGGTTGTTTCGAGAACAATACAATCTGTAAGGCTTGTAGGCAGAAAACTGCGCATCTGTCGCCTAAGATGGCTGGACATGTAAGACAATCTCCAAATCTTACCCGAAGGGACAACGCAGTAGAGCAAGACCTCACTTATGTGGCACGCACAAATAGAGTCTGCATGATTTGGAATGCGCGACTGAATGTAGTTAGGTAACGGTCGGGCTAACTGGGGAGCACTGTAATATGAGACCATGTTTCACACCAGCCTGTAGCGCAACTTACGTAGGTAAGTAAGTATGTCTAGCTTATCTGTAGTCTTAATAACCATCGCTTACTTAGTTTGCCAAGTTTACGGTTACATTTCTGGGGTCTCCTTTTCAATTTCATCTAACCAAATTTAACAATTGAACTTAACCAAATTGCTCGTATGTTCAGCTTCTTTAAAAACCTCTGCTGGCAAAGAGCCACTTTTGTGCATCATCTTACTATAATTTTCGTTTAACATTAGAAGATATTATTGCACCTGAGTTGATCACAGCGCGGCATATACAATATTTTTTTTTTTGTTTTCTGTTCAGAGTCTGTGAAAGGGCTCATAGAAAGTCTTCACCAAGGAGTTGGCATTAACTGGAAATATAGGCGAAATAGCTAATCGTTACCATAAAGTAAATCCTTCTGCTCGTTCCTAACTACATACATATATTGGATCCTTGAAGGAAATATTTTTTAATTGCCACGGTCTGATGGACGATTAATATAATATTTCTGCCACAACGATGTCATGACGTTTGAGAAAATGACAAAACATATGTACATGCTCGTAATTGTGTACAAAGGTTGCTGTAAATAAGTAAGTAAATTGACTTAATAACGATGAAACTGAGGTGGTTCATGAAACTAGAATGTGCCTTGGGCTCAATCTTTGAAATGAGTCGAGTCCCATTTTTTCGATTGTTGCTGAACAGTTAAAACTTCAATTAATTTCTATATTTCCGAACATTTACGTGAGTATGAACTACCAAAATCGGATTTAACCACACAAGCTTAACATCCGATAGAACAAGAGGAAAAAAAATCAATTCCACAATATTCTTTTCATTGTCAATAAAAATTTTCACGAGTACGAGAACGCCCACTGACCGATATTTAAAAATCCAGCTTACTGGCAGGGTTTCCCAGATTTTCCCCTGATAAAAAAAAGGCGAGTAGGTACTACTACACTCGTTTGTATAGCCCTTGCTAAACCTCTGAATGCAGCACATCTTTAGTGGTATCTACAATACTTGTGTACATTTATGGTATATGGGTATGTTTCCAATACTATATACATGGACGAGTATCCCCAATTCAAATCAACCCTTCTACACATTGAGATAAATAAAAAATGCAAATGGATCGCACTTCCCGATTTTACTCTCTACACAATGAGAGAAAAAGAACCAAAAACAAAAGAAAAACTAAAAAAAAACGGAATTTTTCAAAAACAGATAAACTGTCCAGAGGCCAAATGAAATATACAACTAGACCAGAATTTCATGAATAGAATCCGTAGTCGGTAGCCGGGATGTGTTACTTTTTATTTCTCTCTCTCTCAATGTTATCTAACACAAAGTGAACTCGTATTTTTTGTACTCAATCCTACCCTGCCCAGCCCTACACGGTCGTCCTTTATGAATATCCTGATAGTCTAGATACTCGTACACATGTACTCGTACAGTCGCATCAATTCGTATGTTCTGGTATTTACATGGATTCTGAGTTGTATGTTTTATAATAAACAGAAAAAAATAAATAAATAAATAAAAAACAAAATTAAATAAGGCGAAGATACTCATACTCGTAGTCATATTTGCATTCGTCCTGCCTGCTACTAGAACTTGTATATACGAGTACCATATATAAATTAAAAAAGACGCTTTAAGCATATGTTACATTATAATGTCATGTTGTATCCTTGTCTACGTATACATATGTATTTACATCTGGATCCCACATATGTAACTACTGTATTAGCTTTATGTGTTTGTAGGGCTTAACTGTGTGTTAACTATTTTTCTGCTCTGCAGATACAAAAAGCCCATGTAGGCTTTTGCATTCATAACTCGTATGTTGTTTAGTTCTGTGCTGTAAGGAATTATATTTCAATTATGTCTTCATTTTGCGTCCCATATATATATTTTTTTTTTGTTTTGTATTTTATGCTTTTTATATGCTGGGTTATTTCTAGCACTTGAAAGTGAAACCAAAGACCAGAGAGAAGAATAAGAATAAAGGCATATACTCGTAGTATGCCCTTCGAAAAGGGAGAAAGAGACTGAGAGAAAAATATCAGAAACTTAATTGAAAGTGTATAATTAAGGAAACTAAGTGAATGCAAAGAATGTAATGAGTTGGGCCGAAGGCACCGGCCCGCAAACAAAGGCAAAGAAAAATACAACATTTTAGTAACATTTTCCATTAATTTTTTTAATTACTTTAGTTCTTTGCTTTGGTACGGCTGTAATAACAGTGTGTATATTAAATATAGTGCGTAGGTCCTTAGTTACAATACTTGCAAAAGCACCATATGCAGTATTATCAGATTACGACAATACGACAGATGTTAGTAAAAGGAATTAAATATACAAATTGAAATTGTGACATTGCAGGCTTTGCTGTATCGAATTATTAATATTTTGGACACAATTTAGTTGCCTTTATAGGTGTATAGATCTCGTGAATGAGGATAAGAAGAGTGATCTTTAGAAGTTACTCGTCATCCTATACAGTGATGATTTTGTAACCGTAATGCAAGAGCTTACTGTTGAGACAATTATTGCCAACAACTCAGCGCGGTCATTAAAATTAAAATTGGAAAATATACAGATTGCAAGCCCTGCCACAAAATCATTTAGGTCTTAAACCATGCACAAAGGACTTCCGACCAGATGGGATATCTGATTACTTCCAAATGCTAAAGGGGTTTTACAAATTTCGAAACTATCGACGATCACGAGACTACCAATTTAAATTGTTTAGTAAATAACTCTTTACTTCATCGTCCAACATATCTACATTCATAAGTATGTTATATTATTCTACCACTTTCATTAATCGTTGTAATAAGTAAAACGAATATTTACATCTATGCTATATATGTTTTCATCTTAACTGCATAGCAATGCCATCTGTGGGATTGGATTTTTTAACTATGTATTTTGCAGGCAACGCTATTTTGGATCACTTTGTTAGTGAAACCAAATATTGGCTGATGTCTTCGAATTTGAGTGATCCAATAATTTTCGTTTCGGCCTCTTCTTCGAACTTCGGCTTCTTCTGTTCGTTTTTGGGTTGAATTTTCCAACGACATTCGTTCAGTATGGCAAAACCAGTGCATTCTACTCATGCTCATTCTGAAGTTTTATGTAAAGTCGCTGTAATTTTTTCTTAATATTTTTTGCACTCTTTCCAGCATTGCGAAGCGTATGTTGAAGCTGGAAGAATGTCTCTCGTGTTTTTTGGCTCCATTTGGCCCACCTCACACTGGCTCTTCGAAATAGATGTCAGGAGTTGGATTTACGAGTTGGCACTTTATAGCAGCGCTATCATCAACGAAAATCGGAAAAGTCATTCTGAATCCGTTAATGTTCAATTTTCATACTTCGCACAATTCCTTAGCGGTTATTTTCGTTGTGGTTCCAAATAGTAAGTATTAAATATCATTTCGTAAATATAAGATATCTAAGAACTCTATCGAACAGTGTTCGCAAATCGATGAGGACTATCTGCAGATATTTCGCAGTGCAGTTATCTTTCATGATCATTATCCATTTGTCCGCATTGTTCATCATGGAGCTTAATAATATAAATAGAAGCATAAGCTTTTTGGTTCATTGTTGATAAAAATTCAGCGATTGAATTTCTGCCTAGTTTTTTTTTTTCGATTGCCCATGATTAGAAATTGAACTTCTTCTATTGCTTGTTACCTGCATAAAAGTTGTAAGAATCGATCTCATAATTCCCTATTCAATACCTTTATTGCGTATGCTCTAGGTCTTGATGGTGTGTTCTACGCCTCTGTTTTGAAAGTACGTAGTGTAATTCAAGACCCACTTTAACGGAGTCTCTATTCCCTCTGTACTTTGACTATGTTTGAAACGCTAGACTTTTGTTTCTTACACCCATTTTCGTCCCATATTTTTTACAACCACATTTCTTAATATATGTACATATGTATGTGGAGTTGGTCACCTTGTCTTAGCAGTGAAGTCTATGATAATCAGTTTCTGTTATTTGAAAAGGCAGAAGATAGAAGTTAGACTACACAGGCCCCTAGCCCTGGGACAGCTTTTATGGAAAGAAAACTCGCAGTCGAAAGCGCATGTGTTTTATTAGCTATGTAGATCCTCAGACTGTTGTAGAATGATAAATAGTTGTCTCAGAAATATGGTGATAAATACTCACTTTGATATTAAACTTGTCGCATTTACATGGAGAATGTTTTTTGTTTTACCCCCATTACCCACAAAATAGACGTCACAAGTGCTACATTTGCATAGGAAAGCACGCTCAAATACAAACGCTTAGTTAAAAATCTGCAATCATTCTAATACCATCTTTTCAAAGATATGGAGAAGCAGAATTTTTTGCAATTTTACTCATTAGATCCCTATCTGCAAATAGAAATTCACACCAACAACATCATAAGAGCTTCTTACTTAAATTAACGTCCTCTCAAGAGCCGTTCAAAACTAATTAATATTGCTAGTAGCACATAGAGAATTACATTACATTGTTCAAACCTGTGGGCAAGGCAAGCGGGCAGTCTTGAAAACCACCCGTATTTATCAGGATATCGTGTTTATAAAGATCACGACTAGAAATATGTTGGAAGCACAATGCCCAACAAGACTCCCTCAAACTCCCTTGGAGTTATAATTTAGATCCAGATGTACTGATTCGTTATTTTTTACTGAAAGATGTCTCTAGTGTTAGTGAAATTGATGTCAACAGTGTCGTCAATGCAGTGTATCTGCCAAATTTAGAAGATTTTATTGGAGTCACTGGAAATGAGGTTTTCGACCAAGTAAATGCTATAACGTCCATAAGAGAGGATGGTGTAAGAATAAACTTTGTTAAAATTATATTACCGACTTTCCCACAGTCCTAGAAGATTGCAAGAATTTTGCCAATTCAAAAAAACAAAACAATCCAACTTTAAACCATTCTTACTTGCCTGTCTAAGGCCTTCGAAAAAATCATAGCGAAACAAATTATGAGACACATATAACTTAATGATCGTCCAAATTCTGGCTTTAGAGCAAACCACAGCAAACTAGAAGAAATAAGACAAGATTTTGATAGGAGTATGTAATATAATCCTACTATGTTTGCTACACTTTGCGAAAGCATTCGACACAGTAAACCAACAAATTCTCAGCTGGAAACTGAAAAGCTTCTTCGGACTTAGTGACAGACTAATTAAACTATTATAATTGGTAATTTCCTGTCTGTGAGGTTGCAAAAGGTCTTTTCAAATGGAAATCACAAGGGAGTACCACACGGGTCAATCTTGCGGCCATTAATCATTAATATTTTGAATTTATAAATATCAGCATCCCCTAAGTTATGCAAGTCAGTTCTAAAGTAGAATTTGAAGAATGAATTAATAGAGTGATTAAGTAAATTAAGATTAAGAAAACTTTCCTCCATAATAATATATATACAACCTGGCTACTTCCCTAGTTACAGAAGGTGCATTCAACAACATTCGAACCAAAAATATCGAAGTTCCAAAATATTCAGGCGACCCTTGGTTAAAGGAGCGCAGCCAAGTTCATAAAACGAAGAGTCTTAAAGGGCAGTCATCTCAGCTCTTTTATGGTTGATGGTAATGAAGAAAAACTCGGTGCGACTTGACAAGAAATGGATTATGTATGCATATGACATGATAACTTTAGTGTCAGTAAGTTTTCTCTTGATGATAAACCAACTCAGAGGGAGGTCTCTGCCAATTGTCTTCTCCAGGCCATGAGGTTTAGCTTGGTGTGCATCCGGGAAAAACCTAAGCTGAAACTGCTCTTTTAATCGAAATTGAATGATCAGCCAAGAATACAAGTTAAAAATGGCATCTTTTTCTAAAAATGATCGTAAGGATGTACACAATCATTGTTCGTTCAACTTTTACCTATGGTGCAGATTCTTTATGAGTTATATTGCTCCTGCTCTCCATTGGTTTTCTCTACAAATGTACAGCTGTCTGCAGTGTAGTGCGGCTAAGAGAGCCCGGATATAGGGTACAGGACAGGTATCGTTCTCAAGTCGATTCGAAGCAAAGGGGTTCCGTCTGCCTACCTAAAATTCCTGAAAAGTTGTTCAGCAAAATTGTAGAGACATAGCAGTTTATACGGATAGTTCAGTCAATAGCAACAATTCGCATAAACTTTAGGTGCAAAAGCCTTATAGCACTCCCTACTATGAAAGTGCTTTACAGATGAAACTCTGCCTTTTATTTAGGAATTCATCAACAGTCATTTCAGCTTTTGGGCTGATAGCGATTTATTCAGATTCTACATCAATTAAACTTGCACCATCGTCTAGCACTAGTTACCATTGTACATCAGTACCTCCTCAATATGGCCAATCTCGGATGACCTAGATCTACCAAGGAGGAGGATGTAGGTACTTCAGAAAAAAACCCAAACCAACGAATCTCTTAAGCAAATCAGGATTCAACATCGATTCGACATAGAGGTAACCAAAATCACAGTCTATTTACTGATAGAAGAACATGCGGTCATGCTGGGTAATCCCATTGCACTTTCTGACGTAACTAAAGGTATAGCAACCACCAAGTGTCTCTAACTCACTTTTTATACAGATGCATAATCCTAGCAAAGGTCACATTGCTACTCGTAGCATTAGGTAAACTCACCCAGAGGAGTTATCACATAAAAGGATTCGAAAATGCATTCCCTTAAAAACACAGTCAGTAATATCCAATCAATAACATCCTCCCACAACCAGCTGTGATATCAAAGCAGCTAATTGGGTGCAAATTGGGTTTTTCAATCTGTTGAAACTACCATTCCTACATAACTACGAGTATCATAACATAGGGAAAAATATTGTCAAAGCCAAATTAAATTATCGTATTTTGTTTTTGTAAATTGTCCATCCCTCTTTTCCAAATTAACAAAAATGATGACAAAACAAAAAATGTCAATAAATCCACCAAAACACCAAATAGGTGTCAGTTTACCAATCGAAAATAAATATCTATCAAATATCGTCGTTAACCCTTAAACACCATTCCGGTAATAAGGCGTTAACTGCCTTCTGGTCTAACCAAATCCAAAAGAAAAAAGGGGAAACAAATCCTCTCTTTTCATATCGAAAATAATACGATGCCGATAAAGGACATCAATCAAACCAAACCCATGGTCTGTTCCACAACGTTTATTTACACAATGTTTATCATCAAAAATTGAAGAATTACAAGCAAATTATCTGTACATCCCTGACTTCGATCCTTCTTGATTTCCTTTTGTAATAAATAGAAGGGCAACGATAAAACATACACCGTTTAACCCTTTTCAAAACACCTTAACACCCGAGAAATCAGCACCTTCCATTCAATAATTCTTACCGGATCATCCTGCAAAGAAGGTATTGTATATACATGGTACTCGTAAGTAAGCCACTGAGCCATCATTAACCTAAAGTCGGGCGGCAGTAATTAAGATAGTCGCCATGATAGATTCCTTTTTGCATCGAATAATGGAAAGATGTGCTTACTTTAATTTGGTTCAGCGATAACAAGTCGGTGGTAGCCAAAACGTTGACACTGCGCTTAGCTATGGAAGAGATCCGTAAAGGTAAACCATTAGCACAGGTGAGATTTAGACATACGGATATTTGGATACTACTCCTTTAGTTCATAACGGAGGACGTAGAATATTATAAAGCATCATGGCAACATAAACCCAGGTTACGAAGCAGGTGTACCGACTACACACAGAATCCACAGCATCCCCACTCTCGCTTCCTAGATATTAATGACCATAATTTATTTGCGTTAGGGATGAATCTATCTTATGATACAGAAATATATATTTCACAGCTTTAAAAATGACAAATTTTACCCCAATTCGAAGGTCGTCCATTTGAGTTATAGACAATGAATGGTTTACCTTAACTGAGTCTCAGAGTCGTTTAAGAGTATTCCCATTGGAGGAGGATAGGATTCACCACACCTTTGAATAGAGTACATTCAAAAGGAACTGAACGATGAATGCATGGTACCTTTAACTGCACATCCTTCAGACATGTATTCGGAGTGCTTGTGACTGCTTCCTTCGTTCGTCTTGGTGTTTTGTTTTATTGCAACCATTTTCCAGAGGGTAATTGAATTGACATATAATGTAATCTTGAATCACTGCTTCGCATGCAAAACTTTGATGATGATGATGATGATGGCGGGTGGAGTGGCATACAGAAGGGCAGATACCTACGGGTACATGTACCGGGACCGGTAGATATACATAGGTAGATAGAAGTACAAGTACTATTTATGTAACAGGGAAACACTTTAACCAAGGAGAATGGCGTGTAGGAAGTTACGAATACTGTTGCTGCTTGGGCCAGTAGCATAGGTAGTTAAGTAATATTGTTGTTGGTTGCTATTAATGTCACTACTACCTCTGATACCTTTTACCTCGGCCTCTGGTCCTGTTCATGCCACTGATGATGATTATAGCGATGATGATGACGATATTGTAGCACTGTTAAGAGCAAGTCGTATAAATGAAATCATTTCCATTCCTAAGATTGCTATTAGAGAGCAAGTAATGTTGCAACAGCTTTTACTACAAAACAGCCCAGGGCAATGCACTGTAATGAATAGCGTACTTAAAATGATTGCTAGGTGAAATTTATAACAAATGCCGGAGACGACGCCCAGTTCTGTACAGTAAATGAAACTCCGCAATATCTTTTCATAGAGATTTCCCATTTCATATAAACTAGTATCGACCTCGGTTTATGGAATTTCAGCCAAAGTTTAGTGGCTCCCTTTTAAAGATCTTTTAACTGTTGAATAGTATAAGAATTTGTGAGAGCCATCTTTGTAGTCTACGGCCTATAATCTCTTATTCAGGCACAATTTTACGTTGGATTTCTTCTTGATGATTATGTTCTTGATAATAACATCAGATGTGCATAGACTTCATTGTTGACGACCGCAAAAACGAAAAACGGAAAGCGACATTGGGCTTTGCTCATGAGTAACAATGCCCGGATATCAGTGCCATTCAAGAAGTTGAAAGAGGATAGACTGGACAAAAGAACATGGGAAATTGTTTTTATGGAGAGTAGAAGCAGCGCCTATTCGGGTCTGGATTAGTAATCAGAGCAATACTTATGAAAGAAGTTGTGAGCTATAAGCCACTGGGCGAACGCGTGATTACAATTCGCATCGAGGCTAAATTTCTCAACGTAGGTCTGATATGAACTCACGCCCTAAGAGGATAAAATGACGACCTCTGCAAAGATAACTTCTATGAGCAATGTCCTAGCCATGGAATGAAGATCGTCCGTCAAGTTGGTAAGGGCAGCACTGTTGAAAAACATAGCCTCCACTATACAAGCTCTGAAAAGGGACTGAGGGTAATAGACACTGTGGCGAAATATCATCATAACATGTGACCTGTTAGTCACATGAATAAAAAACCGTCGTCCAGATTCCTCAAATGGCGAACGACGCAGGACACAACTCTAGTATGTCCAACTCTGTAGGTCCAACACCACCTCAGGCTCTTACTATCATATAATACAGCAGTAGCCAAGGTGCGAGTGCGAATATTCTGGACAACAGAAGACAAACGAAGTACTATGAATAGTTGTTGACGCCGAACACAGACACTTTTGTGATCGAATCTCCAAAAACCATTCGAGGGTCCGAGCTAGTCATAACATTGTCAGCAAACTACTAGAATCGACACATCTGGGTTTCAGTCGACCACGGCAACGAAACACCTGGTTTGACAAAGAGTGTTAGCAAGCGCATGCTGCGAAATGAGTGGCATACAAGGTGGAGCTACAAAGAGGGATGAGAGCTGCTTACAAACTCTATGACCAAAGAAAGTTGTAGGAGATGCGCTCAAACTAGATCATTAAGTGTTGCTTCTTTAAAAATGATTTTCCGTAAATCTACGGAACAGAAGAATCCAGAGATGAATAACGTAATAGAAGACACAATTGTTGCTTAGCATTTGTCAGCATACTCTTTACTGTGTAACGGAGAATGCAACCAATATTCCGCTGCCAGGTAGAGTGCACCATTCAAAGTGGTGTCATTATCGTCAACAACCTCGTCCATCCTACTAAAGAGGTCTGAATAGCGACATCTAAACTAAATACCAAGAAGACTGCAGGAGAAGGCGAACTATCTACCGAATTATTATATTTAAAGCAGCGGAGACTGAGTTAGTAACAAGCATCTGTGCAATATGCACATAATTTTAGCATCGATTAAATTAGCCGCATTCAAGATTTAAGCCACCATATAGTGTGAACGCTTGGAGCGCTACACCAGCAATCTCATAAGTCTCTATCACTGTGATTTTTGGCGTAGTAAAGCCAAACCACAATCGATCTTTCGACGAATTTTAAAAAACCTAGGAACATCAAATTAATACCCACCGCCTGTTTACTGATTTTAAGACCGCATTTGACAGCATTTAAAGAAACGAGCTTTGATTCTGATCATGTTTTAATTGCTTATAGTTGGGAATTTTCATTGTATGCGGAAAGTTCAAATCCATAATATGCCGGTGAAAGAACTCAACGTTACAGCTGAAAATTAGAAACTATGAATTGTTTTAGCCAGTATCGTTGCCATTTATATCTGTGTTTCTGTGCAACCTCGGTAATGAAGATACTGGTTCAAACCAATATGCGGGGATCTTATGTGCCAATACTCTTATTTCAAATGCCTGGCTTAGTTTTGATAATTCGTTTTTAGCTTGATATTTTTCTCTATTTCTGGTTCAAAAATTGGATATCTTGATATCCAATGAGATAATTCACAGCCTATCTGGTTTTTAATATTTGAATGCGCTCAAGTTTATTCGCAATAATTTTGCTGATCAATATTGTTTTTCTTTTACCTTTTGGGAACATTGTTCATCGGAAATATTTATCAATGTGCTTCTTAAACACAATACTGTATTTAATTTATTTTTGTATATAAACTTCCATTCATATCTAATTAAAGCCGAAATTAATTACAGAATAGTTTTAGTAATTGTAGAACATCCATTAGGGCGGTCCCATTTACTGCAGCTATTCGTCAACTCCGGCCAAGGACTGTAAATTCCTACTCGTTCAACGTTAGAGGACAGAGTGAAAACTCTAATTTTTGTTTTCGTGCATCACTCTCATTATCTTTAAATCCTCAAAGCGCTGCTTGTGGAAGAGTCGTAGCGGCTGTTATTTATATATTCCTAAATGCAAGTGCATTATTTTCTAGAGGGTCTTCCATCTGCTCGTGCACAATATCTTGTGCAATTATGCATTTGTGGTTTGCGCTGGCAACGATGAGATTCTAAAAATGCCGAACGCATAGAGGAATCCATACGAAGGAGGAAATGTTAATAAATGCGAATAATAAAATACAACGATTCAAGTGAATGTTTGGAGTGGAAATTATATTCGAGAGTTGAGTAATGTTAAATGGGAGTTTGTTTCACAGTTCCAAAGTTGATATGTAATACAACCTGACTTAAAAACGACAGTAAGACAAGTCAAATTTATCTGAAGATAACTTGAATCAATTTGAATCTGAAGATCGTCGTCCAATTCTTTTATTTCATGAATAGGACAAGAAAGACATCATTTGAAAGGTGACTTCCTATACGTTTCCAATTTTGTTTCAAAATATGCGGTATTCAAATGCAAAATAGTACAAAATCTTCTGAAAGATGTAAGCGGTCCTACATCAGTCTGTATGATGCCGGAATAGGAACTTGAATCCGTTGTTTCATCCTCTTATATTAGATTAGCTGCTTTTAACACCTTCAGTGTTCTGAAGTAAAAAAAAAACGAACAAGCAACCAACAACAGGACTAACGAAGCTTCAAATGAGAGCGTATAATGAAAACATAAATGAGCTTTAACTTTAACCCCTTAAACACGCTATGCGAGTAATTTTTAGAAACATTAAGTCCACCATGTCAACCGACTATTAAGAAGAAGCTGGATCAAACATTTTAGTTTTACGTCTGATAGGAACTCTATTTACAGCATGGTTAAGTTGAAATCTCCTGGCACAAGTACCATATGCCCATGTCTTTTACAGCGGAAAATCAATATATCTATTTCATCACTAACCAATTTTTACGATTTTTTACATCATATCTCCAGATATTAAATAAGAGATTCGGACAAGTAAACCTGAGCTCCTTTTTTCCAAAAATATATTTCGTCAAAATATGGGGCGAGCCGAGCGAAAGTGCTAGACAATCGTTATTGCAAAATGGTTGGTAGTCTCTTACTACTAAAGCCTCGTTATAAATTCAGCGCCATAAGCAAAACCCAGTTAAAAAATATTAAAGAGCTTTTCAACAGTGCTATGAATAGTTGATGTACTCTCCATAAGGATCAATAACATTGCATACAGAGGCGCGAAAAGTGCTGATAAACCGACAAAGACATGTATTCAATAAACAGTGATATCTACTGCGGCAATTACTATATTATCGACGCCAAAAGCCTATTTACATTCGGAATTGTTGTTTGAGGTACACATAGGCAAGAAGTCTTGAGCTTCCGGCATGTTAATGAGCGTCTCGTTACAATCCGTAGTAGGGCTGAATTTTGGCAATATTAGACTTATATGCGTGCACGCCCCACAGAGGGGAAAGATGACGACACCAAAGATAGTTTCTGCGAGCTCTTTTACAAGACTTTCCAGCAGTGCCTTAGCTATGCTATTAGATTTATCCTTGGCGGGCACACGCAATAAAGCTGCACCTTTGCAGAGGCTGTGGGGACATAGGGTCAAGGTTGAATACTCTCCGCTTTTTATGTCACTGTCCCAGGCTCAAGGACCCCGCCCAATTGTCAAGGCTTCGCCCATCAACGACGTTGTCTAATAAAGAGCGGAGGCAGAGCAAAGTACTGGTTTTATCGTAACAGTTTTTCAGATTACGTCACCGAAGGTTGCTACGATTTGACCAATTACAAGTTGCCAGTCATAGGTCCTTTTGGTAGCAGGACCACCGATCCTGTACCATGACTTCCATGCCCGGTTCACAGTCCGGGCCTGACTTGTTAGAGGTAGGCCCCCTTGTGGTAGCGTCATGGGGGCTGTGGTATAAACCAAAATCGCGGGAAGGGTCTTTCTGCTGGTTTAACCCAATATAGAATTGCAATAAATACTTAGTGCTGTGACCCTAAGAACTGTAAGAGGTTTTAGGTCGGCCTCGACGCGTACCAAGGGTGGAACTTTTGCCTCCAACACAATTCCGAATTGGTATCAAAGGATTGACGCAGAGCGATGGAAAGGCGTATCGTTGCTCCCATAGATGTATGGGCATGCCATAAATTTAGTGAGACTAAAACACTCTACAACGTCTTTTAGTAAAAAAAGCGCTCTCAACTGCGCAGCTCTAAAGGCTTAAGTCTCCTCAACAGTGCGTACACGATCTTATCTGCCATATTGTGTGTGCAGAATGTGAAGCCCTTTGCCAACAATATTATTGGCCCCTATCAGTCTAGTTTCAGGACAGGAAGTTCGACAATCGACCAAATCTTCACACTCCGGCCGCACATGACACCATTTATAGAGACGAGCATGTCTAGTTTTGACATCCATGCCAAACTCGTCCATATGTGCATAATGACGTTGGGGAAAGCCCGCTACTGCGTCAAAGTTGGTAAGAGCTTAATAGAGAGCTTTGATGCGGGACAAGGTTTAAGACAAGGCGACTAAAGAGAGCAAAACCAATTCTTTGGTGTCAACAAGAAGAGACACACAATATTGGCGAATTGGACGGAACCTCACAGTAGCCCACTATAGGGACTTTGTCTATCTTGGCTCTGCTATCAGTCCTACCAACAGCACTTCAGTAGAAATAGAACTAAGAATAATTCTTGGCAATCGCTGTTTCATTAGGCTAAGAACACAGTTGAGTAGTAACGCCCTATCTAGAATAATTGGGGAGCACCTATATCAGACCTCGACCATCCCAATTCTACTTTGTGGCATGCACTCTATCGAAAGCGGTCATTTCGAGAGAATAATTAATCGTATTACATGTGGTCATGTTTGCGCTGGCGGAAATTGGAGAAGGAGATTCAACGACGAACTATACGAGCTGTGCGATGACTTCGGTATATCAGGAAACTACGCGTTAGTCGCCTGAGATGGCTAGGATAGAGCGACTCTGTCCAGCAGAGTCTTCGAATTTAGCCCGGGGGGACAATTTAATATAGGAACACCTCGCATTGGGAATCAATTTAGAGTGCGCAACTGGAAGCAACTGCTAAACTAAATGGAGGGGCTGGTTCACCCCGAACTGCAGCGACACCTACGTAAGTAAGTAAGTTAAACGAGCAGACCTCTAATAAACTATAGATCGCCTATAAATGAACTAACTTTAAAAAGCCTTTTTTCTTTGAATATAATGAATGAATTCTTTGAACAAAATTAATCTGAAATGCCTGAAATGTGGGTAATATTCAACCCGACTTCAAGTCATGAAATAAAGGACGTTCTATGTTTTGAGGCATGGATGGCATTGGTGGTGACGACGATCTAAATTTGAGCAGTAGTATAGTGAAATCTCACCTCGGAACACCATACAAACTGAGCTCAGACTGCTCTGCGCTGACGTTTAGTAAGAACTAATGAGTTCTAAAACTATAACCTTTGTAACCAGATATCTGCGTAACGTACTTATTTTACAAATATTTTTGTAAAATCGGGATGGTCAGTTTCATCGAAAAACGTGGCAGGGACCTTCAGTGACATCCTTATAAATGCAGAAGTAGGCAAGATAGGTGAGACTGGACTTCACTCACTCAATATGGCAAATTAAAGGGCGGAAAAGGCAAATTCGAAGCAGTACAGTCATCAGCATACAGGTTATTAGAGATGAGTAGCAGGAATTGGAACGAGTTGCAAAACTCCAATAACATAAGAATGTTAAATTTTTAATCCACTAAAGATACCAGTACAGAGTTGGAAAACTGTTTGCGCAGTACCGTAGAGACTTTTACGAAGACCTTGATCCCCATCCTTTCTATAGCTCACAAAAACGAAGTAAAATTATTTTTAAACAAATAGTATAAGGTGGGGTGAAAAGGAAGCTCCTTGGGAATGAATTTTTTTTTTTTTAAATGGTTTTTTATTTTATTCAATATGGGGACTATTTTAACTTGATACACTTATTCCAGCGATTTTCCAACTTCTTGATCCCGTCCGAAAAGTAATTTTCCGTAAGGTCTGCAAAATACTCCTTCGTGGCGTCGATGATTTCCTCGCGTGAGCTGATTTTTTTTATTGATGGGCCATCATTTGAGGTTTGGGAAGAGTTAGCAGTCCGAGGGAGTCAAATCGGGCGAATACGACAGCAATTGGAGCCCTAAGTAATTGATTTTAGCCGTGGTTGCGATGTTCTTGTGCGCCGGCGCATTGTCTTGCAAAAACAAAATTTTTTTCGCTTCATGTGAGTCCGTTTTGCAGCGATTTCAGTCTTCAATCGCTCCAATAATGCACAGTAATACTCGCTGTTGATGGTTTTTCATTTTTCGAGGTAGTCCACGAAGAGTATGCCATGGCAATCCCAGAAAACTGACGCCATAACCTTTCCGACCCATAGAGCCTCTCTCGGAAGCCTCGGAGCACTCGTGCGGGTTTCAGTCATTCTGTTCTCTGGTGTGTAATAGTGGATCCAATCGAGGCGAAAAGTCCGCCCGATTCCGCATCAGCAAGTCCAAACACTCTATCGAAGTGCTCTCGCGTTCGTGTTTATGGCCAGGAGTGAGCATGCGCGGCACCCAGCGGCAGGATAACTTTTTCATGTGAGAATATTTCTCAAAATATGGCGTGTGCGCTCAGCACTAATTTTTGTGAAATCTGCTAGCTCGCGCACCTTCACTTTCCAACTTGCCAACACCATTTCATGTATTTTTTTGACATTGTCCTGTGTAACCGCATCAGAGGGCCTGTCGCTGCGGACATGATCGGTAGTGGTGCGGCCACCACGAAACTCTCGAAACGGCGTAATCTGACGGAGCATTAGCCCCATAATATTTATCCAACTTTTCTTTTGTTTCCTTTCCCGTTTTGCCTCTCAAAAAAAAAGTTTTATGAAAGAACGAAAATCGTTCTCAACATGATGCCAAATACGTCAACAACAATCAGCTGTCATAACAAAACTAAAGACAGTATCGCACTGAAATTTGGCATGAAATTTGGCACCATAACCTTTTCTGCAGTAGCAGCGCATTCTGGTGGTCAAGGAGTTTACTTTTCACCCCACCTAGTAATTGGCGAGTACCTACGGCGAAGAAGACATTTACCCGAGTGGATTGAGAAGCATGATAAGCACTAACCCTACATCTCAATAACATAAATCTGAAAGTACAAGGCAATAAGTGTACCCTAGCAGGAGGTGGCATAGGCAAATAAAAAAGGCGTGAACTAATTTAAAGTGCACAACCAAGCTGTAGCACTACTCACCGTGTTGTTGAAAATTTTTTTTTTACCAAGATCTGAATTAAAAAGAACTTGATGTTACGACATTCGTTAGCGTTTTCAATAGGAAGAAAACATTGACCCACCGTACAAATGTGGATGAGTCATTCAATAAATCTTTGATTTTTTTTTATAGATTTTTCTTTTCCTCTTACTTTCCACTCACATGCGTCTTAAATTCAAATTTGATTTGAATATTTGGAACGATGTGGATATGTATAACAAAAAAGCGAGTAAACATTCACTACCTCTATATTCCTTTTACACATACTCACATATGTATAGGTATATACATCGTTATACAGGCATATTCTTTAGCCACTTGTGCATAGCATAATCTATAGAGTACCTAATTCATAAAGCTAACAGACACGAAGATCCTTCCGGTTTTTTTCACTTTAGAATGGAGCACCGACTTCCCGTCAACGACAAACTCATTTGAACTTTGCACCATTGCGTGGCGCCCTCGAACATATGTCACCTCTGAAAAAAAGAAAGGTCGGAAAATTGGAATACGTACATACATGAGAGAATGAGGCTCCTACACTGAAGTGGGCATACCAGTGTGCTGGAATATCTTGACAAAGATAGAGTCAAAGGAAGTAATACCGGCCGGGATCCCATTTTGTATCCTCTCCTTCACCTCCTCTTCCACGTCGGATTCAGGAGATCACATTCATTTTGCCGTTATTGGTGTTTTATGAGCGTAAAGACACTTGATAGTCGATTTCATTAATAAAAAATATTTCATACCTTTTTGTATGCCATGGGGGAGGGTAACAGATGAAGATTTTTTCACTATGTAAATCTTGCTTTAGCCGATTTGTTTCGTCTGTATACATACCGTATACAGTTTAATATGCAACGCATATGAGTTGCAATTAAAATTACTACACTAACTTGTGACACCAAATAAAAAGATCTCGGTTTTTACAAAAAAAGTACAGTTTGAATTGGATTACAATCAAGCTTAGTTTAAAACTCCATGAGTAACCTGTGGCATATTCATATATAGTATCCAATATTTCGAAAGCAAAAAAGATATTAATTCTGTTTTTATTTCTTTTTAAGGGCATTATAAAAATTGTGATTCAAAAAGAGCAGAAAATTAAATTTGTTGCCCACTATTAAAAATGGACATTACAACGATTTGTACCATTTTAAAAGTGGCTTTATTCGCAAACTCCGCCCAATTTTTGGTAATCAAAGTGTTCCATCAACTGCATCAACTACTCGTATACATGAGAAGAATAATCTGGAAGACTCGATCGATACGTGTTTGTCAAGGTCGTTTAGCAGAAAACATCATGGCTGTTTGCAAGCGTCGTTGCATGGCGTCTTCATGCCCACAAAATCCAACTGACTCAATATGTCAATACTACAGACCATACACAGCGAAGAGAGTTCATCAACAAGTGAATGGTGAGTTTTCCAATCAAATCATCTTCAGCTATTAGGCACATTTGCATGTATTTAAGGGACACATAAATAAGTAAAATTGCCGTATTTTGATTGTCGAAATCACTCGGATGTTATACGACATGGAAATGCATTGCAAACGTGCCACTGTTTGGTGTGGGTGGATTCTATGCTAGAAGCATCCTTGGACTATTTTTGGGACTGCACAAACAGTATATGGCGAACGATAACGAATAATGATAATTCAGTCTTTTGTCCCTGAAGTTGATAAAATAGTAGATCTTGAAAACAGGACTGTGCTATTTACACATCACCTGAAACATTGGCATTATTGCACGGGACATTCTCCGGTCGTGAAGTCCTTTGGACTTATCTATGCGAGAACATTCAATTTTTTTTTTCATAAGGTAAAGTAGAACGTGTCACATCCTTGGGATTTCCATGAGATCCGTTACAAGTAGAGTAATTTTTTTTCTAGGAATTGCTGTCGGAAGTTCAAATTTGGACTCTCTTATTTTATGAATTTAAACTGGGATATAATGCGTCTCTAGCAGCAAGAAATATTTATGACGCATTTAAGAATGTAGTGATAACCGTTTGAAAAGTTCCATTGCAGTTATTTCAGCGGCGAAAACGAAGGACGTGGAAGGCCTGAAATTGAAATTGACGACGTTGTATATAGCGCAAAGGTAAAAGGTAGATGCAGGCCCAGCGGTTTTTTTTTGTTAGAACAGCCTGTATAGCTCAATCACCAATCTATTTCATGACATTGCAACAAGTTCCAAGCGCTACGATGGGAAAACTGCTAGAGTTGAAATTTAAAATTCTTCCCCATCCACTGTACTGATGTTCTCCCAATGAACTATTCTCAGGCTGGAATCATTATGATGGTCTTGTAGAGTGTATTCTTCTTTGTACGAAATAGGGCTTTGCTACACAATTGTCTTCTTTCATAGAAGCATCAGTTGGCAAGTGCTATTCTTCGTTTAATGTCCGCGCTTATGTCATTACTGGAGTTCACGCGAAGCCTAGGTAGATAAATTCCTTCACCACCTCAAAATGCCATTTTGATGGAAGCATACACAAAATTTTATTTAAGTTTCGAGATATGACAATAACGGTGTAGATACGGCAGATATGATATCAGCATCATAAAGTTTGACGTTTTTAATGGTACACCTACTCAGAGCATTTGTTTCTCTCAATATTAAGGTAACAACCTACATATGAGCTGGTGCACGCTCCATACCAGAGCATTTCCTCCAGCTTTAAAGAATTTGAGAAAAAACCCAGAGATATTAGCATCCTCAAAATGACAACTCAAAAGACCTTCCAATTTGTAGAGGTTAAGCAATGCAAAACACACTAAACAGGCATAAGATTCACTTACAAAATGCAGGTATCTCCTTATCTCGAGTTAAATATGCGTAGGCGCAAACTGAGCCAAAGACAGAATGGACATTCAAAATACTCCTTGACTGGCTCCCGAAGGGATTGACTGGGCTTTTATTTACCACGGCACCGTAAATTATTGCTGTATTCCAGCATCCTTTTCAGAAATAATTATATGCTTGTAGAGGTTATTACATATGATACTTCAAATACCAGAGTGCGTTTTCACACAAGTCAATAATCAATGAGAAAGGGAACATAGTCGAAAAGTGTTTACACGTGGTAGTGGTGAGCGCACAAGGAACTCTTTACATATATGCATAAGATTTAGACAATTGCTAAGGAGTTTCTTCGAACACTTGTCACTTCATACTAAATCGCGAAAAATTACCTAGAAAAAGCTGAAAAATAAACCATGGCTTAGAGGCCTCCTTTCTCCAGCTACTGCTGTAGTAAACTGGTTAAACATCATGTGGTGGGTGTGGTGTAGTGATACCGCTTCTCACTCGGAGGGTCCAGGTTCGAATCCTGCCCATGGCAAGTCAGTTTTTCATTTGTGTAATTGGAACTCAAACAGAAAAATTCTGCGTGTGAAGGCATAACACTGACACGTAGATTTGGCTGTTGTAGAGTTTCAAGCAAAAAAAAAAATACTGTGAATTATACCTCGAATCACTCTGAGTGAAGAAAAAACTCTCCGTCCTATTCAGACTCCCAACCCTGGAGAGCGAATATCGAAACCAAACACACCTGAGTTTCAAATCACTACAAAACAATTTTCCTTTCTCCTCCTTCTACCTTTCCGCCCGCGCTCGGGCAACAGTAAAAGGGTATCTAACCCCTTAGGCGCGCGTAAATTATAAAAAAAAAAATGTGTTAAACATCGAGTTTTGGTGATTTTTGTACGTTTTTAAACTCCGCCTCTCATGGATCCATCAACCGAATCAATCTGACAATGTCAGTATGACGTCAACGGTCACTGCGCTGCTGCTATGGCATCTACCCCAACCCAACCTACTATTACGTGGTGTGCCAGACCTCACATTAAAAAATAATGCTTGTAGCGTTGCTAGCTGGAGATAGAGTGGTAATGCTAAGACTACTCGTCATACAATATTCTCAATAAGTTTATTGCCAAGATTAACTAGCCTTACAGATGTGAAACATTCACTTCCTGGAGAGACAAAATAAAATCAAACCCTGTATCTTTTGAAAATAAATAAAGCAAAAGAGAAGATCGGCTTAGCATACATGAACTCTGATGACAATGGGAGAAGGGAGGCTACTGAACATGGTGGTCAACTATTACTTAGCAGCAGCTAGTCCTTTTTTTTACTATCAGGTTTGTTTGAAACTGGTGATCAGATCCCATATCCATAGTCTGGAAAAACCAACTCTCCGTAACTTACAGTTTAATTTTGGATTCTGTTTAGGACGTGACCTATTTCTTGGTGGTTTTGTGAGTCGGCCAAAGTCTATAAGAAAAACTTTTGAATTACCAATTGGATTGGATTTTTTTCTATAAACGGACATAAACATGGCAATTGGAAATTTTAAACGTAAACATGAAGTCATTTTTGTAAAAAATCTCTATATTGAAAAAACAAAATCTCCGTTCGAGCTTGTCATCAAATCACCTCCAAGGAACCCACTTTTTGAGTAATAAATCAAAAAAACACTATGCCGCTGCACATAAGTTAAGACTCTTCTAGAGACACCAGAGGACTATATCGATTTTAAAAGCTAGGAACGGCAGTAAGTGGCTACATTGAAGCCCTCTCAGTCTGCCTACCTTTTAAAATATTTGGAAATCTTCTGAACCTCGCACAGCGGCCGCTAACACGTCGAGTGTTCACTAAGAATTCGGCATCTATAATGATAATATGTTTTACTTAATTATGATACTCGTATTTTTTTTATTTTTTTTTATTTGAGGATGAAGAAAATTGAATTGAATTTCAACTTTCCTGACAACGATGGTTGTTATCATTTTACTCATTTTGTTCAACCTCTACAGCAAGATTTCTATCGGTAAAGCAACCATCCTGTACTTCATTAAATAATAACGCGAGTAAAATAAATTGCAATATCGTCGATAGCTAATAAAAGCTGCACTGTCAATGGCGGAAGTACAACCATCGGAAGCAACGTAACATTTTCTTTTATGAATTGACAACCGATCCGGTAAAGGTTGACACTGGTGCTTTCACAACAAATTTGTTTTAAGCAGTGAGGGACTTAGCGAAATTGAGTTTCGTTGTAAACTTTGGGAAAATAACGATGTCCCGTCGTTGGTATATGCATATACATACTGTTGCAATTGCATCTTCTGACGTCGTTTGATTCCCTCACATGCAGTGCATAGTTGGATAGTGAGTTACGTAGCTGGAGTGCACCGGTAATAACCGTTTGGAAAAACTTTACCTCCCTTCCTTTGAACTAGTTGTCATTGCAACACCCAGTTGTAGGAAGAGAAAAACTTTTTCTTATTATTTTCTAGTAACTGTTATGTCTGTAACATACTCCTTTGTGTAAATGTGTGTTTGGGAGTAGTGAAAAGGATTCAGCTTTTAATTAATTTGTCCAGAAATTAGAAAAACGACTAACAACTAACAACTGAGAGAAGAAATATCATTCGGAAGTTCTAATTTTTGGCACTTTGACGATACGGTAAATTTAATAATTATGTCCTTGTTGCTCATCGGCGTATCAGTGAATATGAATCGTAAGAAGAAGCATATGGAACATAGTGACTTACTTAAAGAAAGATTAGGCTTAAACATTGAGATTGACTTTTTGACGCGAAAATTGTCTTAATCAGATTCTATCACTTTCATCACACCATATTACAGAATACCACGAATACATAGATTCTGGAACTCATAAATTTTTGATATGGATTCTTATCAGTACCATAAGAGAATGGTGATTGGAAATCTTTGGAACTATAGGTGAAAGCTGAGCGGAAAATATCTATATTGAAATTATTTTGCAACGGTATAACCAGACCATCAACCAGACTGATCTTTGAAAATAGACTAGCCCCATAGCATTTTTGCATTTAAGGTAAGAGTGGGGATAGTTCAGCACGCAAAATGCCGACAAAGTAATGTTCAACGGCATAGATTTCATTAACAAAAGACTACCAGAAGCCTCTTCCATTTACTCATCCAAAACTATTCAAGAATTTCTGCACTAAACGCAAGCTACCTAAGACGCTGCATCTTGGGTTTGGGTTTCAAACGGACTGAATGAAATGTTCTATTCCAAGAGTAGCGCCGTTGCATGTTGTGAATAATGAGGCATATTCATACAAAGCTATGCCACCGAGAAGAATGACCAATACTGACCAATGTTAAAGGCGGTTTTTTTTTTAAATTTCTTTTTAAACCATAATGACAGGAATTAAGTTTGAATTGTATAAGGCATTGTGTGTTTTGAATACGCAAATGATTTTTTTTGTCGAAATATAGTGGTAGAGTGGCGTCTAACGGAATGATCTCGGTGGCCAATTCAAAGATTAATTTCACGATATATGTTAATGCCATTGTATCAAGTGCTCAGTAATTGTTTTCTTGGCAGTGGCAGTAAGGCATGTCCACTGCATAACCACCTATCATTGAGCGGTAATGTTAGCCATTGACTTCAACACAAACTCCAGCATCGTTTTTGAAAAAGTAAGGAGTGAAGACAATACCAAATAAACACGAATTTTTGATGAAAATAAGGATCGATTTCAAAGTGCTCAAGAGTCCAATCTACGAACTCTCATTGCAAGCCATGGTAGCGTGACTTTAGTTCTTGTATCAGTTTGAATCCTTCACTGGTGTTGGCCGTGCCGGCAGTAGACAGACAAAAGCCAAATTGTTGCGATCGACGACCAGTTATTAATTATAGATCATTCGCCACACTTTCACTCATAGAGGCTACAGTTCCTTCTTTAAGAGTATTTGTGATACGAATTTTATTAACGATACAATAAATATAGAATTCAGTTGGCTGAATTCACGATCACCACGATCGCTGACACTCATAGAGGTAGTGCTCCGCAATGTCTTGTGTCACTTATGACCAGAACACTTAAGTGCTTAGCAAAAGCGTTTTTTCGAACGCTTCTTTTAGCCTACCGACATCCTGGAGAGTCGAGCTGTCGGCAGTTATCGTCTTATGAAACTCAACTGTCAATAGAAGCCCTAATTGAGGACGCAAGTAGTTCTAACTTAACATAGGTTCGGTTGGTGAAAAGCTCTCATCTGAGCCTTACCTAGCAAGTTTATCAAGTTTATAAGTTTATTTGGAACCCCAATAAGACTCAGTGAAATCAGCTACCGACTGTATTCGATTAAGTCCTGCATTCTGGAACTAGATCGAAAGCAAGGGTTTAAGCCCATATGCGCTGTCTCTACAGACGCAAATGCTTCGTTACCTTCACCGGCTTTTAACAACACAGATCGTTGCAATCAGGATAGCGTATATTCACCCTTAGAAGACGTATGAGGCAAGTTTTCCTAATGAGGAGCGAAATGTAACGTTGTCATCCTCCAGAAAGACACCAGCGCCGTATCCTAGATCGGTTTTGCAGCCGTCTGTGAAGATCCGTTACATATATATCAAGGGGAGGTAGATATATTAGTGCGTCTAGAGTAGAGCCAGGTGTGGTAGGGAAAGTCTCTATGCAGGCTTGATAGACCGTTCTTTAGAATTTCAGAATTTCAGCATACGATTAAATTGGCCTTATTATTGCCATGTATATACAAATGATGACACTCCTCTTGCCTTGCCAGAAGGCCGACAGCGCCTTGGAGGTCTTCATCGAAACATGTTTAGGACAAAGAAATTTGTTATTCAAGATGACACCCAAACACTTAGCTTCGTTGCAGAAACATTTCGATAACGTATATGGGTGCTTTTGCTTTAGAATAGACAACAAATAAGTATACATCACCCGCTTATGTGGCATTCGACAAAAAAGGGACCTAGTGTATCGAAATATGGGTTTTCATTTCAAAGTGGATTGGGGTACTTAAAAGCTTTACTCATCTCTCGGAAGAATGCTTTCTGCTCTGCTTTCCATAAAAACAAGGTTCAAGTTTGAAAATCTTTTCCATACATCAGTTCTTGTAAATCTTCAGCTGACTCCTCTAATTCGACTATATTCAATTTAGAGCTGTTTAAATCACCAGCGAAATAAATATCACTAACAAAACTTGTGTAATCTTCAGTTACACCCGAAGTATCACCACCGATATGTTCACGTGTAATCCTAATCTCATAGTTGTTGTATATTGCGTCCAACAACTCCAACTCTTTATAAAATTCACTACAGGCACTCATTTTTATAAAATATACCTTTAATTAGCACCGGCTTGGCAAAAAATTTGCTGAAAAACAAATTTCAAAAACTGTAATGATGAGAACTAAATGTCACAATAGCAACTGCTGAAGGTATCTTCACACTAGAAACGAAAGAAACACGGAGTGAGAGAGGAATGACGTCACCGGAGTAGTACCCTATGACGACAAAGCGCTTCTCACAACTGAAATCGTTTTCATAATAACAACGAGTGGCCAGATAGCAATGACAGTCTTTCCAATTGTTATGTTTCTGTCAAAGTTACCAATACCATGCAGCTGTTAAAATATTCATTAAGTTTTGCCATTTCATCATGCATCGTTTTACGTTTGCCGAACGTGCGGGTGTGCAGGTACTTCGTCGCGCTGTTGAGAAGTCTGAGCATGAGTACACCCTTTTGGGTCTTAAGCCACCAACCAGACAGAGATTGGTTCGAAATGAAGAAAACATAGCCGCCGTAGCGGCCAGTATCGAAGAAGACATAGAAAGGTTGATTCGGTGCAGATCAGCTGAAATGGGCATCGCCAGAGTGTCAGTTGGGGGCTGAAAATGTTGCCCGCATATCTGGGTTTTGGCCAAAAAATTACCTTCTCAGACGAGGCCCATTTTGGCTCAGCGGCTATATCAACATGCAAAATTGCCAGACTTTATATATTTCGAAATGATGAACTTCCTCAGACACCGTTACCATCAATGTTCTCAGGTATGGAGCGATGTTAATTAACTTTCTGTGGTTGTAGCTCGATGACATCGATATATTCGAGCTATGGTTCCAACAATGTCATACCAACGACGCAACGCTCGAAGTTGTGAAGGAACAATTTGACGAATGGGCCATCTCACAGCGAGCGTTCATCAATTGGCCGCCGCAATCATGTGATTTGACACTACTCGATTATTTTCTCTGAGACTACGTCAAGTCCTTAGCCTACGCTAACAAGCCAACCACTTTGGATGAGCTCGATGCCAACATTCGACACGCGATTGCCGCAATAACGACGCAACTATTGGACTGAGTCATTAAAAATGGGACCGACCGCTTGAAGCACTGCCATCAAAGTCGAGGCGGCCATTTGAATGATGTGCTTTTCCACACATAATGGCATGAACGTAGCTTCAAAATAAAGCCAGAATCAATTTTATATCTATACTGTTACTATTTTACTTAAATTTTGGTTCCTAATGTACTTATCTGGTTACTTCATATGAAATTTTGAACGCGTTTATCTCGAAAACTTGTTTTCAAACACCAGGTCCCTTTTTTCGGCTAACACCGATATGGCTTAGCGTAGCTGTTAAAAACTGTTAAGCAGTTAAGCAGTCTCAAGTGACGTTTAGAAATTTTCGGGTTACACTATGTAATGGGTGACCTTCACGAGTTTTTTTCTGGGTGGACACGTCAACATAAAACTCATCAAAGGAAGATGGGTACTGTACAGGTTCTGAACAGCTTTCTATGTGTTCTATTATTTCTTTTTGAGAATAGGCACAGCATTGACAAACTTGCCGAGCTCCCCATTAAAGCGTGTCCATTTGGTATTTTGGAGATTTCGCTCAAGGCCGAGACCTCGCATCCTATTCTGAATTTGATGTGACAACGTTGTGATATGTTTTCCACCAGGCAGTCTCCTTAGCATACCTATTGTATAGTTATGTAGTCGAGTTGGTAGTTGTCAATGTGCTAAGTTGTTCGCTTATATTATAATTACTATATTGCAGTATCTCCATGTCCTGTTCTATATGAATAGTCTGTGCTAGAGGCTCCATAGCAAGAGGATTTGCTACTTTTATTTCCAAAAGGTGAGAAAAGAATGCCACTGACACAAAGTTCGAACAATGATTTTCAGAAATAAGGACAAACATCAAGCAGTAGGATCAAACTGGGTAGTGTAAATGATGATTGAAACTGATAGAGAAGATGATCTCCACAACGAGCAGAATTTATAAAACAACGGTAGCTGGGTTGATGAAAATCATTTTTTAATTCATAAACTAGTATAATCGGATGGAAATATAAATTGTTGGAATCGCTTGGCCAACCCTCTGAAGTGCCAAATGCTTGAGGATGAATTGCTATTTAGAGTTGTAAATTAAAGCCAGTTCACATGGAACCAATTTTAAAATGATTTCGTGTCAGATTGAGCAGCTGGTCAGTTGTTAAGTTTTTCTGCAACTTTCAAAACATCATCAATAATATTGAAGTTGGAGTAGAGTTTCCCCCATGCAAATATACTCCGAATATTTTGGTTTTCTATTAATAAAACAAGAGTATTCTTCCTGGTCATGTAAACATTGATTTGAAACGGATATTATTCCGAGATATTAAATAAAAATTGCAATTAATTTTAGCAAAACAGTTCGGTTCAATTCCTGCTAAACGCCGATGTTTTATAAAAGCTTTATAAGTGCTAGCATAGCATAAAACAGCGGAGGTTTCTAATAAACTGCAAACTGGTCTTAACTTTATTTTATCTTTAATCAAAAAAGAATGCGTTTGCACAATTTCTACTCGTCGCACAAATTAGTTTGAAACTCTTCGAAAAGTAAAAGTAAATATTCGAAAATATCTGATTGCAGAGACTTGAGAACTTCTCCCTTTGGTTACCCATATTTGATGGGATTCTCTCCGATTTTGGATTTAATTTACATTTTCGTTCCATTATAGCTACATACAAACGAAATTGTAGGAATGAGCTGATGGAACATTGGTTTAATTAATGCAAATTTGTTCTTTGATTTTAAGTAGTTCTAGGTTTTATGTTTACCAATGTAAGCCCTCTGGAGAGTTACTTAAAATCTAACAAACATGACGATGTCAGTATTCGATTGGTTGTCAGCAAAAGTTTAGAACATGCAGCAAATATGATAGAATTAACGTTACGTCAATGTTTGTTGAGAGATACTTCCAATTATTCGAAGCTCAAATGAGCTTTACTACTTAACATAGTTGGCGTGGAGTTTTGGAAAACAGACAATCCCTCAATATTTCAAATATATACATCTATTCGTTAGCGTAGGGCGGTGGGTATATTCGTACGCAATAGTTTTCAGGCCCTGACAATGCTTCTTATACCATAGAATGTGGGTACACGACATTAACTATCTTATTGCAGTCACCAAAACCAAAGCATGTTGTTATCGGCAAGCATATGTCAGTTAACATATGTTAGATTGTTGATAGTCGAATCCATCATATCCTAGTGATCCCTGGAGTAAAGGTACTTAATTTTAACATTTCCTACATATCAAGAAATGAACTTGTATCTTAAATAATATGAACTTCATCCGTCCTTCTTTCCCCAGTACTATTGACCTCCAAAGTTAGTTAGAACACATAGTTTGCATCTGGGTACCTGCACCATATAGGATACTCAGAAAGCTTGTCGCGAGGTGAGTTAATCTTTTGAAGGAATGAGTCTTTCAGTCCGTTAATGTTGTCTGAATATTTCGTTCAAACTCCGCTCCATTTTCTACCCACTGATATTTTCGGTATGCAGCTTTCAGCAAATTCTGTTCTTAGACTGATGGATCACAGCCTACCCCAAACCACCCAACTTCAACTCACTTAAAGTAGGTGAATCTCTGAAGACCTTTATGGAAAGCCCGTCGACCTTTTTATTGTATACTGCAGAGTCTTATATGCCGAAATCTCAGTCATATATCGGCCGGTTACTGGGCTGGTTAACCTGTATCCAATATCCTCGACCGACATTACAATCTATGTTCGCAGACTAGTATCACTAGGCACAAATAATAGGCCACTATGATCCTATGCCCAAAACCAAAACAGATACATTCTCAGACGATTTGCTGGTATAGATGATCTCATTGGACATCAATTGTGAGATAGGTAGACCCCAAGAGTGCTTGCCAATCTTAGAAGAGAAAATATCTACGAACTCTCAAATAAAAGGTATATTTTATAGAGATGTAATATTTAAAATTAAAATAAAACAAACAGAAGTTGAGCAAACAAGGCAATGTTTTCTTAATCGATAGATATTTTATGGCATGACGAAAGATGATTTCGCGTATATGGCCACTACGGAAATGTCTCAGGAACTTCATGGTGGAGCTCTAATTTTCGATCAATATTCCGATCATTCTATGCCATATCTCATGAATTGTGCGTTCGTTGTTGAATTTTTAAGATTAGAATTGTCAAGTCACCCCATCTTTTAGGCCACGCCGCAGATCCAAATCTGGAGACAATCTTTTCACTTCTTTCAATATCTCCATGGTTTCGCCTGCACTACGCTATTGAAATCATATATTCTGCGGACCATGTTTGGGAAATTTCCACAAGAAGAAAATCACTGATCATGGTCTTGTACCGGAGCCATTGATGGTGACGGCCCTTTGGTAACTGATAGATCACATTTGGATGTTGCTCGCTCAAAATTCGGCAATTTTGCAACTAAGATAGAAGTGACCTTATCACTGAACAATTTGACTGTAAACAAATCGATCGACTTCCAACTGTTCAAGCACCCAATTAGCAAAGACACGACGAAATCTTATAAGCGTGGAAAGCGAAATCCTTACACAAAATGTTCCACAAAGTCGATGGACACAGGCCAAATTCTTGCAGGTTATAATTACACAATAGGATCTCACTCATCACTGGCCTAAACCGCACCAATATGTTTAACTTAGCACACTCGGCGCATACTTATTAGTACTTGGAATTGTAAAGAGTCTGAAATTGTTCAATTGTGTTGCGAGTATGATTGGCGTAGCGCTCTATAAACTTTTCTTAACTGAACACTGATTTTGAAAATAAATTTGCACAATTGTAAAATTCTGCATGATGATTCGCCAAATAATACTGATTAGAAAGATCAAAATAAATTAGATTAACTATCAGTTGTCTGAGTATTGCATTATGGAAAATTAAAAAAAAAAAAAAAATACCATTTATGTATTGTATGATCACGGGACACTCTGTTATTGGAATATGCAAGCAACAATTCAGAATGGAATCCCTATTCAGTTACCACTTTCGAAATATATGTACAATAAATTACATTAAGCTCTACAAAAATCACTACAAACTCAGTTTTAGGAGAAGAGAGTGCATCATCCTACCATGCATTCCCGGAGGTATCACAATGTGCCTTCAACTGGTTCAAGTGCACCTCAAATGAGGACCAATTTAATCTGACTTGACTTTTAATTGTCATGGATAACGTTGATCCTTATTCCTGGGATACGACGGCCGGTATAAAATAATCTTATCGTCATAAACTATGAATGAGATCTTCCTGTCCCTTACGAAAGGGCAAAAAAAAAGTTAATTAGAAAAGAATATGGTATATCAACGATAAGAATGACAACGTACGAATAGCCACAGTCGGTGATGAAAGGAAAGATTATTTCTGCAGATCGTTCGATGAATTTTGTTCTCAAACGGAATGAACTATTGATTTGGCCGACTGTCAAAAATATAATAATTCCGTCCACCTGACGAAAATAGAATATACATTGATATTACCGTGATCAACACACACACGCATAGTAAAGATATCTCCCTTCTAAACCGAAATGCCGAAGATCTGGTTGGAGGCCAAATTTTCAACGTGTCACATAACTTCCGACTACTTGAAATTTAACACAATCAGCGATACCGTCTTGCACCCCTCACTTAGCGGGAATAATAATATTTCTTTAAGTTATTATTATGCCCTAATAGATTGTTTTTCAGAATCCGAGCAGAAAAAGATGCGAAAGCTGTTTCAGATGTTTGAAAAACATCGTCCCATTTATTTGACGGGCTAAAAAGCTGAAACTGAGACTCTCTCGCACAAGAGTTCCTCATAAACATCTGGATGCAACGCCTACCTCCAGAAGCTCGAGCGATTATAACTGCCTTTAAGGACGATGATGCCAAAAACAATCATCCGAGTTCCGGACACTACTTATTTCAAATAGATCATATAATATTGCACCACGAAGACCTGTTGATACAAAAGCGCTTAGTCTGCGATTTGATAACTGGAAATTTTCATCTAACCATAGACGCCATCGAGCTCCATCACACATACACATACACACTGAAAAGCGCGATTGATGGTGCCATTCCCAGTGCAAAAACGAAGCTATTCACTTCAGATAACCCTGCAATTGCACCAACTCCGCCATATCAAAACGCTGAATTGCTTGCTGTCGTCTGCAATCAATCATTTATACACATCTCGGATATACACAGTAAAAATATCTTATAGACATCGTTTCCGACATCTTCGTTTTACCACCCTTTAAACATTCTAAATACTCACTGTTCACTGCAAGTGGATCAAAAATTAAAATTTTTGTAAGCAAAGTTGTAAAGTCAATCTCGGTCAATCAATCACGCAGAAGCTTTGTGTCCACGTCTATTATCACGGATGTAAAGACACCAATAATTGAATCAGACTTCCTTCAATTGTACGGTCTTCTAGTCGATGCTGAGAGAACCGCCTCATGGATGAAACAATGAAACTTTTGGCTATTTGCAAACCAACGATAGGTAAATACAATATTAAAGAATTTGACGTAAAAATCTCATTTGCAGTTTAAGGATTTGACTAGCTCAACTACACGAGAACTCCTATAAGTTCCTTGCAACTCATTGCATTGTCACCTTGGACCCAGCTGTCTTCCCAAAACCACAACGACTATCGCCAGGAAAACTGGCTGCTGCAAAAGCTGAGTTCACTTACCTGATGGAACAAGGTATATGCCCAAAAGCACATGGGCAAGCCCACGATATGGAATGGCGAATGGAAGCCATATGGCGATTATTGTTCCTTGAATGCAATTAGTCACCTGGACAGATACCCCATCCCATACATCAATTGCTTCACAAATATGATGCACAAAAATACAATGTTTTCTACAATTGACCTTCTACGAGATTTTCACCAAATACCTGTCGAGCCAATGGATATATCAAAAATGGCCATCGCAACTACTTTCGGTCTGCATGAATTTAAATACATGACTTTCGGGTTACGAAATGCACAAGAAACGATGCATTCACGATTCATTACGAGGACTGGAATTCGCATTTTCGGATAGATAACTCGTACATCGCCGTAGCATTTTCAAGCGAGAATAAACTCAAGCTGCACTTACAACAGGTTCTTTTGTGACTACGTGAGTACAATCTTAGAAATAACACTGCTAAATATTATTTTGGTGAAACAGAAGTTTGGTTTTTGGGCCATCCAGTTAATTAATATGGTATCAAATCTAGCCCAGAGAAAGTCAACCACATTCTTGAATTCGACAAGCGGCATGTTTTCCTTGCCATGATTAACTTTCACACAGGCCGTTAATAATCAAACCCGTTTCATGTACTTGTAAATGGAAACAAAAAGAATGACACAACACCCATCAATTGGACGCCGCTTTACCTTTTCGACGAAGATGCTTCCGATATCACAATTGGAGCTGTTGTAAACCAAATGTGTAACAACCTTTCTCAACCACTCGGATTTTTTTCACAAAAGCTAATCGCGATGGAACAGAAATACAGCAGTTGTGATAGTGAACTTTTAGCTATTTACGAGTACAAAGCTGTGAAACGTTCCAATATTTTTTGGAAAGAAGGTCGTTTGTTATTTTCACCGAACATAAGCCATTAATACTCGTATATGCATTCTGTCAAAACTCCAGACAATTGGGTTTTCTCAGTCAGTTCTCTACTACCGTATTGCATGCTCCTGGCTTATATCAACACCGAGAATCATTTCGTATGTTCCTGAGCCCACCAGAGAAATAATCATCAGAAAGCTAAATAACCTTTGTCACCCAGGTGTAAGAGCTACTTAAATACCGCTAAGTCATCGATTTGTTTGGCCAAAGATGAAAGTAGGCTTCGCAAAATTTGTTAACAGCTGTATGTAATATCAACAATCAAAGGTCAGCCATCATAATAAAACACGATTTGTTCCATACAGTTGACCATCTCACCATCTCAATGTTTTTCTCATGTAAATATCGGATATCGCTACCAAAAGATGCAAATATCTTTTTACAATCATAGGACGCTACACTCGCTGTCAGAAACAGTGGCGCAGTTGGATTAGACGTTATGGCGTGCCACTCCAAATTACAACTGAGTTAGGCAGAAAATTCCAGACTGCGCCTTTTCCTGGTGCCTACCGCCCCCAGTCCAATGGGATACTCGAAAGATGATATTGTTTTCTTAAAGCTGCCCTTATGTGCCACTAAACTACAGTCTGGTTTAGAGTATTACCGCTTGTTCTACTTGGACTGCGAACTACTTTTAAAAAAGACAACTAGGATGCCTCCTCAGCTGAACTTTTGTATGGCGAAACACTTCGCCTATAGTACCTGTAGGATACCTTACTGAGTCTTCCAATAACATGGCTTCAGAAGATTTTGTTAAGAATGTTAATGTCAACATTAAAACCAGCTAACACCGTATACCATGGAAGACAAAAAGTATTCATGCAGAAGGCTGTGTTACTCCATAAGAACTGACTGTGTTTGTTGTCCCTTTCAATATATAAGCATATAAATAGTCACACTCAAACAGTTGAAATATTTTTTTTAAAAAAGGGTCCGCCATCTAACGTTTTTTTTTCAACTAGTGCTTATTTCGTGAATGGTAACACTTATCCCATGTCTGATTTGACAGATAATTAGTTTTATCCTTCCGCTGAACGAATATGGTTGTGTATATGCTTGAGCAACGCTGGGAAATGTTTCGACATTACTTTGAAAATCATGGTAATGTTGCAGAATGTGTGCGAAAATTGCGTACGGATTTTAGAAGAAGAGAAGCACCGTCAGCTCCGAATGTTCGTTATCTTGTTGAAAAAGTGAAAGAAACTGGCATCCTCATCGATAAACCAAAGCGTGAAAAGCCAAAAACAGTGCGTACACCCGAGAATATTGCTAAAGTGTGCGTGAAGCGCCATCAACATCAATTCACCGTCGTTCTCAACAATTGAACATTTCGGAGACATCATTGAGACGAATTTTGCATAAAGACCTTGGTACGACGCCATACAAATCCAATTGGTTCAGGAGTTGAAGCCAACTGACCATCCAATGCGTTTTCGCTTCGCTAAGTGGGCCTGCGATCGACTTAGAGATGATGCCGATTTTGCCAAAAAAATCATCTTTTCAAATGAAGCTCATTTTGATCTTGGCGGGTATGTAAACAAGCAAAATTGTCGCATTTGGGGCACAGAAAACCCGCACGCATACATTGAAAAGCCGATACACCCAAAACGAGTCATTTTTTTTTGGTCCAGAGGCATAATTGGGCCATTTTTCTTCGAAAATGAGCATGGAGTTGCCGTTACAGTCAATGGCGATCGTTCTCGGGCCATGTTGAACGAATTTTTGTTCACAAAATTTGAAGAGGAGGATATTGGCAATATTTGGTTTCAACAGGACGGCGCTTTAAAGGACAATATTCGTGAAGCCATTGGTGAAATACAGCTGCACACAATCGATAATGTGCTTAAAAATTGGACCGATCGTGTAGACTACTGCATGGCCAGCCGAGGCAGCCATTTGAATGAAATTATTTTCCGTTATTAACCGGAAGGATTGTACTTTCAAATAAAAAAGAAATTTGAGAAAATATTCAGTAGTTTTTTTTTATAGCATTTTCAAAAAAAAAAAATTTGGCGGACCCTTTAGAATCAGATATAACATTAAAAATGTTTCTATCGATAGGTTAAAAGACGTATTTTCCATCGCCGATGTAAATAATGGAGAAGACAAAAGTTTCAACCAAACCAGTGAAAGACAAACCTATGTACGCGATCAAGACCAATTGACCTCTCAACCATACGATCAACCAAAATGCTTGTCAAACAACTCATCGAAGGATCGTGCACATGATGAGGTTCAACATCAAACCCGGTCAGGTTGTCGAGTTTTTATACCGATATCGTCAGAACGGTATTCTAACTACCGGGTGAGTACTGCAGGAACTAAATATACTTACCATCCTGTTATTTCTCACTTACCTAAACTCAATTCTATTAATTTGGTACACAATTATTTCTGGCTCTGACATTCAGGAATAAAGATGTTTTCTGGAAATTAAGTTTTGTAGACGACACGTATTTTCAGTTTTTTTTTGCTTTTTCCTCGAATCTTCGTCCACGAAATACCTACAATATCACAATTCGAGTTCACTTCAATGCACTTGTGCTAGTGTTTGATCTAGCCTTCGAAACATCTATGCTACTTGATGTCAAGGATGACCTGCAGTAGGTCAAGGGATTTTTGCATTATCTCCCCTCGGCTGTTAGAACGCGTTTCCCGAAACCTTGTTCAAGACGGCCGAACAAGAAAAAGTCACCAGATTCTGGCTAATTGAGGCATTTTTTTTGCGGATTTCTCCACTTAAACGTCTTATAACGGCAAAATAATACTCTTTATTGGCATTGTGGCCGTCAGGAAGAAATTCCATGAAAACAGTGAGCACTGCCGTCTTTTTTTTACTGAAAACGAGGTAGTTTCTTTTCTTTTGTCTTGGATCATTTGGAGCATGCATGTCGTACTCACAAACATTTATTTCGTCATTAGCAGTGATACGTTTGATGAATCTTTGGTTTGAATCAGCCTCTAATCCCCCTTTTTTGCAGGAAATTCAAGTCCTTCAGCACCAGGTTTGCAGCAACACATCTCAAGCCTAGTTGGTTGATTAAAATCCAGTCGAGATGTTGGTTAAATCTACTTACGCTCTGATCGTCGATTTGTGGTTCACGACTAGTAAATCTTTTATTTCAAAGACATGTCGCTCAGTGGTTGATGAGGATGATCCACCAGAATGATCGTCGTTGATGACGACCTCACGATCTCTTCTGAAGTGAACATGACAATAGTACTCATAAACCACTGCTTTCTTTAGAGCATCGTCCCAGCATCTGAACATTTTAAGCAGTTATTTTTATTTTTAACACAAAGTTTTTTACAAATCCGTTGCTCAGCTCTTGTGTGTTCATTTGAAGAATATCGATGTGAGCACAACGCTTCACCTTTGAAAAACGTCGTGTTATAGCTAAAATTTAGAAGAGCCTTCCGAGAACTTTTTTAACATGATAAACTTAATTTAGAAGATAAAATACAACAATTATCTCTTCGAAATTAACACCGAGGCTGACTTGGTCAGAAGCGTCTGGATTTAGTCAGATGTGTAGCACATGTTGACCGAAAATTTATCAACGTATTGTGAATAGTGATTGGCTTGATTAGGAAGATTTGCCCCGGATTATGGACGAATGAAATGGAGAAAAGTTTACAGTTGCAAAGAGTGGAAAAATATCGATTATGAAGACTTCATGAATTCATTTTGCTCAGATTTTCTAGTTTTTTTTTTTAAATAAATATAATTCATTATCAACACTAATCGCATAACCGATCTATGCCTTTAGTAGCTCACATAGGGCAGGATTTAATGGAAAAGACACTACCAAATTATTACACCAGTCTATCTGGAAGACTAGCAGATGAAATCAGATAAAATACTCATAAAGAGTGTTCAGAAAGAATGTCTCCGGAACTCAATTTCCACATTTAAAGTTTGAAATAGTTGTTACCGACACTGCTTCATTTCAGCTTTTTCCATTTAAATGCAAATTATGTAATTTATAAGTATAAACTTTATTTCTTTTGATTATTGTACATACTTACATATATACGAAAATACATTTTTTTTTCTTTTAGGAAATCCGATTTTCCCGGAATCTCGATTATTTGAAGAACATTTTTCTCAAGAAAAACGGCGGCTAAATGCTTTCATTTGCCAAAAATATCCTTAAAAAACAAACAAACAAACTTTGTTAAAATTGTCTAGGGTTAACTGTATAAGGTCTATTGCCATCACTCACTTAACCCAAACCCTCATGTATACAATTTTCAAGTAAGCCCCATTAAAAATTATACGGCCTCCATCTAACTCTTTTCACTAGCACTTATCTTACGAGTCGAATAAAAAAAATAAGTTATGCTACCTTCACATCCCTCAACTTATCCTTAACTCTTTTGATGAGATAACAACTAATAGGAATTTTCCAGCGCTAATTTATCTTAGGCTTGCAAGAGCCCCTCGCATTTCTTTATTTTGTTTTCTTTACTTGCCTGTGACCTTTTTCTCCATCACAACACAGACAAAGTGAAAAACATAAACACTAAGAGGATGTAGAAATTAAAAAATATATATATATAATAATAATACGATAATAATAAATGAAAAAAAAAATAAAAAAAAAATGTTTTACTTTTTTCTCCTTGTCCACTCATAATTAATACCGTTAATTTTCAGAAGTAATAAATACAGATCCGCTTAGGAAAAGCCTTAACTCATTATAAGAGGCGAAAGCAATAAGGGCCAGGATGGTTGACAATACACCCACCACAGCAACAACACAAGTCCAATGGTTGGTCCTCTAAGTCAGACTAAAAGGACATTCGTTAGATCTATTTTGTAAGTCCTTTGAGATATCCCATAAGGATTTCCTTCAAGAACAAAAATTTTATTACCCAAGTCAGTTGCTAAACGTTTTTATCTTTTAGCAGCAATTTCTTTTTAAATTTTTCCACTCAGCTAAGAGTATACGTATCTTATTCATTTATGTTTCCTTTTCTTTTTCGTTCGCTATTTTTCTAGTTCCTTTAGCTCTTCTCTTCCCTATATCTCTTCTATGATGTGTATTTCTTCTGTCTTTTCCTATTCTTTATTTATCCGTGTAAAACTTTTCTTTTCTTTTTCTGTCATAGAAAAATAAATGGAAGGGGCGAACGGTTTGTGGGTGTGGCGGTGGGTATGGCTGGGGTTGTGTTTCTTAACTCTCGGGAATTATTTTCATGAAGTTTCTCATTTCTTAAGATACAAGCCTTGGATACATGTAAAATGTATCTACCACCATGTAGGTGGTATGTATATTTTCTTTGAAGGGTAGGAAATTAAAGATTTCGAAATTTATATATATATATATATAAATTTTATTTATAAATTATATTTTATATATATATATAAATTTTATATACCGACAAACAGTCTAGAGTTTACTTTGGACCAATATGGGGTAAGTTTCACAAGTTACTCTTACTCGTATTCTCAGAACGTCCCATCCTAATTATCATAGATATGGCTCCTCAGTGCCGATTTGTGAAATTGTTGTAAATTGATTTTTATCAATAAAATGCACAACAGCTTGTATATAAATAATAATAGAAGTTAAGTTTTGCCAAAAGTGGTAAGTTCTATTTACCAGCAATTCGGAAGAGATGAACAAGATCTAAAGGTTTCTTGTTTGTACAAAGTACTTGACGGTTTTTGTTTCTAAAAAAAACAATGCAAAATAATATTATAAACAACATCTACATTCAGTAGGCTGACAATTCAATTTAATCTTTCAATAACTTTCGAATTATAGACAAAATGTTCCGCTTTCTGTTTAGTTTTCTCCAGTCAAATTGGAGGAATGTATGTTGGATCGACAGATGATGCGGATGTTGGTTGTCATTAATAGACTTTTATTCTAACCATCATGGCTAATCTTTGTGACAAAGTCTTTTACCACACAATAGTGCATTTTTGTCATTCATAGTTATTATGAGATTTGAGGTTCTTTAAAAATTACACGTAAATATTTGTGTGGAATTCGGTCAATTTTGAAACGTTTCAAAAAAAGTGGTTCGGTCTGGGCTCAGGCAATACATCAAAATGCATCGCCAACATCGCCACTGCAAGCCAAAGTGTCCGATATAAGCAAAGTACCTCGTTTAGGTGGATTTTGACCGTTGATCTCCATACACATACACTGCAGGTCAAAAGTTTGAGGCCACCCTCAACGCTCGAAAAAAAAAAATCGAAAATCGAAAATAACCTCTCCAGTAGCATATTAATCATGTGAAATTAATAGGCAATATATACGAAACCAAAACAAGATGAAAAATATTTTTATTTTATTCTAAACATAAAGGAATTTATTAACCAGTTGATGCATATCGAACATACTTTTTGACTCCAATAATATTTTTTCAAATTCTTACCGCCCAAAACTCAACGGAGTGGAATTGTCCCTTTCGGACAGCGCGAAGTATTTGGGTGTGATTCCGGAAAAAAAACTGAATTGGAATCTTAATGTAGCGGAAAAAACCAAAAGGCATATATGTTGTGCTCTTTTTATCTGCAAAAGAAATTATGAAAAATCTGGGGCTTAAAACCTGCTATGGTGTACTGGCTGTATACGGTGGTGGTAAGGCACATACTTACATATGGCGCACTAGTATGGTGGAAAACAAAAAACAATAAAACGATATAAGGAAAATTCGCGGCGGTTCGTTCAAAGAACGGCTTCTATAGCTATTACAGGTGCACTCCGTACCACCCCTACGCATTGGACACCTTTTTGCACCTAACACTGCTTGATTTACAGATCAAAAAACTTGCAGAACACAGTGCGATACGACTCACTAATATGGGTTACTTCAAGTGCAGTTTTGTAGTAGTTTCGGACATGGTACAGTCCTAACGGAGCTACTGCCACGCAATCCAATTCTAATGGATGAAATTCCTTCCTTGGTCGACTTCGACATCCCGTACGATATAATTTACTCGGAGAGGGAGGACTGGGAAAAAAATGCAATGATCAGGTCGAATGAAATCGCAATTTTCAGGGATGGGTGCTTACATGGACTGGTTTGGGTGCCAGGACACTGTGATATTAAAGGAAATGAATAAGCGAATGAACTTGGAAAAAAATTAGGGCTACTCGATAATTTCCAACATCAAACCACCCCTTTGCATAGTGAGGGGTACTATCGAGGAAAAAATCACAAAGACTGCCAACCTCAGGTGGTCACAGGGTATCCCAGGCTGGCAGCTTTTTGATGGCAAAAAATCTAGGCAGTTCATATAATTAAACAGGGATAAGCTTAGGACAATAATATAAATCCTTATAGGACACTGTCACCTGCGGCAACACGCAAAGAGACTCAAATTATCAGATACGGATATTTGCACGTTATGGATAGATCTGCAAGCTGTTGAGGACAGTGTGAAAGCGAGGCAATATTGCGTAATCGAAGAAAATTCTTAGGGAAATACGATAGTTTTTCGAAAACCTAGAGGAAATAGACGGCACGAACTTCAAACCCCTCCTTGGCTTTTGTAGGAAAATTGGGTGCTCCGCCAGGGCGGTTGCTTAGGCTGTTGCCATTTGAAGACAAATTCAACTGGTTCCACAGGGATCGCGATGAGCCCGTTTCGATACCTCGTGTCTGAGTGATGGCATATGCATCATATCCCTGTTTAACCTTACCTAACCTATAAGCTTGCTGAACTTAAATAATAATTTATACTTTTTGTTTGTAAATTATAGTAGGCTTTGCTTTAAAAAAGGACAGCAATTCGACTTTTAACGAGTTTGATGCGCTGTCTGACTCCATTCAAAGAACTATATCCTCTTACTGAAATCGTTATTACGGGCGATTTCAATATACACAATTCTAGGTGGCTTCGACATTCTGGACAGACAACACACGAAGGACGGTGTGTTGAGATCTTCGCTCCGGAAATCAACTTAACGCAGCTTGTAAATGAGCCCATGCGAATACCAGACGTTGATAGTCATACCTCCAACACCCTCCACTTGTTTTAAGTTATCACCATGATAAGTACACCGATGATGTGCTCTCCGCTCAAGGCTCTTCGGACCATTGTGTCATATCAGATAATTTCTCGTACACCGAGCACGCAGTTAGAGAAAAAATTCCTAAAAAACCGTATGGCAAAACGAGAATTTTAACTGGCGTTATGTTTCCTCGATAACGACGTGGCTTCCCCGATAACTGAAGCTGTGAATACGACCAAAGGTTGAGGCAAAAATACTACAATGTCCCAAAGGTAGTAAAATTTGTTAGTCGTTTGTCGAAAACTTTAGAAATTCTGCCTCATCATCCATCCCAACGCTCATTCACAATGACATTCTAACTTTCAGTTCTTTAGACAAGGCCAATCTGCTTGTTGCACACTTTGCGGCCAGTTCAACACTCCCAGATGGTGCTTTGTCTCCGCCTACACTTGAGTGCGTCGAATCTTCAATGGGACGAATCTACTTTTGCACTCGTGTACTAGCACGAGTACTTAAAGATCTCAACATATATAAATCCGCTGGTTCTTCTTCTGAAGAGGTGTTCTTACAATCTGGCAAAATCACTGTTTAAGCTTTTTCATCAATCCTAGTCTTTAGAACTCTTTCCGAGCAGAAGGAAAACAGCATTTGTCCAGCCCATCCCTAAAAAAGGTCAATCATCTTCTCTCTCCTCCTACAGACCCATTGCACTTACGTCCCTTCTTTCCAATCGTCAGCTCATGAAATAACTCGAAACATGAAAACTTCTCAATGACCGGCAATATGGTTTTCGTAGCAACAAGTCCACTGGTGATTTGATGGCATGTCTCACCGAAAAGTGGAACCAAAGCGTACATCAATCTGTCGAAAGCACGATAGTTGAACTTGATATTTTTAAGGCATTTGACAGAGTTTGGTATCAGGCTCTTTTATCGAAAATGTGTGCATTTGGGGTCGACGACTCTCTTCCCCAATGGATTAGAAATTACCTTTCGGAACGTTCAATTCAAGTTGTTTTGGATGGTTTCAAGTCTGATATTCACAAAATAAATGCTGGCGTGTCCCGTGGCTCGGTTTTGTCCCCGACACTCGTTTTAATTTTCATCAGCGATCTCTTGCCTGCTACTTCTAATCCAATATACCATATTCCTTTGTTGACGACAGTACTCTCTGCTTTTCATATTCGTTCCCTGACTCACGTCCCCGCTCTTCGGCTGTAGAACGGGAACGCCAGCGTATGTTAAGCTCATTAAATTCTGATATTAAGAGTATAACTAATTGGGGAACCACTAACAGAGTAGACTTGAATCCTTCCAAAACACAATGCTGTCTGCTGTTGTTAAAGCGAAATTTAAACACCCAGCCATTATCCATGAATAGCACTTGCATCGTCGAAACCGATAAACTTTCAATTATCGGTATGTGTATAAGTGACAGTTTACGACATATTCGATGTCGTCAAAAATGCTGCGAAATATCTAGGTTTCCCCAAGCGATCTAAGAAATACTTCACCCCCTCTGATCCGGCCACAATATATAAGGCAAAAGTGTTCGTTACAAAATCGTGGGTTATGATTTGTAAATAACAGACTATAACTTAATAAGTATTCAATTTGATTGCAGGATATACAGATAAAAGTTTCTAAGTACGAAATCTTATAAGATTGATTTTGTTGTTCTTAAATCGAATTTAAATTTTGAGTTTTGGAATAATGCACATGATCTATCTACTGTCTTTAATCTATTTTCACACAAGTTACAATCTGATATATCCAATTGTAGACAGAAGATATATAATAATAATAACAAATTGAAGTCTCTTAAGCAATGGATGAGTGTTCCTTTACTAAGAAAAATTAGAAAGAAAAAACAAATATGTGTACAAGTTAAAAAAAAATAAAAATTTTAATATAAATTGTGCACAGAGCTAAAAGCAGAAATACCACTTTGTAAAGGTACCTATTTCAAATATATATTAGCCACACATTTTGGTAACCCAAAAAGCAAATGGATGGTTACTAATAAAATCTAAACAAGACTAATACAAATTCCGACATTTTTACAAACAATAATGTCACTCCTGTGCCTGAACCATTAGAAATTGATAATTTATTTAATAATTTTCTATTGGAATTTTAGTCGCTTTAAGGACTATTTTAAGATAATAATCAATATGGTTTAACCTTAAAAAAATTAATTTCCAATCTGAAAGCTGTTTTTTCGAACAGTTTACGGCACTTGGAATACGAAAAATCATATTATCACTAAAAAACATATAAATCTTAAGATTTCCAGCTATGTTTTTGAAATTTCAGATGTCTTGTGCTTGCGTTTAGCGTATAATCTAACAGCAGTAGTTATACCACTCCATTAAAATAGTGATCCTACGGCACTAGAATTCCATCATCGTTAGATATAACAGACTTTCGTAGTCTGAAGATGAAGCGAAAGATATACGGAAAGAGCTTTGTTAAAACTAACTGTTGAATTTAATAATATAATAGTTTCGGTATGGTGCACCATTCTTTGCTGTAAAACAAACTTCAAAATGCGAGTTGCAGAAGTTATATTTATGACTGGTTTCCTTCATATTTAAAGAAATTCGTAACCAAATAATAAAAATCAAAAACTATTTCAGTTCACAGAATTTGATCAACATAAGTGTTCCACAAGGTTCTGTCCCAAGTCCTATCATGTTTCTAATTTAAGTGAATTTGCTATTTGTACACCCTTTTAAAGGCAAAAACAATTAATAATGATTTAGATATATTGCGCAGGTGATTCACTCAGCATAGAACGGTAATCAGCAATAAAACTAAATTTATCTTCAATATCAAAGGTTCAATATTCGACGACCTCCCTTTACATTACCATTCACTGAGTTATTAGAAATTCCGTTTAAGCTGCTAAGATGCTATCACGTTCAACGGTGACGTAAGTTGCAGTGACGCTTGCTTCAAAATTGATCGCGTCGACAATTTTAAGTATTTAAATAATGAGTTCAGTTGGAAATTGCATTCCTTCTACCTAAAGCAAGATCTGAATACAGTCATCAGGCAACTAACGGGTCCGCCGTCTAACGTTTTTTTTTTCACCTGGTGCTTATTTCGTGAATGGTAACACTTAGCTCATGTCTGATTTGACAGATAATCCTTCCGGTTAATAATGGAAAATAATTTCATTCAAATGGCTGCCTCGGCTAGCCATGCAGTAGCCTACACGATCGGTCCAATTTTTAAGCACATTATCGATTGTGTTCAGCTGTATTTCATCAATGGCTTCACGAATATTGTCCTTTAAAGCGTCAATTGTCTCTGGCTTGTCGGCGTAACACTCATCTTTTACGGCACCCCACAAATAATAGTCCAACGGTGTCAAATCGCAGCTCCGAGGTGGCCAAACGACATCAGCTCTGCGGCTGATAATGCGATCTTCAAAAACAGGGCGCAAAACATCGAGTGTAGCTTCGGCTGTGTGGCACGTAGCGCCGTCCTGTTGAAACCAAATGTTGCCAATATCCTCCTCTTCAATTTTTGTGAACAAAAATTCGTTCAACATGGCCCGAGAACGATCGCCATTGACTGCAACGGCCACTCCTTGCTCATTTTCGAAGAAAAATGGCCCAATAATGCCTCTGGACCAAAATCCGCACCAAACAGTGACTCCTTTTGGGTGTATCGGCTTTTCAATGTATGCGTGCGGGTTTTCTGTGCCCCAAATGAGACAATTTTTCTTGTTTACATACCCGCCAAGATCAAAATGAGCTTCATCTGAAAAGATGATTTTTTTGGCAAAATCGGCATCTTCCCTAAGTCGATCGCAGGCAATATTTCCCAGCGTTGTTCAAGCGTAGGCACAACCATATTCGTTCAGCGGAAGGATAAAACTAATTATCTGTTAAATCAGACATGAGCTATGTGTTACCATTCACGAAATAAGCACTAGTTGAAAAAAAAAACGTTAGATGGCGGACCCTTTATAGCATCTTAGCCTCTGCTGTAGTCCACTTATTTTTAACTTTTTAAGTTACTCTAAAATGGTTTATCGAAAAGCTGCAGTCCGGACTCTCTTGTTTTTGGTGATATATATTTCAATAATACATACTTAGAAAATAATAATACATACTTAGAAAACAAAAATATGCAATCAGAATTATGTATAAGGCACATGCGCGTAGCACTTCCTGTTTTATGCTGTTCAAAAGGTTGAAAATTCTTTCATCTTTACTGCTATAAGGTCTTCCACATATTTTTTAATAGTTACGGGTACTATACCGTTAGACTTCATGAAAATTTCAATTTACGAGTCAACATCTGAAATTTTACATATAAATGTGCCAGCAATCAGCAAAACAAATTGTTCATGCTTGTTTAATATGTATACATACTGCCTGTTAACCAGTATGCCTGTAAAATTATTATTTTTAAATAATGTTAAAAAATGGCTTCTCTTTTAATCACTCCAGTTTTACTCCAGTTATATGATTTAATCTTCTTGCTTTAGCTTCACTTCTATCATTTCCATAAATGTTTAATTGTTTCTTTAATAACGATAAATATGATACATTGGTTTCTTGCCTTAGAAAATAGAAAATTTTTTCAAAATTTGGCTTCAATTTAATATTAAATACAAGTATATTAGCTTTAAGTTTCTGATATGAAATAAACTAAAAAAGAAAAAGATTTGAACGTGACTGTGCTTAAAATTGTATACAATGGTAGGAGTTCTTTAAGATTATCTTGTTTTCAAAACGTTTTGTTGCGAAAATATAGTATTTATTGCAAAAAGCTGCCATGGGATGTGGTAATGGAGTAATTTCTAGTTGCTTTCCGTACTTGACCAAATATCCTTTATTTTTTATTCATTTGTTACAGATTGACAAATTCACATATTATAAATGTTCATTAAACTGTTTTAGGACATGTCTAGAAGAGGATACACCTTTTTGATAACGAGGTTTTTGAAGTTTTAACTGCAGAGACCAGAGATAATGAGTGTGGCTAGATATTAGACGACGAAGATCAGCAATTTTCAGAACAACACATTTATGTATGTGTTGGTCTCTTCACTGATGAAATTGAAGGCAGTATTTCACCGGGAGTTATTGAAATAAATTATAAGAGAATAAAGAAGAAAGGACACCATCATTGATACCGATATCTGCACTGTCGCGTCGTTTAACTGTGAGTACTTATGTACTTATGAAATTTGTATTTTGGATAGCTTCACTTGCAGTTCAGATTTAACATCCAAAAATATTTTCAATGCAGTGGTAAATCGGTTAGTGGACAAAATTATTGCACGAAAATCGGAACAATATGGGAAGACTGTTCTCTCTTAATAGCACAAAGGCGAAACCTATTCTAGGAATGAATTACGTGATAGGCTATTATATCTGGCCTTCATTCTGCAGCTATTGGTCTGAGATACTGATATGAGAGTTCCTTTCATTGCAAACGAAGAAATTTGAGGAAACTTATATTTCAGGGACAATAAAAACTAACCACCCAGAACTCAATCTTTACATGATCGATTTCAATATGTGTCCTAAAAACGTCATGATGAGCACACAAATACACGAACATATGATCAAATTCAGAGAACATAATAAAGGGTGTCCAGATAAGAACGATAGGAAAAAATCTAAATAAAACAACAATGGTGTGAGATATAAAATTGATTCTGGCTTTATTTTGAAGCTACGTTCTTGCCATTATGTGTGGAATAGCACATTATTTAAATGGCCACTTCTGCATCGCTGGCAGTGCTTCAAGCGATCGGTCCAATATGTGCGGCGTTATTCCGGTAACATCGTGCCGAAGTCGCCAAATTTCTCTGTGACCACAGAAAGGTAGTTAACATTGCGAGACCATTAACTGTAACGGTGTCTCCTTCCTCATTTCGAAAGAAATAAGGTCCGATGATGCCGCTATGCCATAATCCGCACCAAACAGTCAATCTTTGTAGATACATTGATGCTTGGCCGAACACTTGTGGCTTGAGTTCACTCCAATTTTGCTTGTTGATATAGCCGCTGAACCAAAAATGGACCTCGACCGAGGAGATGATTTTTGACCAAAATCCACCCAATATCTCCAGCGCCCAATTAGCGAACTCACGGCGTTGTATATCTATCCGGCTTCAGTTCTTGAGTCAGCACAATCTTATACGGATGAAATCCCAAATCCAACCGCAAAATAAACCGGATTGACTCTCTGGCCAATTCAGCTGATAGGCGCCGAATCGACATCTCTGGGTTTTCTTCGATACTGGTCGCTACGGCGGCAATGTTTTCTTCATTTCGCACCAATCTCTATCTGGTTGGTAACTTAAGAACCAAAAGAGTGTACTCGCGCTCAAACTTTTCCGCGGTGCAAGGAATTGCCTGAACACTGAATCCATGATGACGACCGACCTAGGCACGTTCGACAAGCGTAAGAGGATGCAGGATGAAATGGCAAACCTTACTGAATATTTTGACTGCTGGATGCCATTGGTAGCTTTGACAGCTGGTGAAACATAGCAATTGGAAAAACTATCATTGCTATCTGGTCACCCTTTATAACAAAGCACTACGTCAAAAATTAGGCGATAGTTGCTGATTCAAAATGTGGTGCAGAGATGACCGGAACAGTATATTTACTACAATTTGGCTTCTTATATAACGGAAGAAAACAAAATGGTACTGAAGTGGATTGGGGGATTCGATAGTGTTGCAATTAACAAACGTATTACGAGGCTTAGGTTGGAAGCTTTATTTCGATAACTTTTCCAACTCTACGAATTAAGGGAAATCAATTGTGAAATGGATGCTTTTATGCTCACAAATTTTTTATCCCCGATACCACTAGTATAATGAAGAAAAGATACAAAATATCCAAAAAAAAACTTAATGTCACTTGTCCTAATATCATTTTGAAATACGACAGGTACATGGGGCCGTCGATCTGTCAAATCAGAAAAACTTATGTTATGAGATGGACGGCAAAGTTAAAATAAAATACTACCTGCGATAATTTTTTGATTTTCTTCATATTGCGAATATATAGTCAACTGTAAATTGCACGAGATAAAAGGAATCGAAGGAATTTTGCTTTGAATATTGGAATCTCACCAAATAGTAGCCCGTTATATTATTAGCGATTTCTCGTCCCTTGCCGTCTACAATAATGACGAATAAGCGTGTAAGTATAGCAGTAGGCGGGAAATAACTTACCATATTCTTGTAAAGACGAATGTAATAAAAAGGTGTGTGCAATGTGCCAAATCTCGTCTCTTTATCTATTGTTCACCGTATGGTTTACATCAAAAAGGCATTTTTTCGTTAAGTACCATTAGATTTCCGTACCTCATATTTTCTAGATATAAACTAGTAGCATTACTTTATTTTATTAAAAATTTTGAACACAATTTAAGTCCTTTGCTTGATTTTGCTGCAAACTACACTTACGTACAACCTTCATTACATACTGAGACAAATTTGTCCCGTATTGGAAAATATATAACAAAAAAAAAGCTTATTATTTAACAAATAAAATTTTTAATAATAAATAGTTTTAACTATAATATATCTTTCTTTCATTTGCCATATCGTTGTGTGCGTCAAAGTGTTAAAAAAAAAAAAAAAATTAGTTTATCCGATTTTTGGTCAAAAAAGCCACTTTTACATTCCGTTACCTTTTTTTTACACTTCTTGGCATTCTAGCTATTAGTTATTGAATTTTTGTCTATAGTGTGTATTGTATATTGTTCCAACAATCCAACGGCATATTCCAAAACGCAGATTCTGATGATGGGCATTGATTACGGACGCTTCTATCCAACTCCTTCCACAATAGCTCTATAGGGTTTAAATCTGATGATTGTAGCAGCCATATCATGATTTGCTAGATTTCTTCATCTTTCCAGGTAGTATTGACAAAGTCCTGACGTATGTTTAGTGTTGTTGTCATGCTGAAATATGAATCCTTCGCCAAAAATCACAGCGCTTTCTTCCAATATTGTTTCGTATCCCTCCTTATTCATTTTTCCAATCACTTGAACGGGATATTGCACTCCATTTGAAGAGGAACAACCCCAGACCATAACAGAACCACTTCCATGCTGACGGTGGGAAACACATAGTCTGGCAGCATCTTTCGTTCAGCGCTGCATCGAAAGAAAACTCTCCCTATTGTGTCAAATATCGCTCCATAAAACTGTTGTACTCGTATGTTGAAATCTTTTTCCGCCCAAACTTCCGTCTAATTTGGCCCATTCTATCCTTTTCTGCTTGTTTTGTGTTCGCAGCAGTGGCTTTCGAGCCGTTAGCAAGGACAGCGGTTTATTCTATGTTTAGGTTATTTCGCCCCGTATTTCTGGTGCTGTTTTTCATCTACTTCGTTTGGAACTAATAATTAATCCTCGTGTTTAGTTGCAGCTCTAAGCCGTACTGACCGTGATTTATCCTCAAGATTCCCGGTTTTAGCGTGTTGTTGAACGTTGATTTCTTCAACTGAAGCTTATTTCTCGATTGTGCTTCTCGCGACATTTCCAATTTTTAACGAGTTATTTACTCAAGACGTGAAGAGTCTCAAGTAACTTCAAACTGTGTAATACCCCTGCAATCCCCTTTAATATAAGGAGTTATAAACAAGTGCTGAATCAAAAACCGAAAATCATAAAATTTAATAATTATGAAAAACTTAAACACATCGATAGTGACCACTAAGGATTCGCCGCCACAATCCAAATTCCCAATGACCAAACGCAGCTGGAGCAGTATGATCAAGTGTACTCATATGATTGTCGTGGAGTACAACGGTCACCCTTCTCCAGAATTTTAAAGTTAAATTCATGTCGGAGTGGTATAGATCCTCTGACTAACAGAGACTTGAAAAACGAAGAGATTGGCTTACTGTTGATGGAAAACGTCATCAAGTGAACCGTTGTCAAAGTCAACGTCAACGGAGAAGGAAGTCATTACAGTGATTGTGTATTAGGCCTGAAACACTACATTTAAAGAAAATATAAAAATTTCTTCGAATAAGGACCCTATAAAGGAGTAGGCATTATGTACACTCTTAAAATATCTGCATACAGGTCAGGTGAAAATAAAACAGCAATAGGAACATCGATGCACGTTGGTTTTAAGTGTTTATAAATTATAATGACTAAGAAACAAAGAGTTGAACGGGGTAATCCATAAGTGAGTCGCACAGCTAAGGAAACAATCACGGTATTTCAGAGTGCGTCTGAAGGTAGACTTGAAGGTAAACTGATGAACACTCATAGCTAGACAGCAATTACAGTTTAAGATTTGAGGAACTGGGATGCTTCGAAATTTCATTGATGGTAGAAATAATTATAGAACAATGTTAGGTAAGAGATGTTATCACTTGATTGGACAATACTGACGTCATCTATGAGTTTTATTGTTCAATTTTAAATATTATCTAGCGGGTGCTTAGAAATTTAAGTAACATCTTCCTAGATGTGAGCCTTGTGTGAGTATTCCAGTTTTGGGTAGATAAATAAATATGTTATATGTTGAGACCATGCAAGACAAAGAAACCAAAACATTGCGCTACATTTTTTAATTTTGTCATTCCAAAATAGGCTTCCATAGAAACAGCATGCATATCCAGAATAGAAATGTTTTCAGTTTCGAGAATGAAATTATCATGCATAACTGGAGGATATTTATTAGAAGCTTTGTGTATGTGGTAAAATAAAGAGTCACGAATTTCAACTTTTTTATTTCAATTAAACTTTTAATTTAATATTTTAAACTTAACATTCGGAAATAAAATTTCGGGGATCGAAAGAAGTGTGCGTTCACATTGACAACCGGTTTCACTCTAGGAAATGACATTTAAATATTGTTTTGTCGCACTTTTGATGTGATGCCAGATTCACAATAAATATATGTATATAACATTCATTCCTTCCCCGAAAGAAAGAGAAAAAATACAAATCGCACCTTAGGTGCTTTTTCAACTCTATTTGACCTACGCAATTCGGGGAGACTAGCCTCTGAGATGTTGAAAGTTGCTAAGTTAGTATTTTTTTCATTTTCATGATTAACATTTTCATCTTCATATTTAGAGGTTGTTTCTGTGGAACTGTCATTACTAGGGCAAAACCATTTTGTTTTCGTCGGAAAAACTTTCTTTATTAAGGTCTCCCTTCCTCCGAGTGAACGGGCTAATCTCGCGAATTTGGTCAAAATGCCTCTTCCATTCTCTTCCGTCATCAAGCTGTATAAGATAATGAAGATCTCCCAGTATTTGACTGATCCTACCAAATTTCAATTTTTCATTTAAATAATCTCTAACTAAAACTCTAATACCGATAGCATAACATTTACATTTCATATGATTGTGTAAGTTTCTTGTTGATTCATTACACGTCGGTTTCAATAAATCTAACTCAGTTCGAATATTTCGGCCGAGCATAAGCATAGCAGGACTTTCATTGGTGCTTCTTTCGGTACTGTAGAACAAATTTGCATAAATCTTCTTCGTTTGAATTGCTCTCGCACCGCATCGACTTTAAAGACATTTTCAAAGTTTGAACACAACGTTCTGCCATACCGTTTGTAGCCGGGTGATACGGTGCAGTAAACTTGTGTTCAACTTCATGTTGCAAAAGAAATTTTTTAAATTTGTATGATGTAAATTGTCTTCCATTGTTTGAAACGAATATACTAGTATATGGAAATCCAAAAGTGCAAAAAAATTTCCTACACACTGCTATTGTATTTTCTGTTGTTATGTTTTTAAGAATATAAATTTCAGGCCAACGACTGTAAGTATCTACCAAAATAAAACAGTAAACTCCTCTGAAAGGACCGGCAAAATCAGCATGAACTCTCTCAAATGGTCTACTTGCTTTTTCCCATGGATGAAGCGGAGCTTTTGGTATATTTTTCTGCAATTTATTACATGCGAAACAAGACTTCACATACTCGTACATCTCGATATCTTCATTTTTTTGAAATTGTTTTTCCAAATTGTAAAGCTTTCAGTAGCTTTAAAAGAGTATCATCCTTTGATGTCCCTTCTTCAATTTTTTTGATGGAAACTGAAATCATTTGCATTTGTAATAATTCGACATAATCGGGTTCATCAAATAAGAATTTATCACTTCATTTTAGGGGTAAGCGGGATAATGAAAACGGCGTTGGCATGTTTAGAGGACTTTTTATATTTACACTGTAATTAAAGCTTTGAAGAAAAAGAGCATAATGTTGCATGCAAGTGGCAGATAATACTGGTAAACTCTTATTAGGGGAAAATATCTGAATTAAAGGTGCATGATCTGTAAACAGGGTAAAGGTATTGGTAAAATTTCTTGATCCCAAAAATTATGGCGAAAGCTTCTTTGTCTATTTGGGAATAGCGTTTTTGAGTATTGTTTAAAATTGTTGATGCAAATTGAATAGGCCTCTCTGTCCCATCAGTGTACAAATGGCTAAGGGCGGCTCCTAATCCGTAGGGCGATGCATCTGTAGCAAGAACTACAGGCAGTTTTGGGTTATAGTGTACTAGTACCGTTTGAGATTGCGTTTCTCTTTTGACTGTATTGAAAGCCACCTCGCAATCGGTGGTCCACAAAAATTTCTAATTTTTCTGTAAAAGTTCAAAGTCACGGTTGAACTTAAATTTCTTAGAAAACGCCCGTAATAGTTAACTAGACCGATAAAAGCACGGATTTGTGTTTTGTCCTTCGGCCGTGGTGCATTTTGAATTGCAACTATTTTAGATTTAATTTTATGGATACCCTCTTTGTCTATCAAAAGTCACAGTATTCAATTTGATCCTTCATAAAAGTACTTTTTCTAAATTAATTTTGAGATTAAATTTTTGTAAACGCCTTAAAAGTTCTTCTAAATTTGAAAGGTGGTTTTCGTCACTAGATCCCGTAATTTTAATACCATCTAAAAATACTGTCACCACAGGAGTATCTTGGAGAACCTGCTCCATGCATCGTTGCCAAATAGCTGGTGCACTAGCCAGCCCGAACATTAATCTATTGCATCTAAAAAGGGTTAAAATTTGACGGATTTTGGGTTTAACTTCGAGATGTAGATAAGCTTTACTAAGATCGATTTTAGTAAACTTAGTACCCCTTGCTATTTTAGAAAACAGTTCATCAATTGTGGGCAATGGGTGTTCATCAATCTCAAAATTTGGTTTTACAGTGCATTTAAAATCACCACAAATACGGATGCTGCCATTAGCTTTGACTACTGGAACAAGAGGTGTAGCCCACTCTGAACTGTCAACTTTTTCTAAAATGCCTTGCTCTACTAAATTCTGTATTTCCTCCTCAACCCTTTTTTGAAGTGCAAATGAAACATGACGCGCTTTAAGGAAAATTGGCCTTATATTTAATTTTAAGTGTATGGAAGCTTGCATTCCCGAGATTTCGCACACCCGGAGTAAAGATATCCTTATACTTATGCACTAATCGGGGGTGATCTGTTCTTCCTCTGATTCTGGAACCGTATTGTTGCTACCACGTGTCTTGAGTGTAATTGAGTTGCAATCTTCTCTGATAATTCCAGACTAAAGGCCGTATCCACTGCTTTCTCCAGAGTAAAATCTCTCTCGTTACCAAAAGTCGACTTTGAACACGTAGGGAACTTAATTCATAAACAAATTGGTTGCGTATTGCTGTTTTGAGGAAACTACCAAAGTTTCAATTTAAAGCACATTTCTGGAGCGCATGAAGAAAATCTTAGACGGATTCTCCATCCTGTTGTTTTCGGTGCTGGAATCAAAGCCTCAGCTATTTTCAATAGCACATAGAACTCTTGCATCATTTTTACAACTTCGCTGTAGGATTAATATCGGGAAATTCCAGAGCAAGTTTGTCGCATAAAATGTCGTATGACTCCTGGCTCATGTAGTGCAAAACATAGGGTAGTTCTTGGTCAGCACCCACTTTGAATAAAGAAACTGCCACCTCCAACGTGACCATCTGGCATTTGTGGCACAAAATGTTTCCAAGGTAAATGTTGGATGCATCATGATGTGTCCGGTAGAGGGATTATCACCATCAGTAGTAGGCATCTTAAAGTAAAATTTTGTAATGCATTAATATAAATCGTACGCAAAAATCAGTCAGCAGCAATCGACGATCCACAATCAGCGTAATCCGCAATAAACATAATCCACAATCAGCATAACCATCCGAATCCCATCCTCGTCGCCAATACTTTGTTGTGTATGTGGTAAAATAAAGAGTCACGGATTTCAACTTGTTTATTTCAATTAAACTTTTAATTTAATATTTTAAACTTAACCTTCCGAAATAAAATTTCGGGGATCGAAAGAATTGTTTCCACAAAATAGCCTGATGCCAAGCTCTGTCAAATGCTTTTCAAATATCAAGTGTCACTATCTTGCTTTCGCCACATTCATTTCGTTACCCCGACTTGGAAGTAGACGCAAGTTTCCTAAGGACAAATGACATCAGCGTTTTCATGACCTTCGAATGAAGGAACTCAAATTCAATGGGTCTTCTCGAAGAAATTCCACAAGAGTAGAATTGATGGAGACGCCTATGCACAGGTTTGTCAATATGAAAGAACACCTCTTCAGAACAAGATATGCTGCTGGGACCACCTGGTTTGTATATATTGAATTCTTTATGCACTCGAATATGAAAGCAAATTGGTCAATTCTAATTCTACTACATTGCAAGACACAACCTGTAACTGCTAAGCTGAGAAATTATCTGCAGAAACGTGCTCCCTTTAGCGCGCACTGATTAAAAAAAATATCGACGATGTACTTATCAGTGAAAGAAGATAAAAACAAGTTCAAAATGTTAGCAACATGACTATCAACATCAGTTATTCGTGTGATTATTTTCAAGTTGGATTAAGTTGTTTTCCGCAGAGGAGGCCTTTCATTATAATGGTGTTGTCTAACCAGAATGTCGAAGCCACCTAGAATATTTGTAATAGTCCGCTACAGCTATTTCAATCGTTAAAAGTCGGAATGTCGTCTAGTTTGGGATTTCTCTAAGTAAGGAAGTAGACCACGATATGGATAGAATAATGACAAAAGTTCGTTTGAGATCTGAGTGATCCAAGAGCTTTGGGCAGACATCTACCTGTGTTTAACTAAGTTCCACAATTGCTGGTTTGTATTCATCTGACGCACTCAGAGAAATGATTACTTTTTCGGTGTAATAGAAACAATAATATAACATAAGTGACCTGGTAAGTACCACTACGGAAACTTCGGAAACATTCATACATATGGAACCTCCCCGATATATACAACAAAGTAAATAAACTTGAATATAAGTACATTATATGTTAACAATAGAGTTAGCAATCATCTTCACATCTCGAACAAGGTCTTGTACATCTGTATTAACGCATAAACGCTTACAATAATTTTTAAATAATCTGGCTGTTCGCTATTAGTATGGTTTAGGACTGGGTAAACCCACATTTAATCATATATTTACACTATGATATATTCTAGAGAAAACCCATGACATCGGGATCAAGTCTCACTGCGATTCATACAGATCCATGACAAATTTTGATCTCTCTGCCAAACTCGTCAGTTTGTGCAGTATGACAATGGGGAACGCTAGCTGGTCCATAAAATTTGGATGTGATCTCACCAAGATATTTGATGTCGTAATTAGGAAGATTGTAAATACAGTGCTTCCGCAAGTATTAAAATAAAAGCAGCGAAAAATTGGAAGGAACGTTACTACAGACAGGTAGAATGTTGGGGCAGTTAGGGATTTTGTCTACTGTGGCTTGTTTATTAATTATGACAATGATGTCTTTTTAGAAATAGTTGTCAGTTGCTGTTTTATTGGCATATGAAGGCATTTGAATTATAGGTGCTTATCGTCCCTTATCATTGGACTTTAGCGAGATGAACAAGTGTATTTTCGTTCGTTCTTAATACACGATTCTTTTAGTGGCTGTTGTGAAGCAATATAAAGCGAACTCTGAGATCTATACAGGGACATCAGTCATCTTGGAGAACTAGAACATATAGAGTGAATGGTTGTTAACGGTTCGGATCCAAAAATCGTTGATTCTTAATCGGAGTAACACTACAGTTGACAGAATTAGTTTAACAATCTTGGACTGCGCAAATGTACGCCGGACACTAGCGCCGTCTAAGTAAGCCATTACATCCGATTTATTGACCTGACAACTTTGAAACATGTGACACATCACCTTTAAAATTAAAAATCGAGGTTTTGAATACTCCATCGTCAGCAAAAGATTTTTGGGGATGATCCTTTCTGATCATTATTTAATGTTGAGCAGGTAAGCTACTGAACACATTATGTTTCGAAAGTACAGAAAAAAAATCCAAGTTAATGCTAGTATGAACTGTTTTACTGAATCTCAAAAATGTAGGAGAAACGATAAAATGGTCTAGTTACTGTTAGTCGCGACAGCAGAATGGTGACTCTAAAAGCCTTTGCAAGTACATGCCTGCCAGTTAAATGTTGCTTTAGAAATTGAAATTAAAATACCACAAACATTTTAAATATAAAGATTCTGTACATGGATACATATTTACAAGACAAACATTTTGCTCAAAAATATAAAAATAATGAACTTACCTCCAGCCGGTGCAACGCAGTAAAATAGATGGGCTATCATAAGAGCCCTAAATGGGGCAGTGATTCTCATGACGGCTGTTGCAATAGCGTTTCTGCTTGGAATAGTAGAACGCTATGAAATGAACGCAATCTTAGGATTCTTCGTTGCCATTCGAATAGGACGACGACGTTGATATAGTTAATGTAACTAGCACGATGCAACGCATTGATCAATTGATTTTATTTTTTTATTTAATTTTATTATTATTATTTTTTTTATTTATTTACTATTCTAATTTATTTTTAACTATAGCTGTATTTTTATTTCTGTTCTCTCTTAGGATGGCAATTTAATTTATTTAATTTTCGGGTTTTGTTATAATACTAAAATAATAGCTGCATCTACACTATGACGCGAATAAAGTCAAAATTTTCATTCCGGGGAAAATATGAAATTATATTTATTTTAAAAATTGGTTTTTGTTGTTCTTAGGTTGGGTTTCTTTTTTTTGTGTATATAATTACGATAGACAGTGTTTCTTAGTATTTGTTATTTTTACTAATTGATAGCTTTATTGTTCTGGTGATCTAATTATTTTCATTAATCGGAAGTAATTGCATGTGTCTATTATAATTTGGGTATTATTACTCTTTTTAAAAATAAACCTACTCGGAATCCGTTGTGGTGGATGCACGGATGTTCAGTTTACATTCAGTTTCGAATGCATTTTTTTATATATTTTATCATCTCATTGTCGTTAATGATCTGAAATTAAAATAAAATATAAATTGATTAATATTGTCTTATCGTATTATTATGCTACTCGTACAATGTATTTTTGATATTTTTTAAGTGGTTTTGGAAGTCAATTAAAAAATCATTAAATAAATATTATACGAGAAGAATATAATATATTTATACTATAATCAACTTTATATAGAATTTGGTGGCGAGTAAAGAGGACATATGTTAGCTACCAACATTGAAAATACCCTAAACGTACAATAAAAGGCCTGATCACTTTTTCTTCTTAGTATTATTATCATTCATCATTGTTAAAAACTCAAGCCATTGCCGTACAAATAGTGGAACAACTGACCCTGTAAACAACCCCTGCATCATAGGTACTTCATAGAAAGGGTAGCATTTTGTAGTCCAGATTACTTGCAAATAAAAAAAACATTCTTTGACATGGTGTCACATTTGACCCAACTCTACGAATATGAATCAAGTGCGATCATTTTAAACCATTTTGCACCAGAATTACGAGTATTATGGCCATAACTATAAGATATGAAAAGGCAGATCAGATATGAGAAAGTGAAAATAACCCATCCTCGGCTTTCTAATAACTACTTCGAAGACATTAAAATTGCTAAAAATTGATAAAAATTATTCAACTGTGAAGAGGACCTGCTCCCGAAATTAGTAGTTTAACTGCTCTGATTATAGTCGACGACAACTTTGTCCACACGAACAAGAAGAGGTCTGGATAGCGACATCTTTACTAAAGACAAAAAAATTTATAGGAGCAGACGGGCTACCTATCCACTCACACGTAAAATATGTGGAAATGTGCATAGTGAATGAAATCTGAGCATCACTGCCTAATCCTCAAGAAGGGGTGGCTTCTAAACTTCGCTTGTGATAATGGAATGTGAAGACTTGTAAGACTATACCAATAATCTCATAGTTCCTAGTCATCGTAGTTTCAGGCCTCTTAAGGGTACCATCACCTTAAGGCAGATCTAGGAAAAAACTCAGGAACTACAAATAAATACACCTGCTACGAACTATAATATAGAGTCATGTCAAGCCTTGTTAATCTGTGCTCCATAAATGTTGGTAATTACAACATCGAGGAAGATGATGTCAAAAACGAATTTCGACGAGGTGACAAGGCACAAGATTTCAAACGCCTGTACAACAACAAGCTGTCACTGGAGCGTTTGAGGCCATTGAAGCAGTGGCAAAAGAGGGTAAGTTCAAGTATACAGACAAATAGAAAGAAAGAGCACCTAACACCAACCGCACTGAGAAATAAACATCGTCTATAAGCATCGAAAAAAGCTAGCCCCGTATTGGTACAGTCCTATTAACGAAAATGCGTTTGGTTGCTGTGGGAGAAAAGTTATTTATAATGAATTTTGGTTGCGTTTGCATATGTGGAACTTGGAGACACAAGATACAACAACGAATTGTTTGTTCAAGTCAATGTCAGACTTGATTGAACAAAGGAAGACCACCACTGCGGCCCATAATGCCTTCGATCTCGCCTCAGGTAGTGCGCTTAAACGAAGAGAACTGTTCGTTGAGACCCACCTAGATCAGGTTGAGGAAGTCTCAAAGCGTGAAAATGATTACTGCCTTTGGCCAACGGATTCTGGGTTATTAACTTGCGATTGTGAGCTAACAAAGTTTTCGAAAGACAATCGAATTTATGGTGTGATTGAGAAGGAAATATATGAGTGCAACAAGCAGGAAGCAATAATGAACTTAGGTATAGGCAAGAGGCAATATTTTGAGATATATCAATTTATAAAAGAACAAAAAGTGTAATCACTTATTTAGCTAGTCGAAGAACACCAAATGCAGGTAAACACAACTGATAGTAATGCCTGGGCAGAAACCGTCGAGTTCTGAGTAGTTCTGAACTGTTTCAAAGAAGACAGTATTTCGGTTGAGTACCGCATTAAAATCTTTCTCTCGTAAGTAAACGTCCAGATACATCTTTTACAGACTTTTAATCAAAATACATAACATGTTGGGTGATTGAGTCTCTTCCAAATATTTTCTTTGTTAAGAAGAAATCTTAATCGTAAGACTTCGCAAAATACGCCACAGGCACGTGTTAAATACCATCAGCTCTTAACAACGGCGGAGAGTCAATTGAATACGTGCAGCCACAATATCCTAATCACTCTTTCTTTCTCTTCCTAGCTTTCCTTCGCCAAATTTATGTGCAAATATTTTAAGGTTACCTTAACCCCTTGAGTGCGCGCAAATTAAAAAAAAAAGAAATTGCTTAACTGGTGCGGCAATAAGTCGATTCGATTTTGTTCACTACACGCTCATTTGTTTTCTTATTGGGACGATTACAACGGCCGAAAATTCGAGACAAGAAACGTAAAGACCGCGAATTTTGATAAAGATTTCGGATGATTTATAACCGTTGTTTTAGCGTATACCTTTTCACAATTAAATGATATCTGCCAAAAGACATGCCGTCTGCGAGAGTTCAAAGAATTCTTTTGGAAAAAATAAGGTGCGTCTAATGAAAAACTATTTCTTTTCTAGTTTTCTCATTGTTGGACCTCTTTTAAGGCCTGCGGCTTATTAGTCGATAACAAAATCACCTTCTTACCCCGAAAACGAAGCCTCTAGCTTCGTTCCTTTCAGATTATATAACACTTAAAGCCACACTCTATCGGTTTCACTATCTCCGTCTTGTGAGTTGTGCCTGTATCCATTACTGCCCTTATCGTTTTGTCGTTCCAACACTAATTTTATATACTTACATGTACGAGTACATATTTATTAAGCCAACTTTGGGAAAAGCAGTACAAAACTATTGAAATACGAAATACATTTCTTCGAAATTATTGCAAATATACAAGTGCCTTATGTGCTTACTTTCTCCGCTTGGTTTCAATTATCGAGGGGCCATTCAGGCAAATTTAATACCCAGAGCAGGCACTGATTGTTTCCATTGATGTTTCTCTAGTTTCTTCTCACAACACTCTTTCTGAAAAATTGGTGCTGACTCAAATATAGGTAGTAATTAATCTGCGTTTTCTAGTAAGCATTTATTTAAGATTTTAATTATTAAATCACATATTTAATATGGTGAAACCAAATGTTTTTCATGATTTAAGTGTTTCCTTCTCAACCAAATCTCTGCACCACAGATATCTTCACATTCACATAAAACTACCATAGCATGTTCCTTTAAGCTTAAATGGATGGACAGCATTTACTGTCGCAAGATTGAGTAGTGTTTCTGTACACAAATGTGTACTCATCATTGCAGCTTGCAATGCGTAGTTTTTCCATGTAAAACACCATATTAATCATTCCCGGAGATCTATAACCTAGACAGTCTATGTACGAGTATATCTCTATTTCAACTGTTGTTACAGCTGCATCCTAAATAAATTCGCCCAATAAGTGCAAAAAGAAAAATACCTATCCACTTAATTGCCATATGATAGTATACAGAGCAGATCGCCTGCTAAGAGATTTAAGTGATAAATGTAGACTATTTCAAATACATACCTTGCTATTGACCGCACTAAACTACCATCATTGAAAAAACAAAAAACTGCTTTCAATAAAGATTGGTAGGCAAACGGATAAAGTCCGGCACTTTGAATAAAAGTCAATTTGAAATAGGTTTGCAATATCATCAATATTAATAGCAGCCAACTCTCATTTAGATTAGCTCGCAGAGTTTAGCCTTTATTTTTATATCCTTTTCAATACTGAATGCGGAACAAATAAAATTAATATTTTCTATCTTTGATTTTGGATTATGTTCCCTATTTTTTTCATTCTGTTTGCTAAGTTTTATAAAACATTTTTGAAATAATATTTTAAAAAAGGCAATATTTTTAATCTATAGACAGGTTCTGAATTTTGACCTTCTCATTTAGAAACTTAAAGCTCATTGTTATGCGTAATTAAGCACGGCTGCTAAAATAAGCAAAACATGGACTGATTAAGAACAAACGACTTAGTAAAAGAACGAAATGAAATAAAAAAAAAAACGACTTTCTCAAATGAACAAAAATTACAAAAACAATAATGTTGAAAAGTAAAGTTAAGATGGAAACACTCATAACAATATCCAGGACACTAAAAATATAAAACGATAAAACATTGAGAAAGCACTACACCTGAAATCAAAAAGATTTCTTGATTAGTCCAGGTGATCATATATTTTTCCCAAAAATCCGAACCTTTCCAGTTCATCAGCGATATAGTTCCTTGGGTAGCCAATGATGCTTATACTCGTACACGCAGCTCATTACGTGTGTTCTGATATATTAATTTTGATCCGTATTCCAAGTGCAAGGTTGTCGGCTATGCCATAAGTAAGAATTGGAAGACAGTGCAGACCTAGATAGCCCTAGATAGATACCTGTCACTTTTTTACAAACTTTGAGGATGCCATTTAACTTGTGTCTGATAATGCAGGGTCTAAAAGAAGAAGGGGAGCGAGTTGATGTTTCGCAAAATATGTTGTATCATCATATACGAGTATATCGTCACCCTTCCCGTTATGTTCATGAAATCTGATTCAAACATATTAACAAGCGATTGTGTAAAAACCTGCATTAGGTCTAAATAACAGCTTTACAATTTACAATTCATTAATTTTAAAGCATCTCTGCGCATATTTAAATTTAATCATATTAGCATTAATCAAATTTAGCATATTACAATATTTAGTGTACAGATATTATCTTAAACTAATTAATAATAAGTATTATAGAAGATGGATAGAAAGGATAGAGAGAAAGTGAGAAGAAGAAATGGAATTATTGTTAAAGAATGCATACTTTAATAGGACAATGGATATCTAGTTCCGTCTTGTTTAGTATTTAAATAGGATGATTGTTCCAAAGGCGCACAATATGACGAAAAACTTGACGACTGATTTTCCAAAATTTGTATCTAGGAGGTATTAAATTAAGGGTTCAATGAGAGTGGAGGAACTTGATTTTTGTGAACAGTTAACACAAGATACACTTTTAAGAGTGTATCCAGTAAAATATTGTATTTGCTTAGTAAAAGCGGATATGTGACCATACCATTTCCTATTAAAGATGTATCTAACATTCTTAAATTCTTTACACCTAGACTTGCAAAGATTTCACATCCATACAATATGATGGGCAAAATGAAAGACTTAATGAGTTTGGTTTTGAATGTAACAGGCAGGTCCCACTTTGATGGGCTCAATCCCCTAAGAACGCCATACATTTTTGGGCCAATAAGATTATTATTAATAAAAACAAGCAAATTCACAATTTTTCGATTGTTACTGCCAACCAGCAGCGTTTTAGTCTTTGATGAATTAAGACTACGACAGTTTTCTTGAGGCCAAACCAATATGAAATCGAGATCTGTGTTTAGATTTTCGATGCTAGAAGACACTGTAGATCCGCATGGGTATGATAACTGCAGTATATTGTACTTTAATGCATACGAGTAGATGCTATTTATGAACATCATGAAAAAAAGAAAGCCAAGGGCAGATCCTTGGGTCACCCCCGATGTTACCGGCACACTGGACGATTTATGATCACAATGAAAGACAGCTTGGTTGCGATTATTAAGATATGATGCCGTTTACTATCAAAAGAGAATTGATATTTTAGTTTGTATAAAAGAAGGAATCAAATGACTTTGAAAAGTCCAGGAATACCACAAGTGACATCATATCTCTATCAATTGGAGATTTGCTTTGCTCTAAGTCCAGATTGATGTTGGGTCAGTCAAGTATTTAGTCCAAGAGAGGTGTACTGATAATTTCCTCAAACACCTTACAGAGGAAAGGAAGGATAACAATTGGCCTATACTCAGAATTACTTAGCGATCGTGACTTTGGAACAAAAATAATATTTATTTGTTTCCAAACAAGTTTTTGGAAGTTTAGAAAGAACTGGCAAGAAGATTTTAATGGATTTAGGTTGAATATCATCCAAATCTCTACAGCATTCGATTTAATAGCTTCACTTATAGTTGTCTCACCAACATATTGAAAGGAAAAAGCACACAGTGGTCATTATTCTGTAAGGAAGTGGTGCACTGTTGGTAAACTTTTTATTAAGTTCATTAGGATGAACATTGCTACAGATAGATTCACTTTCGGTAATGCCAACTTGCGGAATCTATTTTCAAAACGCTGTTGATTTATTGGAGCTAAACTGAGCTTGATACGAGTAGTACTTATATTTGTTTTTACAAATCAGACAGGTAACAGCGTTTCGTACTTGTCAGAATTCGTTACATAACATATATGTGGACATTGAATGCGTAGTTTCACGTAGCGGCAGGACAATGCTAAGAACTCCTAGAAATAACTTATCAGCAGTGTCAAAGGTACGACTTCCGATTCATACTTTATGACCGTAATAGGAAAGAATGCACACCCTTCACTATACCACATACGGAAATGGATATGGGATGATTGGTTTCGCAAGTAGGTGGTACATAGTCTGAGCAAGTACGGCGGTCTCGTGATAAAAGTATAACCAAACAGCCATGAACTTTGCACTTTTTAGCGCGTCGAGAAGCCAAAATTGGCTATAGACAGTAGGGTGTGAGAAAATTTTGTGAGAAAGTTTGACGTCGGGCGATTATAGTCGAAAGAGACTGCCAGTAACTTTGCCGGTTTCCTTTCCCTTAACTTCTTTCCTATTCTCACTTTCTAATTCACACTAATATAAAGTGCAGGATATCAGTGACGATGCTATCATAAGGAAATCAGAAGTACCCGCTCTGCTATACCAGGTATTATAAGGCGATTACATATAAAAAACAGTTAGTTGGTTAAAAATACCGGCAGTTACTTTTATTCAAATAGATGGCATGTCGTACAATGCTACATATGGTGACGAGAGCTGAGATGAAGACCAGCGTTGGGACCTGTTAAAGGAAATGGAGAGAGCTCAAAAAATTAAAAGCGTCGAAAGAAAAACGGAAAGTAATAGAATCGTAATAGAAAGACACTTGATGCTGAAACTTTGAAAAAACTACATTCTTGCGCAGACTACTAAACAACTAAGACAATAAAAGACCTCTATCATGCAGAAGGTACTATTCAACCCATGCGAAGACCATGGAAACTACCATCCGGTTGTAAAGAAATTAAATCTCCCAAACTACGTCAAATACAATACTAAGGCATAAGCTATCAATTTCGCCCGCGCTGTGTACAAACATTTTAAGGGTACACAAATTTCTTGGCGAGTTCCTGACCCTGATCTTCCCTGTCCTTCAGTTTTAGTTTTAGTTATAACAGTTTGTACTAAACTCAATAAAGTCATCCGGAGTTGACTCAGCCCGGTTAAATAAATAAATACTAAATATCTCATACACGATCATTGCTGACGTATCATCATAGCGTTTAAAACTATGTTGAGGGCTTGGAAATATCAATTCCATACCCATTATCTTTCCATTGGCATTTATGTTGCTTATGAAAACGTCTATAGAGCCGTGACAACTCCGCCAAATTCAATCGGTTGCACTTTCGAACAAAGCTGAACGAAACATCACCGAATATTCTAAGATCAATATACCCCGGATGACACGGTATCATGCAAATAAGCATCATTCTTGAAGATATTAGGCTTATAAGACAAGTCAACACCAGAAAAAAAGATTGTAAAACTTGAGCATATGCAGGTGACATTGATTTAATCAGTAAAATCAGCGCAAAATAACCACTCTGTTGAATTATTTAAAATACACCGGTTTCATTTAGATATTGTAAGGGAATCTATTTCACCAGGCTCTGCAATGAGTTCCGGCAACGGCAGGATGAACTGTGAAATGGCAGAAAACTCTTGCTAAACACTGCCTCTAGGGTATAGAAATAGGTGAGTTGTCTCATCTACTCGGTCGTCATCGCGTGACAATGTTGACAATAGTGAGATGAGAGAAATAACAGATGTGCTTAAGGCAAGTGCCAGGCAAGTACGTATAGTAGATGATGTTGAAATTGGCAACGAGAACTAAGTGAATATCGGAGTCTACGTAGACACAGAGTGGCAATGATCGTCTGATTTGGTATATTAGGTAGAGTCCTTCAGGAACATTATAGATCGATCCGAGCACCAAAATGAAGTCAGTCTACTCAATGGGATCGAAAATTTCAGCCAAACGAACATGTTTTTAAGATTGTTAACGCCCTTTCGAGCTAACTTACGAGTATAATTGTACAATATTTTTTCTTGAAATCAATCAAGAAAAATTTAAAAATTGCTTAAAACCAGAGCTACGTAGCATGGCTTTCCACTCAGCTTGATGATGCCAGACTGAGCAGTTTTTGTATGCGACATCAATCCCATGAACCAGCATACAAAACCATATACAGGGTGACCAGATAGCAATGATAGTTTTTCCAATTGTTATGTTTCAGCAGCTGTCAATGTTACCAGTGACAATCATGTGTCAAAAAATTCAGTAAGGTTTGCTATTTCACCATGAATCGTTTTACGCTTGTCGAACGTGCGAAAATTATACAAAAATATTATCGAAATTCCGGCTCAGTTGTAAATAGGCAACGTGAATTTCATCGTGAGTTCAGTCGTCATCATGGCTTCAGTATGAAGGCAATTCGTCGTATCGTCGAAAAGTTTGAGCGTGAGTACACTCATTTGGATCTTAAGCCACCAACCAGACAGAGATTGATGCGAAAGGAAGAAAACATAGCCGCAGTAGCTACTACCGGATGATTATAGACAACGCCGTGAGTTCGCTAATTGGGCGCTGGAAATGTTGGCTGGAGATCCGGATTTTGGCCAAAAAATCCTCTTCTCGGACGAGGCTCATTTTTGGCTCAGCGGCTATGTCAGCAAGCAAAATTTCCGTTATTTTAAGCATCAATGCATCAACAAAGATTGACTGTTTGGTGCGCTTTATGGCATGGCGGCATCATCGGACCGTGTTTCTTTCGAAATGAGGAAGAAGACACTGTTACCGTCAATGGTCTCAAGTATAGAGCGATTTTAACCGACTTTCTGTGGTCAGAGCTCAACAACATCTATATATCCGAGATGTGGTTCCAACAAGACGGCGCTACATGCCTTACAAGCGACGCAACGCTCGAAGTTGTGAAGAAGAAATTTGACGAGTGGTCATCTGACGGCGAACATTCGTCAATTGGCTGCCGCTTTCATGCGATTTGACACCACTCAATTATTTTCTCCAGGGCTACGTCAAGTTCTCAGTCTACGCTAACAAGCCAACCACTTTGGATGAGCTCAAGGCCAGCATTCGACACGCTATAATTTTGCGCTAATTTTATATCTTACACCGTTGTTGTTTTATTATCTGCTCACCCTATATTTATATTTAACTAATTTCAAAAAAGCTAAAATAAGTTTGGTTAAACCAAAGACATAATATCTTATCTTGATGTTGAATATTTGTAGCGTGATCCCTATTAAATTTTTGTTGAATCTCGTTTTTTTTAATCCTAAAATGGTAACAGTTGGTCCGAACATCATAGACACAAACCAGATGGTTTAGCGTGAACTCGACCTTTATACCAATTGGTTTATTGGAATTATAAACCGATTGAGTTTGGCTTAAACTTACGGAGACACATAAAAGTATATAAGGCAGTGGCATGTCTCATTCTTTCTTTTCTTTCACCTAACCTCAGACGTTCAGTGCGGAAGCCACTATCAATTTTTTGTTAAAAACCACGTTTTCTTTTTGTGTGGTCTGGCAGAAAGATTTGGCTTGAGCCTTAGTTTTTTTTTATTCGTTTTTTATCCTTTTTGCGTCTTAACAACTTAAATTCATTAGTTACTAACGAGTAACTAGTTGATTCCACTAATTTAATAGAAAAATAATATATATATATGTACGAGTATATACATATACGTATATTTACCCTTAGAAGGTAAGCATTTTCGTGGTTATGTGAACAAGTACTACAAATTCACATTTTCAGCAATCTTTAGTGGCCTTAGCGGAGAGCGTTTAGGGTTATACTAAGGTCCACTTTACAAAGCAAAGCGTTGTAAAAGTTAACCTGAAAATATTTCATCCTCTGGAAAAAGAACAAATGAACTTCACGTTGGTTGCGCATATGCCAACTTAACCTAACATGTATCTCAACATTGGTGCATCGCAATGGAAGAAGAACAACTGTAAATCAATAGTCGAGCATTCTTTCATAACCTCAATCAATCGTTCTTCAATGAAGTGCTTCATCTATATATGTATATACATCAAGGATGTATCGGCGAAAGCTATCGTAACCCTATTTTTTTTACTTAAACCTTAAATATAAAAACTAAGTTTCGTGACAAACAAGTATAGTAGTGCTAAATCTAAATTATCAGTTAAATAAGCTTAAAAAAATTATTTAGCTTAAATTTCATCAAGGTAGATTTTCTATCAGTAAAAAAATTCTGTAAAAGCCACAGAGAAGTAACACTTTGTCATAATTTGTATAAAGGGATATTCAATTTAACTACATATACGGCTGAAATTTGTGCACAAACTTCAACGCCTGGATCTTCATATAAAACCGTAAGTACATATCAAATAGTTTCTTTTCAATGGCTTATTTACTAACCTTTTCTTAACTTAATTTATAACGTGCATTCATATATATACCTCTTTATAGTATATACCTAATATAGTATATACCTGTATAGTTCACCAAACGAACACTCTGATAACCTCTTACATATTGATGCTCAGAACATATGTATTGCTTGATGTTTTTGTATAATATTTTGGCCTGGTCGGTTAAGGGTCAAAAAACAATTCGATAAAATATCAAAACACCTCCAATTGGACAAGCCATTCGCTCGCTACGCCAGCTTTTAAACAGATCATCATACTGCAAACCTCTGCAAATAAGAGGATGGTAGTGCCACTCTCCACTCGTCTTCAACATGTCAGGAAATGGGCAAAACGAAGTATAGAAATTAACCTACACAAGCGTATATTTGCATTAAAAAAAACTATTTAATATTTACCTTTTAGAAATTACTCATGCGGACTCGAGAGCAAAGTTCAGAGCCGCAAACTTTTTAAAAATTACTCCTATATGAAGTGTTACATTGAGAAGCCAAAAATGATATCTCATGGAAGAAAGAATACGCTGAATAAAACCCTCACAATCCCTTCCCTCTTATACGACAAAGGGGTAAGGACATTATCCAAAGCAGATGAAAACTATCTTAGCTGTTTTCGGCGAATAATTGTTCATGTTATCTTCGTCCACTTTTGTACTGACGAAGCAGAAACAAAGAATCATACCAGCCGTTCAGTAACATAAGCCTGGAAAGAAAACCGCGCTTACGGTGGATAAATACATGATGTAGAGGATATCCTTACCTACAGTAGAGGACACAGTTGGAAGGGGAACTTCACCATCTCGGCGTACAAAACTGGTTAAAGCTATCTAGGGGTCGAACTGGTTTAAAACGACTGGTTGGTTGGGGCCAAGAACTGATCTCATCTGTAACCAGCCATCCAAAATTAGAGGAAGTAAACAGGCTACTCTTGTGCACAACTAAAGATCTAGAGAGTCAAAATCGAATTCTGACTCTTGGCTCATAGACAAGAGGCTAGAAATTCTTCTTAGACATCTAGAAGGTTTGTTTTATCTACCTTAATCTACAAGTATCTGTGCCTTGTTTTTGACACTTATTGGATCCTTTTGCTTTTATTGTCAGTCTTAAGAGTGAGGATGACTGGTGATACCTGAAATGCCATATTGATCTCAAATCAAGATATGCGATCAACTAACGTGGTATGGCAGAGCGTCTTTTAAATATGAGTTTATCTATTCCATTACCAAAGGGGTCCCAGAATCATGACCTTCTCCGTCCGTTTTGTTGTTTTAGACGGTAGCTTTGTGTTAATGTTTCGTTTGTTAAATAAATAAATTGAATTGAATTGCGTGTAACCAAAAACTTAGAATAAACTGTATTCGTAAAGTGAAACCAGCGCACCACAGGTGATAAGATACTTCACTATCGACTTGGATGCAATATACGTCGGTTAACTAAAATTTCCCAACCAAGTAATATATTGTATGTATAATACGTAGAACAACGAACTCACCATTTTCAATTAATTTCCTTTTTTTCTTTTTCAAATTTGTGCATGGATTTTCTTTCATTATTTCGTTGTTTTATTTCGGGATCACCTCAACTACTTTTCCTTCTTTATAACATGCCCCATAATTTTACTTCATTCAACTTTAAAAACAAAAAACTAAAAACTTTTTTTAAATGAAAACCATGATACAAGTCAGACAGTCCAAGCACTTAAACAACACAACTCGAAGACAGAAGAGGATAGTGCTAAACTTTTGTAAATTATTGATCAGTAAAACTCATCCTAAGTAGATATCAGCCTGTAAACGGTATTTTGGCAAAGATATTGCTCACATTTCAAAGAGAAAACAGCAGGAGGCGCAGATAAAGTTCAGCCCAAGTGATGGGGATTTATAGTTTTCAACGGTTCATCGTTCTTCTTTTATACCCGATTTTTTTTTTCTCAAAACATTTTTGAAATGATTCGTGTCCTTAATGTAAGGTTTATCACCACTTCACTTATCTAAGAGTGAAAAGATGGAGTTGAATTTGGAGCACACTTAAAGAGTAAGAAGGAAGAATAGCAAAAACAGAACGAACAACGAAAAAAAATTTAAAATGAAATTGAGAAATTCCTTTCAATTCTTTGCGTATCCACGGGGCGAACACAAAATCACTGTCAAGACTAATGACTGAGTGGCTGCAGAGGGTGTCGCAGCACGCCGCTAACAAAGGAATATTGTTGAACAACAATCAATTATGCTAATTGCTTGAAAAGTCGAGCAGATAACATACAAACACTAGTATGGCGATAATCACTACTACAATAATAACGAAAATTACCATAGCTTCACCGTGTCCTCGAAGCTCATCAAACACAGCGGATGTATGCCGCCAACATCATCATTATCGGCTACATCATCTACATCATCATGAGACACAGCATCAGCTACAGCAGCAGTAGCAGTATACATATAGCAGCAACATTAGAAACGTCACAGAACTATCACCAATATCAGCATCATCACCTTCATCTTAGCAAAGCTTGACGATTTACTCTGCTTATGTAGTAGGACACAAACACACACCCAAGGACTTAGCTGCATCAACCAGTTGGATGGGCAATGGTTTTCCTCCATGTTGGCTAGCAAACACTACTTAGGCGAACAAACGATAAACCGATTATCACCAATGTCTTTGCCAGAGACGGTGGCTTTGGTGTACTTTGTATGCCACTGCTATTTGAATTTGAATACAAATGGGGGGTGGTATACTATGTATGGTCATAGCGCATAGAGTGTATCGACAACCAGTGTGACCAAACTTTCATATAAACTGTTCGGTTTTCAAAAGAGTAGACGCGAAACGTACATCATCACCCTACGAGGTGACAGAAGAAACGTAAGTACTTTTCATCTCCCAATTACTCAATCCTGAATTACGATATGGGGTTGTTGGAACTATGTGTAAACCGTGGTCTTTTGGTGTCTTTAACCGCTATAACCTGTGAAACTAAATTGGCTGTGAAGCAAAATTTTCAGTGTGAGTTACATACTCGTATATAGCCCATTGAGAGTTTTTAAGGCGAAGGAAAAATACTCGTATACTCCGTTTTTAGTATTCGTACATACGAGACAATGCCCGATAAGAGTGGTCGCTTAGGTTCTTTCTGTTGATTGTGAGTAATTTTTAATTTTTTGCAAGCAACCTAACTCTTACTATGCATATCAGTGATATTTCCATCACAAGATTTCCATCTTCTGTTTGGCACAGAATCGGTATCTGTCTACAAATTGCTGAGTGGCTTTCGGATGAGTCTCAAAGTATTTCGATCGATTTACCATGGACAATTTTTGATCAAATCATTTGCATTCATATCTCATATTTATAGGATTGAACCTGCTAGGTTGATCATATCATATCATATCACGAAAAAAGAAATTGAATGAACCGATCGGTATTGTGAGTGCTCCTTGTACGCAGTATGAAGCACGGATCGCTAGTGAAACCATCAGCAACTGTGATTTTCTAATGTTCTGCTTAGCTTATTCTAAGACCTTGAAAGCTTATTAAATGCAAATCATAAGCTGCAATCATTTCTTCGTCGCTTCTTCGATAAAGGGCTTGAATATTCCTTTAACATCAACGGCCAATGCAATGTAAACAAATCTAAAAGTGTTTTGTTCTGTGTGTTTGAGGGCGTTGCTTATAGTTTCGAGCCTTACCAGATTCTGCCACCTATGTATAATATTTTTATGTAATTTTCGAAAACCTAGGAACGAATACGAGGACCGACTATTTTGTTTTATGACTTAAGGGGTTACATATGTTTCCCGCTCAAAAACGGAGCGTTTTTCAAGATTTTTTTTCGCTACCATATTATATTAATATAAAAAAAGTAAAATATACATTGTGTAATGATTTCCTTGACGAATACAAAACTTTAGTGACAATTAAAGAAAAACAATTATAAAATATACATTTCGCCCATCTCCGAAAACCCATCTCTCTTCAAAAACGTGCTGGGCGGTACCAGGAATATCTCTGGCAAGTTTCATCTGAACCAAAAAAAAAACAAAAACCTTTTAAAGTAGATGGATAAAACTAGTCTCTATCATAGCCGTTTTCAAAAATTTTAATTTTTAACAAAATGGCAGCTTTTTGAACGTACGAGGCTGTTTTAGACTAAAAAACGAGTCACATTTTTATTTATAACAAATCTAAAAATTAAGATATCAAAAAAATCCTACGTAGGAGACTAGATAATGGTATTAAGAATATCCTTGCGAAATGACATGCAAATCGGTCGAGTAGTTCAAGAGATATATTTGGTACCGGCACGGAAAACACTGTGTCGCGAAAAACGCGTTCAAAGTTTTGCCACTCGGTTGTAGGTCGAAAAAGTAAAACTGAAAATGTGCTCGAGTAGTGCCTTCTGGAATATTCTGAATTCTAATATTCTTATACAAGGTTTAAATCTATTGCTTAGCAGGTATAAATATTTTCGAGGGCACTAACCCGTCATTAGAGAAGGCAGATCAGGCACGCAGCTGCTCATGTCCCTAATGAGCGCACCACCCGGTCCGATGTCTAACGGTCATAACTTTCTTAATTATTGGAATTTTTGAAAAATTCTTGCGGCATTTGAATTGCAAAAGAATATAGAATTTTTTCATGAAAAAAAAAATTGATTTTTTTGAGCGGAAAAACTTAGTGTAACCCCTTAAATATCCATCTTTTGGGTATGGTGCTCCAGGCGTCTTAAAAAAAAACAAAATGTCGTTTTTTCACAGAAGGCCACTACTTTTATATTAAATGAGACTACAAAGGACGCAATCTTAAATTATTAGCCCAATAGTTCTGAAATATTAAATAAGGATTGAGATAGATTTGACCTCCATGTAATGTATAATAATGAGAATTAAAGAAAATTAGTCTTGGTGTGGAATTGTTGTAAAGAAGGATTGAACTTTTAAAGTTCGTGGTACTAGAAATGGCTTTTATTCTGGTAAGCAACATGTTTCATAATTTGCCTAAGGGAATTTATATAATTGTGACGAGATAAATTAATGTTAAATGTCTTTTCGGAGAGAGAACATTTGAGTTTGTTAAAGATACGGTGGGATAGAATTCAGTTTGTGGCATTTATAAAATCTATGTACCTATGTTTCTTGAATATGCGGAGATGTGGTCATGTCTACGGAGCCCATAGATAGTATACCGCACAGCAAAACTGAAAGCCACTTGCAGCTTACTTTGAGAAAAGGAGTTGAGGATGCAGTAAACTTCATAAAATTGGAAGGAATTTCGACTTGTCCGTGCTTAAATATAGAGCGTTTAATACTAACCACTTATATGCTCGATTCAGATTCTCATTCAGTCGGAAGCTTAGTTCTTTCATATCCTTTATTGGTCGATGTAGATGAAGTTGAACATCACGTGCATTGGGGTGCATTGAAGAATTTTTCAAACAAATGGTAGGTCATATATAAATAGGCAGAACAAAATCAGTCCTAATACCTATCCCTAAGGTACCCCTTGTAGAATTGGTTTAAGAGCTGATATGATATAACTCATTGCATCCTTCCAGAAAGAAAACTGCGAACCTTTGAGAGGTTAAGTAGACATAGAAAGATTAGGGGCAAAATTATTTTCATGAAGCGGATTGGGATACCGCTTTCTCCGATAGAGTTATACTTAATTGCTGTGGCACATTTTCTATTACCACTTCAAAATTGCTCAATGTAGGCATTAGTAATTCAAGGCCTTCCCAAGAGATGAAACATGTTATGTTATTACCAGTGTCAGTGTAGTGCTAAGGTGTAGATTTCTATTAGATCGAAAACTCGTCGTTGAGCAACACGAGGAGGTCATAACTTCTAAAACCACAAAACAATAGTATATGTATACAGAAAACCGAAGCACAGGGGTTAAAATTGGAACATTGGATGAACGATCGTATTATGAAAGAACTCACATCAGAAGATGAAGTGATTTTTTTATGCTCCAAAGAAAAGTGGTTGAACTGACAGCTGGCAATTAATAAATTAAATAATTTACGACTGATAATAATAATTACGACTGATACTAGATAGAGAAGTTCCATTACAACCTCAAAATTACACCTTCATTTTAGCAAAAACCGTGAGATAATATATTTCCATATTCGAGAAGCTCTAAAGACCTTTTAAATATTGTAAATGGCTCACAATACGAGTACTATCCTTTGTATGTTGCTTCTGAATCTTTCATAGTAAAAAGGGTAAACGCTACATCACCACTGACTAACTGAAAGGAGACACTTACAGAGAATGTGCTCCGTTGTGTCTCCATCCCACTTAAAGCAAGCGTCACAGGGTGTTGTTTCACTTGTGACTAGCACACTTGGTATCAAGTTAACGCAAGGACCCAGTCTGCAATATGTCGCTGACCTTTTAGGGAAGTCGAAAGTCTAGTCTGCTAACATCAGGGAGAGTCATTCCATCTGAATTTAAAAAAAAACAGAACTCAAATCGGAACAATGGGAGCGCCACACGGTGGACACACAGGGAACTTTTTGATCAAGGTGGTATGTAGTGCACCAATTGTCGATCATATGATCGCTAGGCATGACCCAACAAATTCCACCGTCATCTCTATATGCCTGAGCTTAGACGTTCAAACTATTGAGAGCGTTAAGCAGTGAGTCGACCAATATGAATCCTAGCAGTAGAAACAGGACTTTGACCTCCAGGTAACGTCTATTTCCTTCCGTTATAACATCAGCATCTACAATCAGGGTCCTATCAACCAGCATCTGGCCAAGTTACACGTGTGTTAAAAGTTGCATGGATGCTACAATAATTTGTGTGATAACGCATTATAGCGTCAAAAGATTCGGTATTCCCTTGGTCGAAATTGTGTTTTATTTCTCTGGCATGTCCCTTCTACCTTCTGGCAAAACTATGGAACTTCCACCCTGCAGCATTCTTTCAGACACCTTACATTTCATTCAAAGCAATATTGCCTCAGTTTTTCTCCTTTGCTAATTCATGTCCACAGCACTCGTCATCTCAGCCCTTCTTCTCTTACGAAGTGTTGCCCAGTAGCATTCCTATTTGGTTAAAAGTACCCGGTGGAATATTATTAAATCATGCGTTTTTTTTTCTGGCTGCCTAGTAAAACTTAACACGGCAGCATCGCGACCGGTCGTTTCCACTTCAACCTAATGTGAGTGGGAATTGGAAATATTCGAAGAACGTGGTCGCAAAATTAAGTCTTTGGTCGTCCAATGTCAAACTTTCTTACAATATTTTCTGCGAGCTGTACCTAGACTATTACTATATAAAGACTTCCGAATCAATGTTGGCCCTTCGAATGGTCTAGTGCCATGTGGCCTTGTAAATCTTTAGAGGTGGATAAGGTGCACTTGTTACGACTGCGTTCACGATTGCAGGATCAATCAACCTGATTTGAATCCATTTACAATGAAGCAACTTTTACTCTGGTCACACCGTTTACCACTGTTATTGGAACTAGTACCACCTCGGTTGGACTATGTGCGAATAAATTATTTCTCTGGGAAAGATTCATCTCAAATGCTAGCTATTACTACTACTACTAATCATGCTTTGTCTTCATTTTCACAGCCTCCTACTGCTGTGCTATGTCGCGCCTGGCCTGATGCACGAGCCCACGTCCGCTCTTACACACTACAAGTATTTCTTTGCAAAGAATCGATTGACATATATATATACTCGTTT